>CM076570.1:1027868598-1028008076 GCA_034641835.2 Pinus albicaulis
CCTCGGTCATTATCATGTGGAAATTCTCTGTGCTCAAAGAAACATTAGTTTGTTCACAACGTTCCAATACCTTTTCCAAATTAACTAATGATGTTTCAAAGGCATCCTTGTAGGATGTAAAGTCATCCATGAATATTTCGAGGTAGTCATTCAAGAGATCCGAAAATATACCCAATATTTCCCTTTGAAAAGTTGCTGGTGCATTGTAGGTGACAAAAGGAAGGACACTATATGCAAAGGTACCCCATGGGTAGGTAAAGGTTGTCTTGTCTTGGTCTTCTGGGGCAATCTGTATTTGATTGTAGCCACTGAACCCGTCTAGGAATGAAAAAAAATTTCCTAGAGAGAGTATCCAGGACCTGGTCAATAAACGTTAAAGTGCAATGGTCCTTTTGGGTGGCCTTGCTAAGTTATCTATAGTCTACACAGACTCTTCATTTGTCATTCTTTTTCAGAACAATGACAAGCAGAGATACCCACTAATTGTCGGAAATGGCACTAGAGAATTTGGCGGAAATTCCGACGGCCAATTCGTCGCTATTCCGACACATAGTCGTCGCAAGAGCGACAGTTCAGGGGCAGACAAACCATGGTTTTTCATGCCGTCACCGTTCCGATGCAAGTAAAAAGTGTCGCACTATCGAAACTTCTTCCGTCGTTCCGAACAGGCGTCACTCTTCCGACGTCTCACAAACCATCGCACCTCCGACGTTTGTAAACTGTCGCACTTCCGGTGAAATGTGGTTCGACGTTTTGGACGTCGTTCTTCCGACGCTTAAAAACCGTCGCAGTTCCGACTAAACGTGGTCCGACGTTTTGGCGTCGCTCTTCCGACGCTTGTAAACTGTCGCAATTCCGACTAAACGTGGTCCGACGTTTTTGACGTCACTCTTCCGACGTCTGGAAGATGTCGTAATTCTGACGATATGTGGTCCGACGTTTGGAACGTCGCTCTTCCGACGTTTTCATACTGTCTCTCTTCCGACGTTGCTGGGTTGTCGCAGTTCCGACGTCTACAAGGCGTCGGTAGACCGACGGAGGGTTCAATTTTTTTTTAAAAAATTAAAATTTTAAAAGACGAGAAACGCTGTTTTGAAGATATTATATGAAGTAAAACAGTCCATGAAAGTGAAATAGCAGTATGTAGAATAGTAAAGCAACAGATAGAGTACCGACGTCCATTGTTCCAAATACAAATTAAAGTACCCAAAACCCTACAACAGTGAAGTAAAACGGTCCATGAAAGTGAAATAGCAGTATGTAGAATAGTAAAGCAACAGATAGAGTACCGACGTCCATTGTTCCAAATACAAATTAAAGTACCCAAAACCCTACAACAGTGAAGTAAAGCAGTCCATGAAAGTGAAATAGCAGTATGTAGAATAGTAAAGCAACAGATAGAGTACCGACGTCCATTGTTCCAAATACAAATTAAAGTACCCAAAAACCTACAACAGTGAAGTAAAACAGTCCATGAAAGTGAAATAGCAGTATGTAGAATAGTAAAGCAACAGATAGAGTACCGACGTCCATTGTTCCAAATACAAATTAAAGTACCCAAGACCCTACAACAGTGAAGCAAAACAGTCCATGAAAGTGAAGATATTATATGAAGTAAAATAGTCCATGAAAGTGAAATAGCAGTATGTAGAATAGTAAAGCAACAGATAGAGTACCGACGTCCATTGTTCCAAATACAAATTAAAGTACCCAAAATCCTGCAACAGAGAAAAACGCTAATCATGTGAGGAGTGTTATATGTCCAAAATATAAAATGACCATCAGACCATATCAATAAACCAGCAACATAGACCAGCATCGCTAGTTTTGAAGGCAGAGTGATAAACATTAATCATTTTTTTTTTCACAAGAGAAAAAACGTTGTTTGAATATATTATATGAAGTAAAACAGTCCATGAAGTCATTACATTTTCACATCTGAAGATTGGAACCCAAATATCCATCCAGAAAAGTGGAAGTCCCACCCCAGACGGTGATAGAAAAATACCCCATGTCACATACAGGGACTTGATATAAAACCCAGTAACGGTCCACATGGAGATTATCGACAATCTGAGAAAGCATCCAAATATGCCCGAGGCATCTATAAGAAAGTGAAATAACAGTATGTAGAATAGTAAAGCAACAGATAGAGTACCGGCGTCCATTGTTCCAAATACAAATTAAAGTACCCAAAATCCTTGAACAGAGAAAAACGCTAATCATGTGAGGAGTGTGATATGTCCAAAATATAAAAAGACCATCAGAACATATCAATAAACCAGCAACATAGACCAGCATCGCTAGTTTTGAAGGCAGAGTGATAAACATTAATCATTTTTTTTTTCACAAGAGAAAAAACGATGTTTTCAATATATTGTATGAAGTAAAACAGTCCATGAAGTCATTACATTTTCACATCTTAGGATTGGAACCCAAATATCCATCCAGAAAAGTGGAAGTCCCACCCCAGACAATGATAGAAAAATACCCCATGTCACATACAGCGACTTGATATAAAACCCAGTAATGGTCCACAAGGAGATTATCGACAATCTGAGAAAGCATCCAAATATGCCCAAGGCATCTATAAGAAAGTGAAATAGCAGTATGTAGAATAGTAAAGCAACAGATAGAGTACGTACCGACGTCCATTGTTCCAAATACAAATTAAAGTACCCAAAATCCTTGAACGGAGAAAAACGCTAATCATGTGAGGAGTGTGATATGTCCAAAATATAAAAAGACCATCAGACCATATCAATAAACCAGCAACATAGACCCGCATCGCTAGTTTTGAAGGCAGAATGATAAACATTAATCATTTTTTTTTCAGAAGAGAAAAAAATGCTATTTTGAATATATTATATGAAGTAAAACAGTCCATGAAGTCATTACATTTTCACATCTGAAGATTGGAACCCAAATATCCATCCAGAAAAGTGGAAGTCCCACCCCGGACAATGATAGAAAAATACCCCATGTCACATACAGGGACATGATATAAAATCCAGTAACGGTCCACATGGAGATTATCGACAATCTGAGAAAGCATTCAAATATGCCCGAGGCATCTATAAGAAAGTGAAATAGTAGTATGTAGAACAGTAAAGCAACAGATAGAGTACCGACGTCCATTTTTCCAAATACAAATTAAAGTACCCAAAATCCTTGAACAGATCAAGAAAAACGCTAATCATGTGAGAATTCAAAGTAAAGTTAATCTATTAACATTGCGAATAAAATTACACCGAAGTCAAAAACATTGCATGGCCATACTCATGGCAAATTTGTCATCAAAAAATAAAAAAATTAAGAAGACTGCCCTCATACGGGGAAACCAGTCTTGAACGTTTAATTTACAGAATTCAAAAATATTACTTAAAGGTCCAGCACAGTAAAATAAACTAAAAGCAGCCCAATTAACTGGGCCTGCTAAGCAAGAAAAACAAATTAACCAAACTAATCCTCCGTTGGTTCCTCCACGATTCGGCACCATCCTTCGGAAGGTCCAGGATCACTAGGTGCTACCTCCACATGCATGCCACGGCTCCCCTCCTGAAGGCCCGAATGCTGGCCGGCTTTTTCCGAGCTCAGACCCGTCGGACGGGTGCATTCTTCCTCCGTTTGGGCCTCCTCGTGGAAGACCACAGTGACTACAGCTGTGATTCGTGGGCGGTTGAGAGTGCAATCAAAGGAAAATTGCGCAGTGCGCGTCGTGGGAGAAGGTGAACTAGCGGTGGGGAAGCCAGGAGAAGTGGAATCCATTTGGTGGCCAGATGCTACAAGCCGACCCCGCCCACTCCTAGTATTTGGATATCGACCTAAGTAATAATCACTGGACTGGCCGGAAGTCATCTCTGTTGAGGTGCTGGAGGGAGCGCGCCGGGATTGACCTCTAGTGCTCCCCCTGCGGCAACGCATCCTATGACGCACGCGAGGCATGGGTGCAATCTCAGGCGCAATGGGCACAAGAGACGAAGAAGCAGAATTCCAATTAACAGAGGAAGACAGACAGAGACAGAACCGAGAGAAATGGAAATATGCAGCAAAGTCTAGGCAGAAGTTCCGCTGGCCACTTCTCATTATCGTCGCAGTTACCAGACAGTGTAATCCAGCAACTGGCTTGTCTGAAAAACCATGGCTAAACGCCATTTTTTATGTCGACCCGTCTGCAATGCAATCAAAGGACGGCCATCATAATGAATCTCTGATCATTAATAATGAGAGCCGAAGGCCGGATCAAATTGGAGCGTGCGGAATCACTCAGAGGAGTGGAGGTCCGATCTTGAACAATGTTAAAAATTAATTAATGTAGATTTGATGTGAAAACTTAATTGAACAACGTTAAATGTTAATGCGAATGATATGAAATCGCCATATCCATGTCCCATCACCTTAAACGCCATCGAATGCACCCGCAGCCGGGAGCAGGGCAAGTTTTTATTGAGGACACGTGGAAAAAATTGATTGGAGCGGATATTTGTTTGGGCCGCTCGCGCAGTGGAAATCCGGACCCGTAAAATATTAGGGCGAATTTGATAAGAAATTCGCGTCACAAAATTGGTCGACGTCAGCAGGCTATTTTGGAACGCGAATTTGGTTTGAATTATGGTTTATCGCCGTTTGAAGTCCGGCGGGCTCAACTTTTGAACAATTTTCTTATAAAATTTGTGTTGGTTTTCTTTGATAATACACATATTAAAATCCCGCTTAATAAAGAGACAAAATTGTTGTGCTTTCGGAACCTGACCCGAGGATTGGACATGAGTTAACAAACAAAAGGATAGCCGAACCAGACATGCACCCGTGGTCAAGCCCTCTACCAAAACCACGAGCGGAATCACAAAAGCGGGTTGCCCATATCGCACCGCTTTTGCGGAGTAGGCGGTATTTCCTATTCGCGAGCGATTCCATAGGGAATGCGACACATGGCGAAGTGACCCCAGCAAACAACCGTTTAACCCACGCCATCGTACGTTAAAGCCCGACGTTGGAAGTCGAGCGAAATTGCCAAGAGTCGTTGATTTGGAGAAGGGCCATCGGACGGTGGTCGCACGTTGAACTTGCCCGGAGGTTAACTAAGGTGTGCGGAGGATAGCCAGGTACGATACGAGTGTTTGATTGGTTATTGATATATATAGGTGGGGCCGGAGTATAATTAAATTGTTTAATTAAACGATTGGCTGATAATTAGCATAAGTCTGGAGGGTGATTGTTGTAAGGCTGGGTGGTGAAATATAGAGCCGAAAGTTCACTACAAGTTATTTATTTAAAAAGAAACGTGGAGTATAAATACAAAGTGTTGAAATTTAAACATTGGTTATAAGGATTGGAGATAATATAAAGTTGGGAATATAAATTAAAGTCCAACCATTGTGGATAGTATTTATTTATCAAATTCTACGAATTTGATAAATAAACCCGAAGAAAGAAGAAGTCAATTAAGACTCAGGCTGGAGGAAAAGAACGGGGTACACGAAGGGAAAATGCTGACAGAGCGATTGTAGACACACCAGCTCTCCTTGGGGGTCCAATTTCAGTTTTGTTGCGTCACACGATGATCTCTCTTCTCTGGCATTTACTTGTATTGAAGATCACTATTCTAGGAATAAAGAGTTATTTTCTCCAAAAATAACCCTAGCCAAACATTGACAATGCATCAAGGATATATTTCTATGCTTCATAAGTACATATGTTCTACTTCTAAATCATGTCTTGGAAGTGGTTGTTTTGCTGGAAATTATTCACCGGTTGGTTTCATACCAAAGTCTTTTTCACATTTTCAGCATCTAATACATGAAAAAGATAATGGTTAAAACAACATAAATATTTGAAATTTTGCAAGAATTGTCTGGCACACTTTGAATATGAATTTTGAAGTCAAGTGCATGATGCTGTATAGGATCAAGTGTCATTTTGAATACCAAATGTTTCACAAGAAACTTCTCAACATGCTACCTAGCAGTAAGGATTAAATGACAATATTGCATCAACTATTTCCATAATAAAAGTGCACCTCGGCCATAAGACTAAACAACTACAAATGTTGTAGATCTAACAAGACCACACGATCAAATGTATTCCACAAGGCCAATACTGTATGAAAAATGAAAAGGAGTTTGCAACCAAAAATACCTTAGGCAACTAATTCAATTAGATACACCAAACCATCAGCAAAAAGGAAAACCAGCCTACTCAAAAGGCAAGCGTTTACCTCCTTTGAAAAATTTTTGAGTTCCGAAACAAGGGCCTTTATTGTCTTGTCAATGCCCCTAGTAATTTGAACGGGGTTTGCACCTGCTGCAACAACCTAAACAAAAAGTTTTCATTTCAAATTATTTTCCACAAATTTAAGATACAACCATTGTTAGTTTTGTATTTCCTAACAAGCTCATAAATTTTGACAAAAGAACCAAAATTTTTTAATACATGATAGCAATTTTTTCACTCAAAAAATATCTTAGACTCAATAAGCCCAACCCAAAACTAAAAAACCAAACACCATAAGACCCTACAAAAATGAATAGATGATCTTAATCCAGTACTATCGACAAAAAGTTACCTTTACACCCTCACTTATTAAACCATGTGCTGTTGAATTTTAACTTCAACTGCTGCAGCAGAAGGACGGATGCAGCAACAACATTTTTTTTTGGAGGTTGCTTGCATGCCATCCAGAAATTTAATTCGGCATTTAAAATTCCTGCAAGTTTTTTTTGTAGACGGCCACAGCCATATTTCTGTACAGGATTGTATTTAAACACAACAGCCAGCATTAACGCAATTCACCAACCAGAAATTAAACAAACAGAAATTTACCCGACAGTTTTGTAAATTCACAAGGAGGACACGTGGAGCATTAATATTGGATCGCATGAAATTGAAGGGAATCTGAAAACCTGAAAACCGGACCCGAATTTTTTATAGGGCACATTGGATTGAAAATTCGAGTTAAAATTAGGCAGACGTCAGCATCCCATTTTGGAACGCGAATTTGGTTTGAAATTCAATCTATTTAGACTTTTGAAGTCCGACGGAAAGGGTTCTTTAATGTTTTTATAGTTTAATATATACATATGTTATATATATATCATATGTGAAATGAAAGGTGGGCCATAGAATTTAGTTTTAATTTTATTTTTTTTAAAAGAGGGTTTATTATAATATGTTTTATATGTTCCGGCATATAAAAATAAAAAGGTCGAAAAAGCTTGGTAGTTTTTTTTATAGACGGTACGTAAATTTTTTATTACATAGCAGTGTGTAAAAAGTGAAAAACTGAGTGTAACTTTTTAAGTGTGTATGCACAGCGGTGCAAAAGGGAAAAACACAGCAGAGTGTTTTAGAGACAGAGTATGTTTGTTTTGAATAGACAGTGAGTTGGTTTTATGCACTGCGTTTTGTAGCAGTCATAATTTTGTAATCCCTCTCAGTGAGGAAGTAGTGTAATAGTTTTTTTTGAGTTATTGAAGGGAATAGAAGTTTGTTTTCAAAGTATTGAAACTCTGTCTCTTGTCAAAGAAATTTTTATTTTCTGTGTGTTAGAGGAAGGGAGATTTATGGGTGGTTCTTATGAATCAACCAACCATTCAGAACATGCTCATCAATCCAAACCATAAGTATTATGTGACAATATTCAAGCAAGCACTCAATCGGATTTCTGAAGCTATGTTAGAGAAACCCTAAACTCTCACTGAAAATAGGTGAAATGTGGCACCACTCAGAGATTGACATGTGCCAATTGGTACAAGTGGTAGACAATTGGCATGCTCAAACAACGAGGTGATGTAGGAATGACATGAGGGAGAAAATATCAGAAAAGCCTCAAATCTGGAGAACTAAAGCTCATCACCAACCTGAGATTGACAACTTTACATGATGTAACCTATGCAATCGTAAATGGAGAAATCATAGTAACAATAAAGTAACCTATGTAACAATAAAGTCGGATTCATCCTGGGAGTGGTAATGGGAGAAATCATAGTGAACAACACGAAACATGCATAGTTGCTTACAATCAAATAGATGAAAAAACACATACAAAAAACCTAGATAATAATCGTGAACAAGCTTAATATTGAATTATGAACTGTAAAGGAACTTACAAAATGTGACATTACGAACCTGGTCGAGCGCACAAGCAAAAATATCCTGGACATGACCCTGGTTGACAAGTTGTATTGCTCATGATGCAAGAGGATTTGTACCTGCACTGCCAAGTCGATCAAAATCCATCATTATCTATACAATAAATACAAGTAATTGATGTAGTATTTTTTACTCTAAGATGTATTCTTATGATAATGTTAGAACATATGTTGAAAATGTCAAAACATACCTCAATAAGCTCCTCTTCGTTTCAAGAACAATTTATTGAGTCGCATGAACTTGGAACAAGCCTCCCACGATCTGAAAGAGTAGCAACTAAGTCAACAGTGACTTTTTTGTTGCTACGCTGGATCAAGGGAGGTTTGCTCCAAGATTAAATCGCTCCAATAAATTATTCTCTACTAAACAGGGCCAACCACGTGAAGGTGGAAGCTCTTATGCCCCCCCCCCCTCCCCCCCCTCACATCACTCTCAATTCCCCAATACCCAATCTATATTTCATTTTTTACTTTCATGAGCATAAAAAAAAATATTCAATAACTAGTAAAAAAACAATTCAACAAAAAGTATGCAAGGAAACATTGCAATTAATGCTTGACATAAAAATAGTATGATAAATGAGTTTTATATATAACGCAAAAAAATGTTCCAAGTATGGTAACGTTTGTCTTATAATAATACAATATTTTACATTGTCAAATTTTCTTTTTCTTCTTCCTATTTTTAAAGCTCCTAATTACATCATCAATATCATCGTGCTCTGCTCTTGTTTCGTGCCTTTCAACCCGCACTTCTGACCTAGTTGCGTATTCACGATGTCTGGGCTCATCCAGTGACGGGGCATCGCCTACAAAAACAGATAATATTAAATTTTAATTGTCAGTTTTTAAATATCATTGAACTAGTTCGGTAATAGTAATAAAAAAAATTGCAATGAGATTATTTACCTGGTGCACCAGTTGTCGCCGCTGACCTAGTTGCATTGTCACGATGTCTGGTCTCATCCAGTGACGGGGCATCGCCTCCAAAAACAGATAATAATTAAATTTTAATTATCGGTTTTTAAATATCATTGAACTATTTCGGTAATATTAATAAAAAAAATTGCAATGAGATTATTTACCTGGTGCACCAGTTGTCGCCGTTGGGACTGTTGCCCTGTCTTCCTCTCTGGTGGTAAGATCCTCAAGGGAAACATTCTCTGTCATTTAAACAAAAACGTTATAAGGACAACCATCAAGGTATAATTAGAAAAAATTATAAGTGGAAATTAATTACCGTCACGGCCCTCACTGATAGCAGCATTGTCGGCCTGGTCCCCACTACAATGATCGGGTTGCACGAGAGGATCATCTACATCTGGCTCTAAAACTGGGTTATTTGCCTCGTTGGTAGTGTTGCTCCCCTGATTTAAACAAAGTTGTTAGACATTAAATTTATGGACGAAAACAAAAATATTGAAAGGTTAATGTTTTACCTTATCAGGCATTGTAGATCTTGGGACCTACCCCAAGCTTCTGCGACGTTCAACTACAGCTTGATAGCCAAAACGGAATGCAATATTTTTATCTTCCTCTGTAGTTATTGTTCCAAAGTCATCACCCTACATTATATATGATTGTGTATTTTTAATCATATCTGATAGGATTACAAAAACGTTGGAAGGCGATACAATTAATTATAAGATGTTTAACTACTTAATTACAATTCTTGCAGCTAATTTCAAGTAGCCACCCTGGCCGAGCTTGTGATGGCCCTTTTTCTCAATCCTAGCTTTGGTTGCCTTTGAGGTGTCAGGCAACCTAGCATCAAAAGATTGAAGTCGGATATGACGTAGCACACTTTTATTTTAGACATAAAGAAAATTAAAGCTATTGAATTAAAGTTGTAATTTACCTTGCAGGTCCAGTTGGCATTTTTCCTTCTTTCTTTGCCCTTTTCTCTTTTTCGTCATGGATGAGTGCTCTCCACTCACTCTCTGGAACTGTGAGAGGATGCTCGTATCTAGGGTTAAATTTCAATTGCGTCCTATAGGTGTCCTTGGTATATTTCAAATATTTGTCGGCTACTTGAGCCACCGCTGTTCTGTCAAATGTGCCGACCCCAAAAAGGGCTTCTAGATAATCTAGAAGTTATTTTTTTAGGTTGGAATTCTGGGAATTCCACCCTATGCGTATGGTTGGGCCAAAAATTACCAACGCATGGCTCTCCAAAAACCTGTAGAACTCATTGTTTCCTACACAGAAAAAAAAAGATATTATCATTAATTTAAAAATAAAAATCATGATAAATATGTTTTAGATAAAGTACATGAAATAGTTAAAATATTAAAATTTACTTGGGAGTTGTACATGCTTTATAGGGACACCCTCATCGTTCACCAACAACGTGCCATTAATGGTCCCTGTGGAGCTGACACGTGTAGCTCCAGGAAACGCAATAATGTAGTTGGCCATATCGGCCTCATCATTGCCAACACGTTCAGCGGTTGGCTGGGTGTCTGCTTGGGCAGGGTGTGTTTCTTGGCTAGCACCTAAAGGAGTAGAAGGTGTACGAGAGGGTTGTTGGGCAATCTCTTGCCCTTGTGTCCCACTACCACCAACACCGGGTTCAGCAAATGCCAGAAGACGCTACATACAAAAGAACTTTTTGTTAGTTTAGTCAATGTAAAAATTAAAAATCAAACTATCACAATTCATCTCATGCAGAAAAAAAAAAAATATCCTTTTGACTTTTTATTATTACCTGATATCTATTTAGCTGCCTCATAAGATGTTGTATCCTCTCTTCTGTTTCAGGTGTTTGAGGCGCATCTATCAAAGCATTAAATTCCGACGTTGCATCTCGTGCCTTTTTTTGCAACAACAACACTGGAGATAGGGATGAAAAAAGCTCTTCCTCGAAGAGGGAATCATCAGGCGTACCATGGCTAGGTGTCTGCATATTTGAACAAAATTAATATTATTTCAATTATGTAAATAACTAAAATACCTAAAGATAGAGCAATGCTGGCACTTTACATGTTCTTCCGCTGGCCTCTTTCCGCGATCATCCTGTCTCGGGGTTGTTCCTGCACTGCTCTGATCAGTCTGCCACATTACAATAAAATTATAAATGTAAAAACTTGAAAACAATATCTAACTTGAAAACACAAAATGAAAACTGAAATAATTTCTAATAAGACACCGGAAGACAGAGTTAGAGTTTCAAATATGCCTTGCATTGAATTAAGTCCTGGAAACATGTCATTGCACATTAAGGCACCCAAACATTCAATCCACGAATGATATATTTAAGTAGGCTTCTCCTATTCTGGGAAAACACCATACCTATAATGCATTCACTTGCATGTATAAAGGGAAAGGAAAACATGTTTTCATACAACGGTGACAAAGGCATCTTGGGAAAAGGTATCTTCACTTTTTATTTATGTTGTTCACCCACACCACTCTCGTGTTTTCACTAATCCTGTTTTGTCATTTTTGGATTCAAATTAAGTTAAAGCCTTAAGTATTTTTTGACCTTTCGGTGTAGTTTTTATAAGTGGCATGTATGGATTTTCCATTAATTCTGCACTTTTTCTCTTCATGCGCATGTTTCCCTGGAAATCAAATGCATGATTTAGTCCCATACATTTAACAAGTTGTTGGATCAACTCCATGGAAATATCATGTTTCCTATTCAATCAAAATTTATCTCAGTTAGGGTAGGTAGGAAGGTTTTCCCTTTGTATTAATAGGGCACTTCTAGCTTGCATTTTTATTATATCTTTCAAATTTAGTGTCGTTTCAATTAGGGCATGATTTTTTGCAACTTTCAAGGTGAGAATGAACAAAGACAAATTTTTGTGATGGATGACTGTATATGACTCCATGGCCGGAGGAAAAGGCACTAATCTACTTCTTCAAATATCTATAGTTCTCATTCACCTCATACGGAGATGGTCCCTGATTTTGAGCCAAATGTTGCAGCAAAAAGTTCCCCCCCTCCATAATTTGATAGTCAATGGAAATTTCTTAAATTGATGATGGGGCAAGATTATGGAACATTGACACATACATATGTAATGGATTCCAAGATCATGATATATGTTTGCATATGTTTATGGCAATGTTCCACCAAGTCCCCTGGAGGTGGGAGCGAGGGGACGAGGGAGCGCGGGAGCGGCCTATGCAAAAGCTCCCTACCAATTTTCAGGAAACGTGTGGGGACGTCAGGGTCATAAAAATTATAAAATTTAATATTTAAAATGTAACTATATTTTTTCAAGGAATGTATATACAGTCATCATACACTTGCATCATGAAAGATAAATCATAAATGATAAAATTACAAATCGATGAATGATGAATCATATAATTGAAACAAATTTAAAAGTCAAAAGTTAAAACATACATCATACAATCATGCATGTAAGTTTGTAAGTTTGTAACTATATAATCATTAATGTAACTACTAACAATGTACAATGAAAATAAAGTTTAAGATATCATATGACATATTATATCAAGATTCAAAATAGAGTTTAAACTGAAGTTTACAACTCAAGTCTGAAACATAAAACTTAAACGCGAATAAGTTATGTCTGAAACATAAAACATAAAACATAACATATGAATATCAAATGATATCATCATACTGATAAATGAGCATAAATGCTCAAGTTAATGCCCCACTAGTCTCTGCATCCAACTTCTGCACGAATATATCAAGATCAACCATGTCACCATCTAAATCAGAATCACTTGGATTCTCAAATATACTAAGTGGCACATCAACTTTTAACACGAAACCATAAACTAAAAGGGGCGGTGAGGGGACGTGAGGGGGCGTGAGGGAAACATCCCCTAGAAGTCCCCAAGACCCCGGAGCGCGAGGGGGCGAGGAATCTAGACCCCTAGGTGGGGGGGCGAGACCCGTGTAACACTGGTTTATGGAGGTGGTGGAGCAAAAAAGAGCTCAAATAGAGCTGAAATTTTTCACATAAAAAGGACTGTGGGCTTGACTAATGGTTCCATTTAAAAAATGATATCTAGGCAGAGAATAAGTGTAGCATGCAAACATGCATTGAAAATCCATCTGAGTTTGCATTGTATTACTTATGATGGATTCAAATTTGGGTTTCAAAATGCCAGGTTATGGCATGATTTTGTCGAGAAACCCTTAGTTGGATTCTCATGTTGGTTTAATTTATATTTTAAGTTTGTTTTGCAATCTTTGGGTGATAGTAACTCATGAACTAGGTTACAATGTGTAACAATCATATTTCAAGAATAAAGTTGTGATTTTTTTATATTATTATTATTATCTATTAGCTACGAGTATTGACACCTAATGCCTGGAATTTTGACATCTTGATAGCATGGATAATTTCGAAAATGTTTCTAGTAATGTTAACATAATAACTATCATTACATGTCTTCACTTTTTTCACCATAATAGACCTGTGATATGGAATCATCACACAACTTCATATGCTATGTCCCAACAAGTTCAAACTGGTTGAACCTACCTCATAGTGTGGTTATTAAGGACAAGTTGCTTGGTATATAACTCGATAGCATAGACCACGTTGCGGTTCTAAAAAGAATCCTCAAGTGTCAAAAAAACTTCACAATATGTTCTACTATAAAGCCTTTTGGGATACCTGAAATAATATATGTATCATTGATGACTTTTAAAGTATGACAAGATCCAGAGGGAAAGGAAATCAATGGAAGAGTGATCCACCAATGAGAACATAGAATTTAGCATCAGATGAGTTAGAGTCTAGGAAATTGAAAGCCTATAATTTTAATTAGTGATGAAGGACATCACATAGGTAATTATATTTTCATGTAGAATAATCTGTTAGCATACCATAAATTTTTCCACGTAAGTCCAAACAACCTATAAAAATGGAAAACCTTCTTTTTCCATGGGAAATAATTTACCTTTCCTTTTTCAAGGCAATCTAAATCACAAAAAATATGAACTATACGGCACACATTCTTGGATAATGTGAAAGTGGAAAAGGAATACCCTACACAAGTGATGCACACATGTACATTTGAACACTAATAGATTTTTGTAGTTGAAATGCAATGCTTGTTTTCATTTAAATGTAGGGTTTTTAAAGCAGGGAGAAATAATGGCCGCCAAATTAATAAGCGTTTCTTTGGGAAAAATTTAAATCTTGTATTGGGTGATGAAGATAATAGAGGGTATTGAATCTTGATTCTTGACATCTAGAGAGAACCCTACAGCCTAACACAATCTAATGGAATTGACTAAAAAAACCCAAATAGAGTCAACCCTACTATAGGAGGAAGGGCCTCCAAGAAGTAAGAACTTACCATTTCTAAAAGAGCCGAGGGCGAATGTTGGTTCAAGAAGAGCCGAGGCAGAACGCCGAGGGCTTAATGCTGTTCGAAGAGCCGGAGTGCTAACGCCGAGGGCGACGTCGAGGGCAAAAAGGCCGTCGACAAGAGCCGAGGGTGAATGCAGTGGTGAATGCCGTTCGGAAGAGCCGAGGGCGAATCCGTAAGGAATGTTGTTCTCGCAAGAGTTTAATGGCAAACGAGGGCTTAATGATGTTCCCGCAAGAGCTCGGGTGGCGAATGCCGAAGGCGACGTCAAGCCTGTAAGAGCGAGGGCGACGCGAGGAAAATGGTGTTCCCGTAAGAGCTGAGTGGGCGAATGCGCGCGTGACATCAGACGTTAATGTAGCACACATGTACATTTGAACACTAATAGATTTTTGTAGTTGAAATGCAATGCTTGTTTTCATTTAAATTTAGGGTTTTTAAAGCAGGGAGAAATAATGGCTGCCAAATTAATAAGCGTTTCTTCGGTAAAAATTTAAATCTTGTATCGGGTGATGAAGATAATAGAGGGTATTGAATCTTGACTCTTGACATCTACAGAGAACCCTACAGCCTAACAAAATCCAATGGAATTGACCAAAAAAACCCAAATAGAGTCAACCCTACTATAGGAGGAAGGGCCTGCAGTAAGAACTTACCATTTTGCAAGAGCTGAGGGCGAATGCTGTTCTGCAAGAGCCGAGGGCGAACGCTAAGGGCGAATGCTGAGGGCAAATGCTGTTCTGCAAGAGCTGAGCGCGAATGCTAAGGGCAAATGCTGTTCTGCAAGAGCAGAGAGCGAATGCGCGCGTGATATCAAACGTAGCTATTGCGACAAATACGAAACATTTTTATGTAGCGCTCATATAAGTTTCGAATTTTTATGTAGGGCCCATATAAGTTTGGTATTTTTATGTAGCGTGAAAATAACTGTCGCTATACCGACGGCGGAAAAGGCGTCGCTATTAGGACGGTGCCTCCAAACGTCGCAATGGCGACACCTAGACATTGTGTCGCAGTTGCGACGTTTAGAGTCGTCTCAATAGCGACGCTTTGGGCCATGGTGTCGCAATTGCGACGTCTTCCTTTAAACGTCGTAATTGCGACACTAGTTTAAGTGTCGGTACTGCTACACTTTTCTATAGACGTCGGTATAGTGACGGTTTCGGGCGGGATGGAAAAAATTTGGGAAAATTTCCGACATTTGGTCAAAAGCGTCGGAAACAGGTGTCGGAATTTCCGCGAAATGTAGTAGTGGACCCTCTCGAAATCCAAAATGCGGTGCGCTGACATACACCAGGGCAGATATTTCCGTCAATGCACCACATTGTGATTCCCATGGTTAATAGTGTGCTTGGATAAGTGAGCGCACCGGCTTTTATTTTATTTTTTTAGTTTAAAATTATTCAAGGCACCTTTCGGTACCGCCCCAGAAACGGTGCGGATACCGTTAGCACCGGTGGTGATGCGGCCTGTAAATTTTACAGGTAGCACCACTATCCGGTGCGAGCCGAACAGCTTCGGCGCACCACGCGACAAATTTTTATTTTTTCTTTTTTAATGGTTATTTTTAAGATTATTTCAATTTCTAATCCACTAAAAGGCTTAATTATGGAAAAACTAGAAAAATACCTATACATTTCGCCGTCAAGGAGGCATATTGGCTCTAAAATTTGCAAAAGAAAATTTGCCCACTATTTTTCAAAATGCAAGTTGGAGATTGGTGGCCAATGCAGAGCAACAATGCATGCAATGGGTGCAATGAGAGCACCGATGTTAGGGTGGCACAGATAAGGGGAAATGGCACCGGTGCTTGAGAGCTCTAGAGCACTGAGGAAAGTGAAAAATGAGGTTTTTTGGCTGTAATTTTTTTTTTTATTTAACCTTGTTCTGGTGCGCGGGGTTTTATAGGCGCACCGGTACGCTTACCTACAACCACACCGGGTTGTGTCAAATTTGACGCATTGTTTATAATGATCCGGGACGTTTCAGTTTTGGCACTAAATTTTGATGATGCACCGGGGCGGAATATCCGTAAAGCAACGGTGTGGAATAGTCATAAAGCACCAGTATTTGGCCTTAATTTTTTTTTTTGTGTAACGTTATTTCGGTGCGTGTGGTTTATAGGCGCACCAGGGCTCTTAAATAAGAACGCACCGGCGCGTTTCTTTTTTGGCATGGGGATTTATGATGCACCATTTCGAAAGTGTGCTGAAGCACCGGTGCATTACAGTAATAGGAAACCCTAGAGGTGTGTGAACGTCGCGCTTGTTGTCCAGTGTGCCAATGTTTCATACGCACTGGTGCGTTCTATAGTAGTGTGTGCACCGGTAATTGAGAGCTCAGGACCACTGGAAAATTGAAAAATCCGGGTTTTTTGCCGATTTTTTTTTTTAATTTAACCCTTTACCGGTGCGCTTGGTTTATAGGCGCACCGGTTCTGTTTCTTACAAACGCACCGGTCGGTTTGTGTTTTGGTGCGATGTATTATGATGCACCGGTGCGGTTGCTTTCTACCACACTGGGTGGTTTCAGTTTTGGCGCAGTGTTTTATAATGCACCGGCGCGGAAGAATTGTCACGCACCGATGCTACAGAATAATATGACGCACTGGGCGGGTGTGTACGGAGTGCACGGTGTCCGGTGTGCCAATGTTTTGGTGCGCACCGGTACTTTCTCGGTTCCTCCGCACTGAGCGATGTTTAATGATAAGTGCACCAAGAGGAAAACATCTGCAAAACCCTCCGCCCGCCAACCTCCTCTAGTAACCTCCACTAGAAACAGATGTATGGGGTATTTTTTTGTGGGGTTCCTCAAAAAAATCCACTAGAGGGTCTTTTCCTTGTAGTGAAATGAGCTGGAGTTGAACATGGTAGACACCATCTGATTATCGGCTAATGATGTAAGTCGTTAACAAATGCGAGAGAAACCACCAATGATGGTAATGGATCTCAAGGTATTGTAGTACAATTTGTATGGTGTGAATGAATTAGTTGAATTCAAACACCACACAAAATATTTTGGTTGAAGGGAAATGATGTAAACTTGTCACCAAGAGTGAGGAAACTTGTCATTAATGTACGCAAGTTCCAAGGTACCAAAAGGAGAGTTTATAAGTCAAATTCCTGGATAATAAGTTGATGTTGATAGGAAGTAATCCATCGTAGGAGGGCCTTGATGTATCCCTCATCAATGACACAAAATAGGTATCATCATTTTGAGACATAATGATACTGATGTGGAACTGGTTCAGGAATGGAAGACATAGAATGTAGGCTTAAGATTATCATAGTAGATATCAATTGAATGACTTCTCTTGAACATATCAGAGACACTGAATGGAGTTGGTAGCATTTACCCAAAATTGAAAGCAGAGTCTTTGATATGGTGTGATGAACCAAAAGACAAGAATATTTCCCAACCCAACAGTCATGAATATGAAGTGAAAGAGTGTCATGTTCAAGACAATCGTTGCGATTAATAGGTAGAGTATCCCATTTTCCAAATTTCCCCAACCATTGTTAGTTAGTACCTGTTTATTTTTTGATAATATTGAGGAGGATAACATATGCTTGATCTTTAATTTCATCCTTTGGATGAATCCCTCTGAGTATATTTAACGAACCCTAAGAAGGAGTGGTTTGGTATCGTCATGTTCGATGATTCCATCGTTGTTTGACGTTTTTTACGAGTCCAACAAAGGCGAATCTCGATGTATTTTTCATGTTTAGAGAGCTTTAAAAAGAGGCGAGAAAGAAAACTCCAAAGGTTCATTTTCGTAAAGTTGTCTCTTGAGTCCGAAAATGCAAAACACAATACTCAGGCAAACCTCTTAGCCATGTTCAACTAAGGTATTCCTTTTTCGTACTTAGCTTATCCCGGTCTGGAAAAGGGTTAAATGCATACTGTGCAGACATCATTTCATTTACTCTAACGAGTTTGAAAATACAAGTGCTCGGTAATATTTTCATATTTTGGGAGTCTGAAAAGAGCTGAAAGGGGACTCTAGGGGGTTCCTTTTTTGAAAGTTTACAGAACCTGAAAAAGTGATAAAAGTGTGCTCTTTGGTCAAAATTATCTGTTTCAATTCAAAACACGTTAAAATACTTCAAAGAGTTTTCAACCTGCTCAGAACACCAAAAAAAGATTAAAAATACTTGGTTCATGATAAAATTGAATCATATTTAGGTAAAAACATTAAAATATTAATAAAATAGTTGTAAATGACCATAAATAATAATAAAAAAGTAATTCATTTTTACCATTTCACATTTTACCTCTTGGTGAGTGAGTTCTGATTGTTTTTTCCCCTGATCTTCTATAGTTGATTGTGACTAATCCAGTGAACCATTTCAAGCGTCGTCACTTCCAAGTACGAGATATAACCTTCATATTTATTTTCATGCTTCCATTTGGTCATTTCATGCATTTTTTTTTTCAGGTTTTGGGAGTCCTAGGGCTCTAATTTCTCTCCCTACCTCCAGTGCACCCATGTAAAGTCAAAAGGAGAAATGGACAGGGGAAATTTACACTAATCATGGCACTACAATGCAATGTTTTCCCTTGGTAGGGTACACTAGGCGCATTTCACAAAGTGGTTTTGTCTTTTTTACTCAAAATTTTCCCAAATTTTTGCATGAATTTCATCTTAATGATCCTTCTTGTCATTTTTTAGGTTTCTACTAGAATAAAATGGTGTTAATATAGTGGGAAATAGAACATTAAGTACAAGATATGGACATGGATAATGATCTGACCACTATCCAGGCATTAAGGAATTGTGGGCTACTGAAATTATTCTGGATTCCCGGTATGAGGCAACTAATGGTGTTAGAATATCTTGTGCGAGCATGGGATGTTCAGACACGGGCATTCGGAATTGGAGCACATATGCTCGAAATACAGGTGGAGGAAATATATTTTTTTATTGGTTTATCTAGGAGAGGTGCCCTTATATCGTTATCTAGAGTGAGAAGGGGTGGAGAGACAGTCAAATATTACATCAGAAAACACTACAGACCTCGATCCTAACCAACCAAGGATGGGAAGATTGAGATAAATGATGTGGTTTTATTGCCTCTGAGAATGATCCTATTCATTATTGATAGATTGTCTGACATTTCTACTCTACATTTGGGTCATACATGCAGTACGCTTTAGAATGTTTAGGTCCAATAATATTCAACTGGAGTGAGGGAGAACTGGTAAACATGAAAGAATATCTTACCAAGGAAAAGGATGGATGGTTGAAGAGATTTGGATATGGTTCAATGTTTATTTCATTTTCCTTAGAGAGGATTCCATTTCTATGGCCAGAACATATTTCACTTGAGCCCATAGATCCGAGAGTCCCACGGATGAGGAGGTGGTTGGATATCATGTCCATACATGCAGGTTCGTCATCGATGAGTTTCACACCAGTCTTCTTCAGATGGCTGCACATGCAGCTCATTATTATATAGGAATATCCATATGTAGGGATGGACTTCTATAGAGACCAAGAGCTCGTGTTTCCTAATGGACAGCGATGGGGTGCCATAAGTAAGACAAGAAACATTTTGACCATTTTTGGATTTTAAGTTTTACAATTTTTTGTGATTTTTAATGTATCTGAGACTAAATTATTGATTTCCACATGCAGACATTAGTCTCATTCAACCTGTGGGTTCTTCTTATCTTCAGCGTGCAGGACACCCATAACGGGAACTAGTAAGAGTACAAGTTGCTACAGCAGGACAGGAGGTACTACAGGATCTCAAAGTGATCGAGACCCTTACAGAGGTTAAGCGTCACATGGAGGGGTTGAACCACGACATAGTTGAGAATAAGGTCAACCAACTTCCTATGAGATTGTAGGGACATACTATTGTCATGCCTGGATGTATCAACCGACTATTATGCAAGATGGCTCACGAAGTGGCGTGCTACCATGAGCACTATGATTAGTCTACTAGGAGGCTTATAGTCATATTTTGACTACATGTATATTTTTTGATATGATAGGATGTGTGGCCATCCATGTCTCGGGCACAAATTTTGTAAAACCAAACTTTGATATATATATATATAGCTATCTCCAGTGTTTCTTATGGTTCTATTGTCTCTTTCAATATATGTGATGTGTATTGAATTTAATTTACATGTGTCGCAAATTTCTATCTAAAACATAATTAGCCAAAGCATCTGTTAATGTGTTTAGACTCCTAGGAATGTGTTGATATTGAATATAATCAAAGTATGTTTCCAGAAGGTGAACCCTTAATAACATACGAAACATAGTTGGACTTCTAAGTGAATAGACATTGGTCAACTGTAGTACTACAAGTTGTGATTCAAGTATGATAAATATACGACGAATACCATGAGAAATAGCATCATACAATAGCTCGATCATTTTGTTATACTCAATGATGTTATTTGTAGAGCGATCGATACAAATCCCTTGTAAACTCACTAACTTGCCATTTAGAGCATATATAGCCCACACTGCAGAAGAAAGGTTCTGAGTACTATGACTAGCGCCATCAGCATAACCAACATATGGTTGAAGGGATGTCAACATCTGCAAATGAAATGTAAACAGGATTAACAGAAATCATAGGAAACTCTGAAGGGAACACACTACAAACACATTTAACACACCTATATACAACATGTACACAATTAACTATGCAAAAATGACTTAACAATATTATTTTTTTAAGTAAAACCCATTTCTAGGTTGTGCAAATTGAACTCCATCGAAATCAACATGCTCATAGGCCCCTTTAGCAAGAACGTGCATAACAACATATGGACCTAGCCACATTGGCTCGAGCTTTCCTGATCCTAACTTATTAGATTCTTTATCATATAACAAGACAAGGTCACCTTCTGAGAAGACACGAGGTTTGACACTCTTGTCATATTCTGCCTTGATGTGTTTCTTATGGGCTTCATTAGCCATCGCGGAATCATGTTGGGTTTCATCTAAACACATTAGATGTAAGAGGTGCTCTTATTTTGAAAAACTGGTAGGAAGGAACTCGATAATAAGTTTTTGAGACAAAATTTCACATTCAATCGGAAGGATTTATTCTAGACCAGATACCAATTGGAAAGGGTTCAATCTGGTAGCAGTTTGAACAGAAGTTTGATATGCCCACAAGGTTGCATAAAGTATCATATGCCAGTTTGATTTATGAACCCCTATCGTATGTTGAAGCATTATTTTCAAAACTTATTGATGGCCTCAACATGCCCATTCACCTGAGGGTAGTAGGGAGTTGAACTCTCATGAGAGAGGCCCAACTTGGCAGTCAGTTCAGACATCATGTGGTTACAAAAATGTTTCCCATGGTTTGTAACTACAGCTAGTGGTACACCAAACCTCGCAATAACATGATTGAAAAATAAGAGAGCAATTATTTCATTGATATTATTGTATGTAGGCATCACCACAGCCCATTTGGTAAAATATTCAACCGCTACAATGATATAGCCATCTACTAAGTGAGGTCATGGAGTATTTGGTATTTTATCATAGAGTGTGTCAGATTGGGTATAAATAAGATCCAAATACTGGGCACAAGAAATTACCTTCCCTTCGGTCACCACTCCACCCTTAGCGATGTCTTCTATGATGGATGGAAACAAAGACATAATGAACCATTCAACTAACAATTAGTGAGGAACAAAATTTTTAACCAACTGACGACAAAGTCTCCACTCATGACTATTATCTAAAATGTGATTAGAATCATCTTGTTTGAAATTGGTTAAAGGTTCAATTCTAGTTTCATATCGAATTCGTAACTCAAAATGTGTTAGGAATGCAGTAGCTAAGGCGTTGAAATTATCAAATGAAGCCCATGGTAGTTCAATATACCATTTTGTTGTCGTACCGGTAAGTGTGTGCTGGAAAAAACGTAAATGGATAGATTCATCATTGAGAGAGTTCAAATAATACCAAAAATGATAAGTCATCACATGTGTAGATGGGTCTTCTCTAGGATTTCCATTGAATCTAGGTCTATCAGTGGGAAATTTTGTCGAAATAGCTAGCCACCATGCAGAATGAGCAATGGGATTGTTGGTAAGTTGGGTTAAATCTAGAAATATCAGATTTGCTACAAATGACAACTACCTATTAAGGTCCAGTGGAGGATATCTTGGGTAATATAGGATAGCTTGAGCAACAGGTATATATGTTTCGGGATAGGGGGGATTCTGGTAACCAGAATACACATAACCTTGCTGCCTAATGCCAGGATAACCTTGTAAAGGCTGAAATCACTGGGTGTGAATATGTTTATTTTGATAAGGCATTTTTTAACCTTTTTTTGAAGGCTGGAAATTGACTTCCTCAACATTAGGGATTCCACCCAGTCGGGAGCTTAAAACAACTCCTTTTCTGTTGAAATGGCGGGTCTGGCTGGGGATAAAGGGACCAGTTTCCTGTATAAAGAGATTTTATATAAAAAAAGAAATAAAATCAACACTAGAGGGGTGATTTATTCTAACGATAACATAAATTAAAACTAAATCTAACTACTTCCCGGGATTGGATTCATTTATATGATTATGGAGTATAATTTCACAAGCATGAAATAATATAGATCATTGCATACTTAATGAATATAAACACATTTAAGAAAATAAATCAATTTAATTGATTTAGTTGATGAAGAACATTAATCACATAAAAGATCTCTATGTCTCACATATAACAACATATCGTTCAGTATATTATATCAATAGTAATAAGAACATTTATCACTTCAATGCTTATCAGAATGAACTAATAGACAGAAATAAGTTTTCCAAAATTTCAGAAACATAAATCAACTAATACATAGATAATAGCACACGTTGCACCATAGCTTTAGATATGAAAATATATCTTCAGGGTTCAGACTTTCAATTAGATAACCTTCGTTCAAACTATGGTGTTGGGGTGTGTTTGGTGCACATATGTACGAAATCACACCAACTTAAGGGGTGTGGTCTACCCGCTTAAGTTATTGGTAACAGGCAAAAAAAGAAGTGGAGTCAAGCAAGTTAGTGGAACAAGCTAGAATCATAAGCATACTAGATAGAGAAATAGCATGCATATATAAACTAAAAACTAAAAACAAATAAACACGAGCTCTGAAAAGAGTCAAACGACAACAATAATATGAATGGTGGCTCTAGGCCCCTCTTATTGAGCACTGTTAGTAATAAGAGTGAAACTTTACCCTCTTGCCAAAGGCCCCTAGACAATGGTTCTAGGTCCCGATGCAAGGATGTTTTTATCCCAAGCTTGCCTCGGTGCAGTCTCCCTCTCTCTCTACTATGTTGGACTGAACTTGTTGGATGGCCAACAATTGAGTCCCCTCTATCTTCAGCTCTGGCTCACACATTGCTGGTATTGCTTGGGCAATTCTGGCCAACATAATAATGTGTTCACAAATTCTTCATCTCATGGTGGCCTTATATAGGAGATTTCAAATCCTCCCTTCCCTCTCTTGGTACATGGAGGATGGTGACCCAAGAGAGGGGTATGATTCCTTTGTGTGCTCCAAATATTCCATTGCGTGCTCACATAATATCTAAGGAGGCGTTGGTGGTTGTCCTTAGGCGGATTCAAGTAAGGAATCGCTTGTCCTTTGCTTTGTGTGGTCCCGGATAGTGACATTTCGCCACTCCCAGGATTGCGCGCATATCGGGAAAAAAGGCACACAGAAGACGCTCTTCATGAAGGATTATGCGCACAAAGAGCATTTAGGACTAGTTCAAATTTGATTTTCCTCGGACCTTAGATATTTTTAAATACTTTCCAGATTCTGTAATGTCCTCCAGCCATATAAATCCTTTTGCCTGACATTGATTAATGTCATCTTCTGTTGTACGATTTTCTAGCATTAAAAGTTTCCCCCTAATGTGTGAGGTCTAAGAAGCAATATATAGCCAAAATACATTATAGTTTCTTTTCTATATCGTGCATAGAGAGAGAGAGAGAGAGAGAGAGAGAGAGAGAGAGAACTGCGTGAAGCTTGGAATTGAAAACATCTTGCACCGTTTCCAAGAATGACCATAGCCTAAGGGATCCCTATAAGCAAATACAATTTACAATACATATACAAATTTTCTACGAGGCAAGTATGTCCCATGGTCATGATGTTGTGGCTGGTAAAACAAATCTATATCACTGATATGGTAGTGATGCTTGCGGTTGTTAACGACGACCGCTGACACCATCATGGGCATTTTTTCTTTGACAATAGGTGGAATATGGTACCCATATGTGTAAAATTGGTATGGAATATAGCTGCGCATTGTACGCATAGGTGTTGGTTGGGACCTTCCCGTGTAAGCATTGTTGACAGAGACGCTTATGGAGGCACGGGTCTTCGATGAATTTGATCAAAGTGTAATGGTTGTAAGGTACGATACCATCTTTACATGAAAGCTTTTGTTGAATTTGAATGTCAGGAGGATCGCTGACATCTGTGGACATTAATGTCTCCCACAATTCCACCCGAGGATGCCCCTTGTATGGAGAGGGGTGATCCAAGGTACCGCTTCCTTTTCGGAAAATAGGTGTCAAGGTCAACGAAAAGGAAGCCTCAACCGAACTATGGGTTGTTGATATGAGGGACCGGGGACCTAGATGTGATGGGTTTAACATAGGCATGTTGGTGAGGGGTGACTGAAAACTGGGGATTCAGTGGCCCAAGGTCAGAGTATACTAAGCAGCTTGGCGGCAGTCATAGTTATTTCTGATGGGGAAATCCCTGGAGTCGGTAGGACTTCTAGGGTGGGTATAAAATGGCTATGAATGTCAAGGTTGCTTATGCGTGGGGGTATAATACTCCAACCAAGGGTGTTCAAGGATTGCTGCTATGGGAGAAAAGATGAAATGAGAGGGTGAAGGACGTAGTGCACCATTTGGGGTCTTTGTAAACTTACCAAAAGAATAAAATAATGGGGTTTGGTTTGTACAAAACACAGAGACGGGTACCCAAAACATGAAAGTGTTCGCTCACTAATGTTGTGAGGAAGGTTTTTTTCTGAGGGTGGGGGTCCCATTGGTTGGTCTCATGTGCAGGGTTGATGAAGCGAATGAAAAAGTATCGTAGATGGGATTATGTTGGTGGAGGTATGGTGGGACAAATGCGAGGCATGGTGGTGTGCTTTTGATCTGCTTATACAACCTGGTCATCCGGGAAGGGGGGTCTCATCGTGTATGGTAAACTTGATCGTATGCATGGTGAATGGATGGGCATGAGCTGCTTTCCGAACTGAAGTGGTATGGCCATGGCGTAGGGTGATACCTGCTCTGGAAATTTCAAGAGATAACGTTTATGGATGGTTTGCGAGCTTTTCCTGCAAAAACAACTACCTCAAGTGAAAGCATCTTTTTTATCAAATATTATTGAAAGTCATGAGCTTTAAAAAAGAAGATGAGAGAGGGCATACTTGCCGGCGCTGAAATTTTATTTTTTCAGGAGAGCGAATGTGTGGCATCGCCTTTGTTCATCATGGAGTGCTGATTGTGGTGCAACTTACGATTCCATGAATGGACCTTCTGATCTCTCATTATGGTCCTTCGAATTTTTTGAAAAGGGCGATATATAGGTGGATATGGTCCTAATTCAATTCATTTGTACTTGTTGTGTTTTTAAGAGGTTAGAGGCTTCTGTGTAGCAATTCTTGCCGTTGCGGTCATCCTGAGCACTAGGGATTCGCGGGATCATGCCCAGGTAACCTTCATGACATCCTGTACTTAAAAATTTTCAGTTTTATGGTGTCGGGGTACAGACTTGGTTTGTACGGATTCTAGGTGTTTTTTTCCCTAGATTTCACGGGCGATCAGGGCAAAGGCGCACACCCTGTGCACTTTTTCGGGGGATAAGCGCGCTAATGCGCTCATTTCCCCTTTTTTAGCACGCCTGTGAAAAATACAGGCGCGCGTGTTTGAGGGAAAGGCGCACAAAGCTGAGGCAGAAAACATTTTTGGATTTTTTCCTATTTTGGGTTTTTTCTGTACTTATGGGTACCTGTTTTGATGACAAGTTATTGTGGAGGGAGGGGGATTGGCTCAAGCTCCACACTGCACTTTCTGCTGATGTTGGGGCGCGCCGTCAGCTGGTGCTATAGGGGCTCCTGAAGTTTGTAGAGAAAGAGATTCTTTGGTAGCAGGACCGATTGCTACGTTACTTGATCTTTCATTGGCGCAGGAGGTGCAACATGTTCATGTTGCAGGGAACGAACCTGGCCATTTATCCTGAGATGGATGTTTATTTTGTGACCGGGTTACTGCCTCAAGGTGAGGCACTGAGATATCCACTCCCTTCCGAGAGAGTGGACTTGGAGATATTTCAGAGACGCCACTGTGGTGGGGTGCCTCTTACAGAGGGATGCATCACCATTGCATCAGTTACATATCCGACAGAGCGATGTGCTCTAGCAGTGATTGTGTGATTAGCAGGGTCAGTTGCTCCACATCGGGCATTAGGCCGAAAGGTTGGATTACTGTGTCGGTTGAGGTCCGGGCATTTTTTTTGACTTTGCCTGTTTCTGCTTTGACGGGATGGTGGCGCAACTCAACAAGGTCCATCGTGGATCTAAGTCGTTTGTGTATGCCAGTATCTTGTGCAGCATTATGTACGAGAGGGTAGTGTTACTGAGACCAGTGGTGGCGGTGCCTCCTGAGGGCCACGAGAGCCTTGGATGAGGAGGTGGGCTCCGATGATGTCGCGAGGTAGTGGGTGCATGGTGGGGCGTTATTGGAATGCCAAGACAGAGGCTTGGTTCAAGGCCAACCCATAGATTTTCCTCCCATACCCATATGTGTGGATGGACTTCCGGGGGGGATCCTGACATGGGTATCCCCTTCGGTTATTCTTAGGGACCTACAGGTATGTTGTGTATGTTTTCTGCATTTATTTGAGTGTACATGTACTTATGTGTTTTGCTAGTGACACTGACATCATTTTGGTTACTCTTGCAGATGTTAGCGAGGTGGGTTTCTTTGTGGCTCAGTTGGTTGGCCACGATTCTCTACGACGACCTAGGGTTGATCAAGGAGGAGGTGTTGTTGGGGGACTTGGTGGTGGTGTTGGCCCTTCAGGGGAGGGCAGCAGCTCGGCCGCTGTAGAGGCAGCAGCTAAGCAGGCTCGTGTTGATGCAGCAGTAGCACGTGCGGATACAGCGGATGCTCGTATTGCGGAGCTAACTGCTCAGGTGTCAGCTCTTGAGGATGCCTAGGGTTGAGTGGACCGCTTGATCCAGGGGGTGCCTGCTCGAGGATTTATGGATGAATTCGAGGAGGTTTGGTTAGAGACCATGATGGCTTGTGAGAGGGAGTATCGGCCCGTTCTATGTCGGGTGGCGATCTCGGTTGCGACAACAGCTCCAGTGGTGTCGCCAGGAGCGGTTGTGGGTCCAGGTGCCCCTCCTGAGGGGGCACCAACCTAGAGTATTTTTTTAAATGGGGAAAGCACCCATTATGAGGATGGTTCCCTTATTTTTGACGACTTCTGTATCTTTGGGTTGGTCGTTGGGCCAGTGACATGATTTTTTGTACTCAAACATACACATTGTGATATATATATATATATATGAAAGATATTTTTCGCGGCTCTACATGATGTGTCACCTATTTCGGTTTATGTATGATGTTATGCTGATCGATATCTATATTTTTGGTTTTTTTATGTATAATGGTTTATTCGAGATGCATTCTAGTTTAGGATATTGTTAGATATGCGATCAGTTGTTTGGTTTTGACTCCTTGGTACATGTGTAAATGTGATATAGTCAAATTGTCTGCTTAATATTTTGGCACACAAATATTTTCTAAACAAATGTGTATCTCTTGCCTCAAATGTTTGGTTTAACTGTGACACTACTAACTAGAAATCGAGGTAGATATGCATATGGCATATACCTTGATGGAGGGCATCGCACATAAGTCTGATGACGGTGTCATACTCTGCCTGATTGTTTATTGTTGAACCGATGCACACGTCGTTTGAATGGAGTGGCAATCGGTCAGGGTGGTAGATGACCCAGGCAGCTATGGCTAAACTTTGAGACCATATTGATGCTCCATTAGCAAATCCGAAATAGGGTTTAGGTTGGTGATCCATGGTGGCACTTTGAGCGCTTTTTAAATAAGTATTTTGGTCAGAAATTTTGAGTGGTGGGGGTTTGTGTACGTTCACTCCAGGGAAGGGTCGTCTTGGCCTTTATGGGTAGAATTTCTTGAGGTAAAGGCCTTTGACAGGGTTATTGAGGCAGGTCACGTCCAGTCCTGTCAAGATGTATGCCCCCTGTTGGAGGCAATGTTTGATGATGTAGGGTCCTTTCCACAAGGTTTCGAACTTTCCTAGCCCTAGGGCTTCTTTTGCAACATCATAGTAGAGGACTAACTCACCCTCAGTGAATGAGCGAAGGGTGATGTGGCGATCGAATGATTCTTTTACCCTTTTCTTGTGGGCCTCGTTGTGTTACAACGACTATCGTCGACTTTCGTCGATAAGCTCAAGTTGTACTAGGCGATGTTCTAGAGGCTGGGTGTCATCAAGGAGTTCGATGGAGGCATGTAAATTTGGGATCTCATGTTCTATGGGAATCACGGCCTCGACCCCATATACCAAGTGGAAGGGAGTGAAACTAGTGGGCGTCTTTATCTTCGTGCAGTATGCCCATAGGGCGAAAAAGAGCATATGGTGCCAGTTGGTTTTATGGTTATTGACCATGCGTTGTAACACAGTTTTGAGTACTTTGTTAATAGCTTCTACCTATCCATTGGACTGGGGGTAGTATGGTGAAGCGAATTCGTGGGTGAATCCGAGGTGGTGAGATAGATCCTCGAAAACTTTGTTTTTGAAGTTTTTCCAATGGTCGGAGACTAACTCTTTGGGGACGTCGAATCGAGTGATCACGTGGTTGAACAGGAACCGAGCGGCCATTTCTGTTGTGTTGTCGTATGTAGGCATGGCCTTAGCCCACTTGGTGAAATTGTCGATGGCCATGATGATGTATTTATGGTTACCCGATGAGGCGTGGTTGCAGGTCATGAAGTCAATCCCCCATTTAAAAACGGGACCGGCGACGATGACAGGATGCAAAGGAGCAGGAGGTGCTCCTGCTTTGTGGACTAAGCATTAGCATCGCGCATCTTTTGACTGTTGTAATGCAGTTTCGAAACAAGGAGGGCCAAAAATATCCTTCTCATAGGAATTTTTGGGAAGTGCCCATACCAAATAGGTGGTCTCCGCAAGCGCCTCCGTGGCAGTCATTAAGGGCTTGTTCTACTTGGTCGTGGCTGAGGCACCGCCGTAAAATGGTGTCGATACCTCGTCGATATAAGACATCTCCCATGAGGAGATATCAGGGGGCCTGCTGGCGTATGCGCCGATGGTCATCTCAGGTGAGATGAGGTCTAAACTTTTGGGTTTGTAAGAACAAGAGAATATCTTCGTACCAAGGGTCTTCAGTTGCTACGAAGAAGAGTTGTTCATCGGGTAGCAAATCGTTCACTGGTGATCCCTTGGTATCTCCTGGGAGATCTGTAATGAACTCTGCTAAGGAAAGCGCCTTTTTTATTTTGGGGGAGCGAAACTGTAAGTCATATTCTTGTAGAATGATTATCCAACAGGCATACTTGTGGTTCATTAGGCAGCACGTGAGTATGTATTTAAATGGGGTTAATATTTGTAATGACCGTAGTGGTTCTTAAGATGATGTAGTGGCGAAGTTTCTTAACTGCATAAACTAATGCTAGTGCAGTTTTTTCTTCAGGCTCTTATCTTAATGCTGGACCCGATAAGGTTTTGCTGACGTAGTATATTACGTGCTCCTTCCCATCTAGGCCATCCTAGACCAATACTCCAGCTAACCTGGACTCGGAAGCTAATAAATACATGATATAATCTTTTTCATAGTCTGGGGGACTGATGAGGAGCATTGAAGATAATGTTTCTTTTAGCGCATCAAACGCTTTCTCAGCGTAATCATCCCATTTAAATGGGATGTCCTGGTGGAGGAGGCGCAGGAACCCTTGAGCACAGGTGGCAGAATCTGGGACAAAGCATCTCAGAAAATTGGCCTTCCCCTGCAGGCTTTGAAATTGCTTGAGGGTTTGAGGTGGTGGTACCTCTTTGATGGCTTGGACCTTGAGGGGGTCCACACAAATGCCTTTCTAGGACACGATAAAACCTAAGATTCTTCTTGCGTTGATGCAAAAGACACACTTGAGGGGGTTCAAGTGTAGGTTGTATTGACGGCATCGTTGGAATACCAATCGCAAATCCTGGAGGTGGTCTGAGTGCTTCTTGGAGCGTATGGTCAGGTCATCCAAGTAGGCGAGGATAAGGTGCGCCAAGTCATGAAATATATATTTCATGGCCCATTGGAATGTGGCTCCAGTGTTTTTTAGGCCAAATGGCATTACCTTGTATGTGAATGTGCCCCAGGGGGTGGTGAAAGCAGTTTTGTACCAGTCTGTATGGCGGATTTGGATTTGATTGTATCCGGAGAACCCATCCATAAAGGATAGAGCCTCATGTCCTGCGCAAGCTTCGATGACTTGGTCGATGAATGTAGGATAATTGTCTTTAGGACAAGCTTTGGTCAAATCTCGAAAATCGGTACAAATGCGTATAGTGCCCTATTTTTTCAAGATGGGAACAGGGTTGGAAACCCAAGATGTATAGGCAATGGGGTAGTTATACCCGGCTTTGTGAAGCTTGTCGATTTCTCACTTTATTGCTTCGGCCTTGGATGGGTGCAATTGACGTTGTTTCTGGCGCATTGGAGGTACATCAGGCCAAGTGTCAATATGGTGCTCTACGATAGTAGGACTAAGCCCAGGCATTTCTGAGTAGTCCCACACAAAGATATATCGATACTTTTGTAGAAATTGGGTATAAGAGGTTATTTCTTCTGGAGAGCATGCTGCCCCCAGTGAGATTTCTTCAACCTTTGTAGGATTTTTGGATATGTTCACCTTGATGGTAGGTGAGATATTCGATATATTTCCTTCTTCAAATGCGTCGGGCACTGGGATGGGGTTTTTGAACCAATCGACTTTTCCTGATGGAAAGGAATATTTTGATTTGATTGCATAGATCTCATGTTCTTTCGTCTTGTTAGAACTGAACATGCTTTTGGGGATAAAAAGCGAACAGTGATGCATTGCATCCCATGGGTAATCTGGCTCTGTCATAGCCTCAAGGATATCCTCATCCGAATGAAACAAGGACACGAAGGGGGATTTTTCATGTGTAGGGTTATGTTGAATGGGGTTAATCCGTACAGAGCTAGTTGAGAGACACAAGAAGGATTCCATCGTGGATGTGGTGGAACCAGACGCAGTCAACAGAGTGTAAATAGATTATGTGTGTATTTTCGTAGGAACAGCTACTCTCGTAGTTGCAGCTAACTCGTCACCTATGGTAGATGAGAAGATAGCTCGATTCATAGTTTCGATACACGATGATATGAATCGTATATTATGTGTCGTGTCGTCGGCGTTTGGTGGGGGATGAATCTCCCTGAGTGGTCGTCTTTCGGTTGACAAGAACAGGATGGATCTATCCATCACATCCTCTTGGGTTGTCGAACTGTTCATGGATTCTAAATCCGTGCCATCTTCTTAGGAGAGGCGGACTATGGTTGATGGCATGTAGGCTAGAGCTGTGCATAATCTCAGTATGTAGTGACAAAGATGTACTAGGTGGTTGTCATTGCATATCTGACATGAATATGGGACTTCCATGTCGCCGCGGTATACTATATGGACTAGGTACCATCGTTGGAACATTTCCAAACTTGGGCAGTCAATGATGAAATAGTCAAATTCATCGCACAGTATGCACCTTTCGATTGGGGGAGGAGGTCTAGCAGGGAGCCTTTCAGGTGATCGCCGCTCTTCCTGTAGGTATAGGATGATACAAGGTTCATCCCCGACAGATTCGATTGGGGGATCCTCTTGATAGGATCACTCGATGGTGTGTAAGGTGTCCCTATATCACGGGATCTCTAGGAAATGATAGGTATAGTGCCCATAGTTGCTGCAGAGGGCGCATGCGTGATTGGTACACATCGCTTTGCCTTTACCTTTGGTGGTAGGTTCCTTTTTACGGCAACGCAACATCGTGATGTCTATCTCAGATCCAAGGAGTGGTTTTAATTCATCCAGCTCTGGACAGATATGGGTATGGTGACCGATTACGCCGCATATGGCGCAGACTGGTGATTCCCGTTGAATGGTGGGGGTCACCATCTTATTTCCTCTCTTCTCGGTTTTCTAAGTCGTAATCACCGGTTTTTCAATAGGAATTTCCTTTGCAGGGGTGGTTTCGACCGTTTCTTGGATGAGTGGGGCCTCCTCGAAACTGAGGGGCTTCAATCTTGTGGCAGTAATGTGGGTGGCTCTTGCTCCCGTAGGGGGAACGAGGTACCAAACTAGGATTGCCAATGATATGTTTGGTAACACCAGTGTTGCCAAAACCTGCTAGGAGACAAAACCAGTTGGGGGATAGAGGAAAGGGGTTTGGGAGGCGGTGTAGGCTAGAGAGGTTGTCATGGCCGATGACTCGATGCCATTACTGCTTGTGTCCGTGTCCTGACTAGCTTCGGCACTTGATGTGGACATCATGCACACCGGAGCCCTTAGGACATCGGGCGATGACTCAGGGATTATGGGAGGATCTCCTAGGAATGACCCTAGAATGGACGACGGTTTGAATTGGTCGAGCCATATTCTTGGTACCATGAGAGAGCATCTGAGGATGTGTCTACAAAGGGCAGAATTACATCAATGTTTTTTAGGGGACTCTTCTCGTTGTGCGTCAGTTGGTCTACAATAATGATGCAACCCTCGTGGGGGAACATCATGATGCGGAAGATGGAGGAGGCTATGGCAGACATGGCATACATATAACTCCACCCAAGGAGAATATTGTAGTCCAGGTGAGCATACAAAACTTCAATGTCTATGTTGACTGTCTTTCCAACTAAGCAGACTGGGACGTTTTGGTAGATGTTGACAGGGGTTGATGGACAACCATCATATGCTCGAAGCGTGATGATTGAGGGTTTTAGTTCAGGAGAACCTAACTTCTGCCAAACATTTTTGGACATGATGCATGTGGATGCACCCGCATCTATGACACATCAGTGAATTGTGATATTCTGCACCGACAATGGTATCTAGAAGGCGACCATGGAAGGAAGCCTAGGGGTGGCTTTGTCTAAGTCAAAATCCATTAGGCGTGTATTGGTAGGGTCGATAGCGCCTAATGCAGAAAGAAGGGCTTTCCGCTGTTTTGGGCATGACTGCAATACTTCCAAAGCTGACGTAGTAGCGGGAGATTATGCTAATATGGGCCGCTTTGGAGTAGTTTCCTACTCGCCTACTAGGTCCCTTCGCCATTTCTGGCAATGGTTCTATAGGCATCTTTGAAATGGTCAAAGGTGCAGTCGGTGCACTGATACTTGCCCCTGACGTATTGGTGTCTGGTGGGGTGTCGTAATTGCGATTCCGTGTTTGGAAAAACATCTCTTCACCAGTCATGTAGATTTCATGGCTGCTTTTCGCGGAGTCGTCTGTATTTTTCTGTTGAGTGCCTATTGTCCCTTGATGGGGGAAAGGTTCTTGCATCACAGCTGGTTGTTGGGAAGATCCTCCTTGTCCTCGGTTACTCTGTAGCTTCTTCAGCTCAGGGAGATCGGGAAAGTGATGAGTATAGTGTCCGTACTCACCACATATCGAACATGAATGGTTTGTTCGAAGAGGTGGCCTTTTGCTCTGTCGTTGGGCATTGCTTAGCTCCTGGTTCTGATTTCGGTTGGAGTTGCCTCTTGCCTGGGATCGTGGTGGGCGCTACTAGTTGTTGCCCCCCTGTCCAGGTTTCCCTTTTGGCTTTTTCTTGATTTTTTCTTCACCATGTTAGGAGGGTATTTTTCCTAGTTATATTGGTTTGGTTGGTTTTGGGACGGCTGCACAAAGTTCACCTGTGCATTGGTCTGCATGGGTGGGTTGTGTGATGGGGACTGAGCATAATGCAGTCCCTGGTTTTCACCTGGCTATTTGAGGGGAGCTCTTCTGTCAGTGTTTCTTTCTGTGTACCGATTCCCCTGATTCGGAGGATAAGGTCCTCCCTGGTGATACGCTAGTGCCCTATTGGTCAAATTTTGTTGAGGCATATGATGACTTTGAAAACTGGGTTGAGGTACGTTCTGGGTAGAACTGTATGTGTAACCGAGGTTTTGACTGCTGCTGCCTAGGTAACCTTGGGTCAATGACCCAATTAGTCCGTCTTCAAATTTCAACATGCCTAGACATTCTTTGTAAGTTTCCAGGCGCGAGGCGTTAGGCAGGATGTTATAAATGTATCCTGACTGCGTATAAATTAGCTCAAGCTACTGGGCTTTGTTGATTGTGTCCTCTTCGGATATGGGCTTCTGCTGCGCCACATCCTTTGAAATCTCTGCCGCAAGAGTTTTCAAGAACAAATCTAAGAGAACCCAATCATCTAGTTTAGCTTTACATAAACTGTGACGCCACCTCCATTCATGGAGATGGTCTGAGATATGGACGGTGGGGGTCTGTCTAAAATGCATCAGTAATTCCATTCTGGAATCATGGTGAATGGGTAACTGAAATTATGTTAGGAACGCGGTAGCGAGGGCGCTAAAGGTTCCATGTGAAGTAGAGGGTTACTCCACATACCACTTCACGACTACTCCTGTAAGAGTGTGTTGAAATAATCTCAATCGAATAATGTTGTTAATGATACTGTTCGATGAGCACCACAGGTGAAAGGTCATGACATGATTACATGGGTCTTCCGCTTGCTTGCCAACGAATTTTGGTATATCCGAAGGGAGCTTTGTGGGCATGGGAGGCCATGTAGGATCGTGTGCGATGGGTTCATTCTTCAGCTTAGTTAAATCAAGCACATTCAACGAAACTAAGAAAGGTGACTGAGAGGTTGACGCCATTGCAATGTGCGAAGACACAAAGCTCTGGTTAGGAAGAGGGTTAGTCTGTGACGTACCCTATTGTGTATTCGGTTGGCTTCCCGAATGGGACGCACTCCTCTGCCCCCTAGGGGTCATGGGAGGAGTGGTGTGTGGTGTGGCGTTGGGAAGCTAACTAGGTTTCCCAACTACAGCTGCCCCAATAAAGGATGAACCAATAATGGTGCTAGTGTTTCGTCTTTGACACCTGAATGGCGAAAGACCTAAAACCCCTCCTAGTAATGGGGGGAGGCCAAAAGACGCCTAGATCAACAAGGTTTTGTTGGGACCGTTCAGGTGTCAACCAGGTTTGGTTTTGGAAAAAATTGAGAAGAAAGAGTCTATGATCAAAGAAAACTTCTTTTCACATACATAAAACAAAGGGAAAAATAAAATAAATTTCCCTTTAAATTAATCTATGTGATCAAGCAGTCAAAAAAGTGGCTTTTGTTTGTTTGTGTGTGATACTCAAAATCCTAGAATACATATGCATCATCACACACTCAAATGTAACTGAGCCTTGAGAATATTTCTTGTGAGTTTTGGCACAATGTCTCGTAAGAGCTGGCGATGCTCCCAGTCAACCGAAGAGAATCCACCAAGGTAAGGGTAGAGGGTTTGGCGCTTCCTTGCAATGTCACCTATAGGGAAAAGGTTGCCCTATTTTTTGGCCACTAAGAACCATTGTCGCACGTAAGCATTCACGTCTTGGGAATCTTGGTATTCAGTTAACAGTACCGAGTATCAGCCGGGTTAGGTAGCCCCAACTGATACTGCACGCACTGCACCTAAGCCTAACCCCTTCTGAAACGGGTCTATGTCGCGCTCAGGTTTTCTTTGTTGTGGGCTGATAAGTGGATTTGAAGCTCCCTAAATAGACAAATTCTATGTTTCAATATGAATTATGATCAAGGCAGCTTATTGGATGCCTACCCGCTTGATCCTAACTTAAGCTATAAATTATTTTTGTGGCCCCTCTGGGGAGAATTTAGTGAGTTTGGTTAAGTTAGTTGTAGGTTTCTTTGCTTCGCTTAGTGGGTGAGTGTGTGTGAGAAAAAAGTGGACAAGCACATAGTTTGAACGTGTGGATATCGATGATCCTTTACAAAATCCCCTATTTAGACTATGTTGTATTGTTCCTGACTCAAAAGAAAAATATGTGCGGATTATGGGCCGCTTTCTATTTTTCCTAGTTAATCTATGTGACTAACTATAGGGAGATGGAAAATTGTGAATAGGGAGCGTTCATATGCTTACCTAGGATTACCGGAGGGTGCAAAGGTAGCAGAGATTACTTGCTCTTCTATAAACAATTCAATCGTAGTCCCGAAATTCCTAATGCAAAAATTGAACTAAACTAAAACTTTTACCACTTACTTGGGCTAGTTATCTAGGTGCATAAGTACCAAAATTTGCAAAACATAAAAAAAAATTGGAATGCAAGTTATTTTTCCCCCTACTTAAACTATGTGTGAACTTTGAAAAAATCAACTTGAAGTAAAACTGACACAAAGCCTACAAAAAGCAGCTAAGAGTGAGCTTTAACAAGCTGCGAGGTACCACAACTAGTGTTGGCAGGTGTATTAGGGGCTGCCAAGCACTTTACAAGCAGGAAAAAACAGAAACTTGGGAGAAATTTCTCATTATGTATTTTGCGCGCAAAAGGCTGAAATAGGCGCGCTGTCTATGCGTGAGTCAGCTCTGAACACGCGCCCTGTGCCTCTGTGAGAAGAAAACACGCGCAAATTCCTACAAATTTTTTTTGGATATGTTCTGCTTCAGTCTGTAACTTGGGATGAACTAGGGACTACAACAGAAATTAGGGGAAATTCAGCTCCACTCCACATCACAGATAGAGGTCTCTGCAAAAAAGGCACAACCACATAAACTTGGTAATAAACGTTAGTGGAGTTGCCAATCCTGTTGGGGTGTGTCTGGTGCACGTATGTACGAAATCACACCAACTTAAGGGGTGTGGTCTTAAGCTATTGGTAATAGGCAGAAAAAGAAGTGGAGTCAAGCAAGTTAGTGGAACAAGCTAGAATCATAAGCATACTAGATAGAGAAATAACATGCATATATAAACTAAAAAATAAAAACAAATAAACATGAGCTCTGAAAAGAGCCAAATGACAATAATAATGCGAACGGCGGCTCTAGGCCCCTCTTATTGAGCGCTAGTAGTAATAAGAGTGAAACTTTACCCTCTTGCCAAAGGGCCCCTAGACAATGGTTCTAGGTCCCGATGCAAGGATGTTTTTATCCCAAGCTTGCCTCGATGCAGTCTCCCTCTCTCTCTACTATGTTGGACTGAACTTGTTGGATGGCCAACAATTGAGTCCCTCTATCTTCAGCTTTAGCTCACACACTACTGGTATTGCTTGGGCAATTCTGGCCAGCATAAAAATGTGTACACAAATTATTCATCTCATGGTGGCCTTATATAGGATATTTCAAATCCTCCCTTCCCTCTCTTGGTACATGGAGGATGGTGACCCAAGAGAGGGGTATGATTCCTTTGTGTGCTCCAAATATTCCATTGTGTGCTCACATAGTGTCTAAGGAGGCATTGGTGGCTATCCTTAGGTGGCTTCAAGTAAGGAATCACTTTTCCTTTGCTTTGTGTGGTCCCAGATAGTGACATTTCGCCACTCCCAGGATTGCGTGCATATCGGGAAAAAAGGAGCACAGAAGGCGCTCTTCATGAAGGATTATGTGCGCAAAGAGAATTTTGGACTAGTTCAAATTTGATTTTCCTCAGACCTTAGAGATTTTTAAATACTTTCTAGATTCTGTAATGTCTTCCAGCCCTGTAAATCCTTTTTCCTGACATTGATTAATGTCGTCTTCTGCTGTACAATTTTCTAGTGTTAACAAATGGTGTAAGTTCCAAAAGCATTCTTCTCAAAATTTTGGACCCCTTTCTAAATGCATGAAAGGGGTTTAAATACTAATTAATATTACAAAAATAGAAGGCGTGTAAAAGAAGTCTCTAGTATTACTCTAAACTATAAAACTATAAACTAGGAAAATAAAATGCATAAGTTGTAACAGTCTCATGACTGTTTCCCGAATTCACTCTCTAGTTGGTCTTTGAGCTAGCATGCTTTGATCATATGTTCAAGCTAGGGGGGATGAATTGGCTGAATTCTCATATGTCCCATGAATACTGCATCATTCAGTGCTGGAAGAAGCTGAGTTGTTGCATTGGAGGGGCACCTCAACATTATCAATTAGTTATGAGACTTAATTAACAAGTACGAGTAAGTCTCCATATTTAACATTGTCAGATTTTCTATGTCAAGAGATTTTCTGTTTGATGTCTCTTGCGAGGAGCTTTAGGAAACTAATATCTGGCATGGTGTATTTTTATGCTTCTTGAATCAGGTTGGCTTGCATAAGAGAATATTTTATATAATCAAAGATGTTGGAAGATCAATTTTTAGCTCTGATAATAGCCAATTTAGTGCTCTTCATTTTAATATCCCAATCTCCAAATATTATATCTTTAATTGATTCTTCAAGATGAGGGATATTGGTCACTCTACCCTGTGCAGTGTCTTGCCAATCTATATATTTTGACACCTTATCATCGATTTCTTCATAATAATTTCTCAGATTAGAAATCTGAGTGACTAATTGATCAATGGTTTTAACTTGCTCTTGAATTTGATTATACTTCTGATAGAAAATTTCTTGTTGTGTTACCAATAATGCTTCCAACTCTATTGCTTATTTCTTTACTTCATTGATTTCAGGCTTTTCGTGGAGCTTTTCAATCCTCTGCTACAATTGATGAATTATTTGATATTTTTCTTTAATCTCATTTTCGAGTTTGAGTTTGAGACCTTCAAACTCTTGTTGCATATTATTGATGCTTGATTGCAGCTCCTGCTCGATCCTTTGCTTTTCATCAGAGAAAACTTGCTCCATTTGAGAAATTTTATGATCCTTTTCTATAATTAATGACTCAACTTTTGTTGCCTTATGAATGGTTGCATTTTCATAAGCACCTGCAAATTGAGATAATCTATTAAATTCCTTTCCTGGAGCTAATTGACTTTCTTTCCAAAGGACTCGCATTAGTGTTGCATATATAGGCAATTCTGGAGAATCTTCCATCTTTCGCTTCTTTTTTGTCCTGGTCATGACAGCTTTGTGTTTTGGACTATAAAATACATCCAATGGAGGTATCTCTTCAATTTTTAGGACTATTTCAGTAGTCGGGAGAGCCGGGATGATTTCCATATCTTGGGATGATGTATCTTCTAGTTTCTCCTCTGTAATATTGTGTCCTTGGATCTGGCTTTGCTCAAGAACAATTTTGGAAACCTCTGCAGTAAATGAGGTTTCCCTGATTTCTTCTTCATCCTTGGAGTTGTCTATATCAACAAAAACATGTTGCACACCTGGCTCATATGTATGAGTTATGGAACTTGTAGTACCCACAGTAGGCACGATTTCTAATTGAATGACACTCTAAGTGGTAGGGGTATTAGTCTCAGATAGTGCCTTCTCAAAATATTCCCAGTTTTGGATGAATTTATCATCTTGTTGAGCATTTTTTATTTCTTCTTCTTGAATTGGTATTGATACGTGAGACGTTATTGAAACTATAACATGCTCTGCCTTCAGCTCTGGTCTGTGAAACAAACAATCTGGCAAATGGGAATTTCTCTATTCTTGATACACTTTGAATCTTAACAAATCTTCCGGGTTGAACCTTTCAGCTGCCTTTCGCTAAACTTTTGAAAATTTGGGAATTGATTCGAACATATTGTCAAATCTATCAGGCTTGCTTGGAAATGCTCGCGGATTGACGTGATTCATTATCTCTCTAGAAATATCATATGAATCATAATTTCTATAGGGAAACACTGGAAAATTGAAAGGTTTTAATCGATCAATTTCAAGACAAGCATGCTTGAAATTGTCTAGGGCATATGAACCACAGGAAAAAGGAAAATTTGGCCAAACGGTCTTTTTGGCATATTTCAGGGTTTTTTTCAAACCATTACCAATTGTTTGATAAGAAATTTCTTTGGCCAACAATTTTTCTGGTATATAAAAGGGTAGGACATGAGGATGGGCATAAATTCCAAAAATATGGATGTATGTAAAGTTCTCTTCACCAAACCACCTACCTACAAACCTAAGACTTTTATTGGATTCAAGTGTGACTCTAGGGATTTTTCTTTCGAAAATGACTTGGAAGGTTGGAAGCATTATGTCATTGCATATTATAAACATATGCGAGTGATATTTTGACTCCCACAAGAAATCTAACTGTATGTATATGGGGGTTTCAACTTCTCTGGTCCATTTCTATCCTAATGATGAAAATTCAAAGGAAAAATAGGTTGCGTCTAAGATATAAGAACTAATATAAAAAGGAGAGACTGCATTGGGTGAGGCATTTAGATTTTCTCTATAGGCTGTGATAAATCTTATCAAATTATCAGAAAGAATAGTAGCCCAATCTAGAATATAGCCGTCATAAGCTGCTTCTATCAAGGGTGTCCAATTCTCTTTAAACTTGGTCGTATTTACAAATCCAAAGAGACGACACATCATTGCAGCTATCTAAGAGAATGGGCTTTTAAGAGAGACGACTAAATAAATACCCTTATCATCGTGCTTATGTCGGTTAGGATCATTTCTCCATTCTTTAGTTACACTCGCAAGATGGTCATTCTCCTGCATGAACTCTTGAACAAATTGGCCATCATATCTCTTCTGGGGTTTTGGCAGTTTATACATATTCTTCAAATCTGATGGCCTAAGAGAGCCAATGAAAGTTCTGCTTCTAGTAACAATTTCCTATCTCTGATATCTACATTATCCAACACCTATTTCACTAAATCAGTATATGGCAGCATCTTAGGACGAGCAACATTTCTGTGAAGAAAAGAATTAGCAGTATCTGTCCATGATTCTGAATCATTGGATAAAGTATCATTGGCCACAACTTTTTTGTCCATAATTACTTGCAATTTCTCATTCTCGAACAACTGATAGATTCCTTCCTAGCTTGAAGAACCAATCTCTGGGTTGCATGTAGTATCCGAGATTAGGGGATTCATTTCATTGTTTTCCTCTTGCTATATGACTAACAGTGATGGGGTGGTGGATTTCCTTCGTGCTTTAATCAACCTTGACATCCTTTTATGCCTAAGTGTTTGGAATTACCCTGTTGAAAAGAAAACTAGAGAGGATAAGCTGAAATCACTTCGAACGATATTAATTGTCCTATCAATTTAACTCATACATAATGGGAAATCCTTGGTATTAATATTTGAAATAATTACAAATCAATTGCAAGCCTGGAGATCACAAAACACCTGAATTAACATTAAATTGACAAGCATGGGTTCGTGTGATTTTGACATATTTCATCATATTGAGATCTATTGCTCACCAATTTTGGTAGTTGGTGAGTTTTAGCGCTTCAAAGCAATGTGCGAATTGCAAAGTGCGATATTGGGATAATTTTATGATGTGATATTGAGGTATGTTAGATGACGGACTATGATATCGGCATCTATTATGTGACGGGTTTCGCTACTTCGCATTTCAGCGATTCGCATATCGTAACTTCGCTGCAAGTTCTTCGGCAGTTTGCTATTTGCAACTTCGCTATTGTTTTATTCCCGCTTTTATGATCTTTTCTTTGTGGGTTATTTTAGGTGTTCTTTAGGTGTTTTTCTTATTTTTTAAATAAAATTTAAAACTTAATCTAATAAAATCCTATCTTTAGGTTTTATTTCTAAAAATGAATATTAATCCTAAAAAATTTTAAAGGGTCCCTATTATCCTTTCTAATCTATTATACTTGGATAATGGGCAGTTAATGCTCAATCATTAGATGAGATGGAGGAGCAAGAGAAAACTATGTAGCGCTCATCAAATAAGTGCCAGAAGGTAACTTACAAAAAAATTACATGGGAGAGGTCGATGGACTGGATGCTGCACCAGAAAAAGTACCAGACAATGATTGGTAATTAGGCGGAATAGACGGGCCACCATATAAATGTGTCTCTAACGATGTTACAAACATGGATGAATTTTCAATATGGGTTGTTTCGTTCATAGTAGCAGATAGAAGATGAGAAACCATACCAGATTCAGTCATGGTTAACTTCCCCAAAGAATATCGTTGCGAGAAACTCTCGGGTGAGTTGAAAGAAAAAGAATAAGACAAAGGAGCTTGTGAAGGAGTATGAGGAGAAGGAAAATAATGGTCTTGGTAAAGATGTGTTCCTCTCAAATGAATAGGAGAGGAGGGTTAAGGCTCTTCCACAGGAATCTCTTCAATACTCACAATACTAGGTGGAAGGGGTTCACTGCTGGGTCCAAGATACATGGTTTGTGGTTGGGTTTAAAACAGAGAAAGAGAAGGGGAAGGTTGTGAAGTAACAATTGTAGGTGATTGAGGTACCTTAGGTTGTACTGTCTCTAAATCAACATAGTCATGTTCAATAACCTCAAGTAATAAATTCTCAAGTACTTTTGTTTCGGATGTGTCGGACTCTCCTGTAAATAAAGGAGTAATCTCAAGTTCAATACTCATGGGAAAAGATGATTCTAGTGGATCTATTCCAGGTAGATGACCAGAAGTAGTAGCTCCCAAAGCACCAGATTCAGTAGTTTTCCTCTTTTTATTATTCTGATGATGTCTAGGAGTTTCCTAAAGTGGAAGAAGAGGCAATATTTGCATCCTACGCGAATGATGGGGTTGAGGGGGTTGTTCTTCCACGTTGGTTTAATAAAATTTAGAAATTAACAGCAAAAAATAAATCAAGAAGTGTAATCTAGAAAAAGGGTTTACCACATTACTATGAATTGCAATATACCACCTTGGAGAACTGTTGGGTAACTTAATCGACTCTTAAATTACTTGTCATTAATTGTCAAACTCGAGATTCGTGAACTTGCGAAGTATATGCCCACTATATGTGTTAGGATATCTACTTTCAATTCAAAGAAACTAATCTAATTGCACATGAGGATTTAAACCTATATATGAATAAGTTTTGATAAGGATATGCACATTTTCTGTCTTAACAGGCCAATGAATTCAAACTCAAAACTTCGAAATTTAAATGAACTTTTAAAGAAAACTATACTATCAAAACTTCGAGATCTATTCTAATTGGACAAGAATTTGAAATCTATTAAACTTAAAAAAAATTGAAATATATTCTATTGAATAATGAAAGGAAATCTAACTAACTGACTTGAAAAAGGAAATTTATTCTATGAACTGTAAAACAACTCTAATCTAATTTTAATCTATGATATTTGAAATAAATCTAATCTAAAATAATGAAAGGAAATCTAACTATCAAATTAAAAGCACAACTATTCTAAAAAACTTGGAATTGAAAACTATTCTCGAAAGCAGTGAAAAACAATGATATGTTGACAAAATTTCAAGTGCAAGAGCCTCCATGTCTTATCAAAATGATGACTACAACAAGCATGAAAATGAAATAAATTCTTGGAAAACACTTCAAGAAAATTGTTTTTGTATTTTCGAGTTTTGAGCCCTCAACTTGTAATAAACAGAAAGAAAGTAAGTAAACTATATTGAAAATAGATAATTCAAACATCTAAAGAGATGAAAACTTAAATTGAAGAAAATACTGAAAAGAAACAAATGAAATTAAAATGATAAATACACTATCTCACAACTCCACAGGGGGCCCTCCTGGTGAGTGTGAGGAATTGTAAACTCAGATCACTTGCTTCAAATCACCAATTTCATTAAGAGTTGTGCCATATCAAAGATTACATTCACTGGGAAAAAACATAGTTCTTCTTCTTCAAATAGAAATAATAATTACAAATTAATATTCATCATTGACATATGATCTCTCCCCTGATCAAAGAGACTACAATTTATAGAGTTTTGAAGCAATAAGAAACTCATAATTTCATTGCATGAATTCTAGCCATGAGATATCAGTAAATCAGTTTGAAAATAAAATAAAATATATTTTGAAGGTTTTTACGGTCAAATATGAGTCCATATCTCATCACACTTATCTCCTTGCCACGAATTCACTAAAGAACAACTTGTGGGCCAATCCTTTTGGTGACTAGGCGTTGACTATGAAATTACCAAACCGTTTTCTCACACAATCTGCAAAATAGGGCTCCAAAGAACCTGAAAATCTCTCAAATGGTAACGAATTTGAGAAAAATACTGATTGAGAACTTAATTGGGCCCGTGCTGAAAAATACTCATGTTTATTTTTTCCAAATCCATTTTCATTTGCTCAGAAAATGCGTTTGAAGTTGACTGGTCAAAATTGTTGTGTTTTTCCTTCAATTTCTTGTTGGAGATCCACACGTGTGATCTGGGTGGAGTTTGACTAATAAAAATCCATATTGGAGCTTCTAGAAACCAAGTCCAAGTATTGGATTTCCTTCTAGAGTTGTGCTACTACCTTAACCATGGTGATAACTACGAAAATTGACTTGAGATGTAGCATATTGAATAGGCCAAACTGACATTAGTAAAACCAAGAAATTTTTTTCTTAATTAATTAAAAATAATGGAAATAATAATAATAAACCATATAAATATATATGCAAAAATTTGGTGTGTTTATGGAGAAATATGGTTATAAATGTTGACAATGGGTGAATGTTGTTGGCCCTTAATTTTGGTCAATTCTGCTTATTAAAAATCCACCTAATTTCCATCATTTCCACTTTATATCATCCACATATGCCTTATTTTGACCCTATTATGCATATTCAGGTAAATAAATTATGTTTTTCAATTTTTAGATATTTTTGTAAAAACTGGGTTTTAAGAGTATTTTTTGAGAGCACTGAAAATTCTCGTAATTGCTTCATGGAATTCATATGTGTAGGACACATGGGCATGAGATGAGCATAGATTTGGAAAGCTTGGGAACCACAGATGTAAAATAATCTATTGGTTCGGTTAAACTGAGCTAAAACAGGCTCGGTCAATGCTAGTCAAACATGACCTTTTTTTTCAGAAATCCCTAGGAAAAAGGGGAGAATTAGTATTTTTGAGGATTTTTCCATATTTTGTGTAACTAAATGGATGAGTTTGATCTATATGGATGGGATTAGGATGGATAAGGTTGTTAGAGACATTGTAGCATAGTTTGATTATCATTTGTCTATTTAAACCAAGCTTATGAACCATTCAAGCATGGAGAATTTGTATAATTTCATATTGAGACTTTTGAATATTGTGAGTTAATTTGAGGAACCAGTTCTACCTACTTTTTGTTGTTCAATGTTGTGGATAATTTATTGAATTTGTAGTAGCTGATAATTTCTTCAAGTGTGCAAGGCAAGGGTGGAGGGTCCACACACCAAGCTAAGTACACTTTTTGGTTAATTTAGCTTAATTTTCATAAACTAATTTTGCTTCAAATTTATTCAGTTATTTAGATGTATGGAGATTTCTTATGTTTGCTGATGAATTTTTGTTTATTTCTAATCTGAATATGAAGGGACAAACAAGATTTTAATTTAAATTCTCCTTCTATCTTATCAAAGAACAATATCTAAAATTCATCTTCTTTTCCTTGTTTGAGTTATTTTATGAATTTCTAGTTTAAATACAATGGTAACAATGATGAATAGAATTGTAAAGAAGGACAACATGGATCTCCTCAGTTAGGAGCCTCTTCTCCTACTTTTTATGCATCATAAGCTAATATTCCATCAGTTATTTGGTTTCTCTTCATGAAAGTAGTATTGTGGGGAAGGAAAAACAGGATCAGTTAGGAGTCTCTTCCCTCAATTATTACATATTGAATCAGAAATTACTTAGTTAGATTTTATATTTGTAATATGCATTTCTTTCAGTTTATGTATTTTGTCTTCTAAAATTGACTAAATCTGAGATCCATATATTTTGGCCATGCTTCCAAGTTTACAAACCCGGATTGATAATTAAATGCTTGTGTTAGTTTATCCAGTAAATTGACCCAAAAATTTTGGCGTCATTGATGGGGAAGCATACATCAACATAGTAATTGTATATATATATATATATATATATATATATATATATATATATATATATATATATATATATATATATATATATATATATATATATATATATATATATAGAGAGAGTATATATATATATATATATATATATATATATATATATATATAACAAAAGCAACAAAATTTAGTTTTTTTCTTCTTCTTTTTTTCTTTCAGTTATGTTTCTTTATGCCTAGAGAAAGAGATCAGAAAGGTAGATTTATTAAACAAAACCCCCCAATAATTCAACCATCCATAGGAGTAGGACCATCGGGACTAATTACACCGGTTGCTGGGAGACCAAATCTAGAGGAATTATAAGAAAAACAAAGATCAGGACAAAGATTGACTCTTATTGAAAGACAAACCTTGTTAGCCTATGAGGTGAAAAGAAAACAAACACCAAAAGAAACCCCTTTTATAGAAAAACAAAAGGAAACAAGTAGACCAATTGTTAAACAATTAGAGCAACCAATTCTTGAAAAAATAAAGATAGTTGAGGAAACACCAGTTCAGCCTCATATTGAAACATTACAAACAACTAAAGATAAAATGACTGAGGAAGGACAAGGATCTAGTATACCAATTATGAATCTGGAACAAAGACTTCAGTATGAGAGGCAACAAAGATAATGGCAAAGAAAAAGAGAGGAAGATAGGAGAATAGAAGAAGATATAAAGAGAGAAGAAGATGAAAAAAGAGAGTATGATAACAAAATATAAAATTATATAGAACCAAACAATGATAAGAAAGCTACATTTGGCTTTCCAATACTAGACACAAGAGCAATCCTAGGAGAAGAAGTGAAAATGAAAAACATTCCACCTTCTATTTTGCCCAATTATTATGGAATGTCAACTGAAGATCCTAATTCATTTATGTTTGAGTTTGACATTTTATGTCATACTTATGGTTACACAGATGACACACGTAAACTTCGTCTCTTTCCTGCTACTTTGAAGGCAGCAGCACTAAAATGGTTTATGGGATTAGGAGAACATACCATTGCTTCTTGGGATGACATAAAGAGAATTTTTCTCAAAAATTATCAAGCCTATTGTAGGCCTAGAGACTCAAAGAAGTTATTTTCAGAATGACACAATAGGAAGATGAAAGTTTGGAAGAATACTTGGAGATATTTCTTTACAATCTACAAAAATCCAAACAACACTCTCTGAATCATGATGTCATCCGTACAATTTTTCTTAAAGGTATAAGAGATGAATGCCTTGATATTCTCAATTTGAGGGGCAAAGGAGATATCTCAAACTTACTATTTGACGAGATTGTTGAACTATGTAAAAAATATTCTAGGGGAAGAGAAAAAAGTGGAAAAAGAGATGTTACATCAAGAGTTTCTAAATCTGCAATAGGAGGAATAACAAGAGCAAAAATAGGAATTTTGCTAGAAATTTTTAAAATTGATATTCTGAGTACTTTAGGAACAAAATTTGATGTTTTGAAAGCAAAGAAAAAGAAATAAGAACAAGATAAAATCTTATCAATCTTTTGTCCTAAGTGTAGGCAGAAACATCCACTAAGAGAATGTCCTTTTGATAGTATTCAGGTGTGTGGACTTTGTACAGAGAATCATTCAACTGAAAATTTTCCAAAGCTTAAAGAATTGAAAATGGAAGAAGTACAAGGAACAAATTCTCTTTACTATATGGCACCAAGGAGACCTTGGAAACCAAGGATTCCTCAGCAATTCCCTCAACAAATCCCCCAGAACTATCAGTATCCTCCTCATAATTCATGGAATACTTAGATGTCATGGCAGGCTTGACCTCCACAACAATACCAAAACCAACCTGCACAAGGTTGGAAAGGATATAGTTACGGAAACTAGTCACCTCAACAAATGTACCCTCAATAACAATACCAGTAGCCATATCAAGAGCCATATCAACAACCACATCCACAACAACCATTTCAATACCAACAATTCCAGCAACATCCTCAACCAATGCCATTTCCATAACCGAATCTTGCACCATTACTAACTCAACCACAACAACTTTAATTTCCTTTTAACCAACCCCCACTTAGACCAACTCAATTACCAGCTCAGCCAGTATCAAATCTGAGTAACAAGGTGGAGAGACCAGCATACAATGTGGAAGAAGCAACATATTTTCCTACATGCTATATTCTTCCTTTACAAGATGTCACCTTAAGGTCTGGGAAATTATTACATAAAGATTCTCCACCAATCATAGAAGAACAAATTGAACAAGGAGAAAAATCTGAAAAATCTCATCCAGGAAACCAAATTCAGAAAGGAAAAGCTATTATGACTCAAACGCCACCTTATCCAGAGAGGTTATTAGAGAAGAAAAGTCCAATGTATCTTCCTGAATTTGATATTTTGGATGAATTGAAGAATTCTTATGTCAAAATTCCTTTGTTGCAAGCTATCAAAGATATTCCAATTTATGAAAAAAAAATATAGGAGTTATGTATTAAGAAAACTGGCAGAAGAAAAAAAAAAAAAAGGATTCACCCACAATCCAGGTCATTGGAAAATTAGCTAGTCTCATGTCCGCAAAAACAACAATTGAAAAATATAATGATCCTGGGATACCTATGGTTACCATTTCAATCAATAAATTTTCAATTCCAAATAATTTAATAGATTTGGGAACAACTATAAATGTCATGACAACAGAAACTATGAAATATTTGAAATTGCCCAATATTCGACCTACTACTACAATTTTGGAGCTAGATGATAGATCTAAAGTTGTACCAGAGGGAATATTAGAAGATATAATTGTTTCTTTGGATTCATGGGAATATCCTGTAGACTTTCTAATCTTGTAGTTGAAAAAAATCTAGGAGGACATCCTTTGATTCTAGGCATACCATGGTTAGCCACAGCAAATGCCTTCATTGGATGAAGATCGGGAAGTATGATCATAACACATGGGGATGAAAGGAAACATGTTACACTCTATCCTCCAGCACAATCTCCTTCTTTATTATCATGGCTTGATGTAAAAAAACAAGAAGAAACTCAATCTGTTCTCAGTATTATTCAAGTCTTTAATTTTAGAGAAGACGAAAAAAATGAGGATCTATTAGACCTTTACATCTCAAAACCTGATATTTTGGAGCAACTAAAAATAACACAATATGAAGCTGCAAATCATCTTTTAAATCAATATTTTCAGGAAAATTGCACAATTCAATCATTGCAAAATTCATTTGAAAATATTTTTCCTGTTAATTCAATTACCAATTCACAAAGTAAAATCATTGAAATCAATCCTGGAAGGATTTTGAATATTGGTAATAATTTACAATCATCACAAAAACAACAGGTAATTGCATTATTACAAAAATATTCAAAAGCTTTTTCTTGGGATTACACAGACATGCAAGGAATTCATCCAAGGACATGTATTCACCACATTTATACTGGTGATCATATCAAACTAGTGAGACAACCACAAAGAAGAATGAATCCTATGATGAAAGAAATAGTGAAAGAGGAACTGCAGAAATTGTTACAAGTTGGATTCATCTATCATATTTCTGATAGTCAATGGGTTTCTCCCTTAGTTGTGGTGCCAAAGAAAAATGGAAAGTGGAGAATACGCGTAGACTATATGGAACTAAATAAAGCCACATTGAAAGATCATTTCCTGTTAACATTTATTGACCAAGTACTAGATTCATTAGCTGGAAATAAATTATTTTCTTTTCTTGATGGATTTAGTGGATACAATCAAATTAAGGTAGAATTGGAAGACCAGGATAAAACCACATTTACTTTTCCATGGGGAACATATGCATATAATGTTTTTCCCTTTGGATTATGTAATGTACCTGCTACTTTTCAAAGAGCAGTCCTTGCAATATTTGTTGATCTAATTCATGAATGTGTAGAGGTCTACATGGATGATTTCACTGTATATGGAGGAACATTTGATGATTGTTTGAATAATCTTGATTTTTTTTTTAAAAGATGCATAGAAACAAACCTATCCCTCAACAACGAAAAATTATTTATGATGTTAACTAAAGGGATAGTTTTGGGACACCACATTTCTTCTTCAGGAATCAAGGTGGACCCAACAAAAATACAAGTCATTGTGAATTTAATGTTGCCAACAACACAGAAGGAAGTAAGAAGTTTCTTGGGATATGTAGGCTATTACAGAAGATTCATTGAAAATTTTAGTAAAATAGATCTACCTCTATTCAAGTTACTTGCAAAAGATGTTGAGTTCCAATGGACAACAAATTGTCAAAATGCATTTGAAATATTAAAAGAAAAATTGTCAGTTGCACCCATTCTTCGAGGACCAAACTGGTCATTGCCATTTCATATATCTACCGATGCATTTGACACATCTATAAGAGAATCACTTGGAAATAAAGAAAATCAGTTTAATTATGCCATATACTTCATAAGCAAAAAATTAACACCGACATAATTGAACTATACAGTCATAGAAAAAGAAATGTTAATTGTTGTACATGCAATTAATAAGTTTAGGCATTATATAACAGGTTATCAAGTATTCATTCATACAGATCATTCAGCCATTAGATACCTAATGAATAAAGCAATTACAAATGGCGGAATTACTAGATGGCTGTGATTAGTGAAAAAATTTAACATCATTGTTCAAGATCGACCAAGTAAAGATAATCAAGTAGCAGATTTTCTATCAAGGCTTCATTCACCTGGTGATCCAAATCTTGATTCAGACAATTTTCTAGATGAACATTTATTTGTTATAACTGCTAAAACTCCATGGTCTGCAGATGTAGCCAACTATATATCATCTGAAATATTACCATCCCATGTCACCAACAAACAGAAAAGAAAAATAATCAGAGAAAGTGCTAGATATAGCTGGGTCAATGGTGACCTCTTTTATACTAGTTCTAATCTATTAATAAGAAAATGTGTTAAAGAAGATGAAATTCTAGATATTTTGAAAGCATGTCATGACGAGCCATGTGGTGGCCATTTTGCAGACAAGCAGACATCATACAAGGTGCTCAAACTTGGCTACTACTGGAAAGAAATCTTCAAGGATTCAAAAGCCTATGTCAAAAGATGTGATAGTTGCCAAAGAACTGGAAGACCTGTAATATCAGATGAAATGCCACTAAATCCACAAGTACTCATTGAGCCATTTGAGCAATGGGCTCTGAACTTTGTGGGACCAATTAACCTACCTTCAAACGGGAAGAAGTACATTCTAGTGTGCACATATTATGTTACAAAGTGGGTAGAGGCAAAGGCTGTGGAAAGAGAAATAGAAGAAACATTGGTTTCATTCCTCTTTGAGGAAATCTTTGTCAAATTTGGAGTTCCAAGACAGATTGTTACGGACCAGGGAGCAGATTTCACCTCCAAACTTGTCTGAGATCTTACGGAAAAGTATAAAATCAAACATAGAAAATCTACTCCGTACCATCCCCAAGCAAATGGACAAGTAGAGTTCACTAATAAATTCCTAGAAAATATCATGACAACAATAGTTCAAATGAACAGAAAGGATTGGTTAGAAAAATTAAGAGATGCATTATGGGCATATAAAATTACATGGAAGAATACAATTGGATTCATTCCATATCATTTGCTATATGGTAAGGAAGTTTTGTTACCCATTGAATTTCAAATTCATACATATAAACTTGCAGTATAATTGAGATTGGAACTACATGAATCACAACAACATCGAGTCATGCAATTAAATGAACTAGATGAAATAAGACAACAAGAAGTGGAGCATACAACACTAGTGCAACAACAAGGAATCAAATGGCATGACAGATTCATTAAAAATAAAAAATTTCATAAAGGAGATTTGGCTTTACTTTTTGACTCCAAGTTCAAATATTTCAAAGAAAAGTTTACAACTCATTGGCTGGGGCCATATGAGATAGAATAAATTTTTGACAATGGAGCAGTTAAAAAAAAAATTGATGAAGCAACAATTTCATTTTTAGTCAATGGAAATAGGCTTAAGGTCTATAATAAGGCTATCAATAAATAGGAATTTCTGAAAAGAGTCTCAACAGAAAATAACATGGAAATAATGGAACAACATAATGATATGCCTTCCTTACTTCTAGAATAAAAAAATTTTAAAAATATTAATAATAATAATAAGGGAGTTTGGTTGTGAAAATCCAGGAAACTAGCACAATACAAACTCGAATTCATATTAGAAAACCAACTTGTTTGGCCAATATGAATTTTCATTTTTGTTTTAATTTTACTTCAGTTTGATTTTGTAGAAATAATCCTCTAGAATTCCGAGACTTGAGGACAAGTCTTAACATAAGCAAGGGGGAGGTTCATAATGAAACTATGAATGATAACTATGTCCATATTTCTATGAATGATAAGTTGTGTTGAAGGCAAAATCTATACCCAAACTTGAAAACAACTCTTTCCATAACATGGAAGTGCACTTGACATCTCTATATGACACATTATTCCTAGGAATACCATGTAACCGCACTATCTCCCTAATGAAAACATTAGCTACCTCACTAGAAAAATTCGTAGACTTAAGTGAAATGAAGTGTGCTACCTTGGTCAACCTGTCAACCACAACCATGATAGAATCATGTTGTCTATGTGTTATTAGTAAACTTGTAATGAATTCCATGCAAATGAAATCCCGTTTCCACTCTAGAATCGAAATCATTTGTAGTAAACCACCTGGATGCTTACACTCTTCCTTTTCTTGTTGACAATCCAAACATATATCCATGAACTCTACCACCTATTTCTTCAGATTCGGCGAGTAGTAGAACTTCTTCACCGTTGTCAATGTCTTATGATATCCCAGATGACATGAATACGACTTAACATGAAATTACCTCAAGATAAGCTTCTCGAGCTCACTGTTGTCCGACACATAGATCCTATCGCTAAATCTAATCAAACCATCTGCCATGAGACAATAGTCCACATCTTGTTCCCCTATACCTTGTTGTTGTAACATGTGCTTAAGTTGTTGGCACCTATAATCATGTTGCCCTTCCTACAAGATCCGATCCCATAAATTTGTGCCATATGAACTCATAGTTGCAATGTGATTTACATGTACCCTTCTGCTAAGAGCATATGCAACCCTGTTCTCTTTACCCTTAATGTACCTGATCTCAAAATAAAACTCACTAGTCATAGCCAACCACCTAACTTGATTGCAATTCATATTAGGTTGGTCAAAAAAGTATCTCAATATACTATGATCACTCATCAGTATGAACCTCATGCCACGAATATAATGTCTCCACATTTTCAATGCATGAATGATCGCTTCCAACTCAAGATCATGCGTCACATAGTTCTACTCGTGCTCATTCAGTTTCCTTGACTCATAACATACTACCTCTCCTTCTTGCATCAAAACCCAACCAAGTCCTCGTTTGCAAGCATCTGTACATACCACAAACTCTTTATCTGGATATGCAATCTTTAAAATTGGAGCATTGGTAAGCAATTGCTTCAAGTGCTCAAAACTGGTTGCACATTCCTCTGTCCATTCAGATTTCTTTCCTTTTCTCTGCAATGATGTAATAGGATAGGAAATGCATGAGACATTCCTAATGAACCACCTATAATAGCCTTCCAACCCCATGAATGATCTAACCTCATCCACATTTCTAGGAGTTTCCCATTCCATGATAACTCTTATCTTTTCTGGATCCACTATTATGCCTTCCTTGGAAACTAGATGCCCTAAATAATGTACCTCTGTTTGAAAGAAATTGTATTTACTAAGCTTAGCATACAATTGATTATCTCTTAGCAATATACATACTACTGCTAAGTATTCGACATGTTTTTCCTCACTCCTAGAATATATCAATATATCATCAATGAATACAATCACAAATTTGTCCAAATAAGGATGCAACACACTACTCCTCAAGCGCATAAAAGTAGTTGGAGCATTAATTAAACCAAAAGGAACTACAACAAACTCATAATGCCCATACCTGGTCCGAAAAGCAATCTTGTGAATTTTCTCTTCTTTGATGTGTACCTGATGGTATCCTGATCTCAAATCAATCTTCGAGAACATTATTGCTCCATTCAATTGGTCAAAAAAGTCATCAATCCTCGACAACAGAAACTTTTTCTTAATCATCACCTTATCCAGTTTCCTGTAATCAGTGTATAACCTGAGAGTACCATCCTTATTCTTCACAAACAATACTGGTGGACCATAAGGTGATAAACTTGGCCTAATGTATGATTTTTCAAGAGTTTCCTTCAACTGCAACTTCAGTTCCACCAATTCTAGACTGCTCATCTGTATGGTGCCTTTGATGTTGATGCTTATCCTGGCATCAACTCCTTGGATGTTGATGCTTATCTTGGCATCAACTCAATAGAAAATTCCACTTCCCTATGAGGCGATAAATCTGAGATCTCTACTGGGAATACATCCTAAAACTACTGCAAAATCGAGTACCTGTTCAAGACCTCAACATCCTTAACATCCTTACCTTTTTCACTCGAAATATGCACTACAAACAGGACACACCCTTTCCTACGACTGCATTTTTCTTGCATAGTTGTAACCATTCTAACAGATGTCGCCTTATTATTACCCTGCAATATTCTTTGTTCCCCATTGTCATCCAAACACTTAATAGCCTTATCATAACAATCCACCTTAGTCCTATGAAGATACAACCAATCCAAACCCAATATCATAATGTATATTCCCAACAAAATTATATTTAGATGCACTGACGTAGGCATGTCGTTCAACTCAAATGCACAAGATCTTACCCATTGATGAACTATTTTCTTTGTACTTGTAGCCAACTTCACTAACCAAGATTTTGTATGTACTTCTTTATTCAAACCATACTTATCCACCAGTTCAAGGTTAACATAACTATAATTAGATCCAGGGTCAATAAAAATATAAACAACTCATTCACAAATCTTATCACTTGTCTCGATAATAGATGTCTGATGATCGTCCTGCCTATTATCCAAAGCTGCATAAATTTGTGAAATACTCTATCCAACATCCTGCATTATTTTTTCCTCCTGAGCACTATAAATATGTGGTCTGCCACCATGATTCTGTGGACAATATCTCCTGCGATGATTCTTGACTCAAGTCCAACACTGTAATGGCCTCCTGCCATCATCCTTGTTCTTCTCCTCAGACTAAAATGCCTGTCCTCTGTCAGATGCATTGAACTTCTTGTTTGGTGTTGCATTCTCCTTTTCATTTGTATCCTATAATATTTCTCACTTCTTATCCCACTTTTATTTATTCTTGTCACTACACACTACAAGGAAAAGACCCTCTAGCGGATGTTTTTGAGGAACCCCTTATAAAAATACCCCAGACATCCATTTGTAGCGGAGGTTACTAGAGGAGGTTGGCGGGTGGAGGATTTTGTGGATGTTTTTCTTCCGGTGCATTTATCATCCTAAAGCGCACCGGTGCGTTCAACTAGAGAAAGCACCGGTGTGCACAAAATATTGGCACACCGGGACACTGAGCGTTCGGTACAAACCCGCCCAGTGCGTCTTATTACTGCAGCGCACTAGTGCTTTACAAATATTCCACACCGGTGCGTCCTAAAACCCCGCGCCAAAACTGAAACAGCCCAGTGCAGTCTTAAGAAACCACACTGGTGCGCCAATAAAACTCATGCAGCGGAACAGGGTTAAAAAATAAATTAATAATAATAATAATAATAATAAAAAAATAAAAAAAAATTACAGCCAAAAATTTGAATTTTTCACTTTTCAGTACTCTAGAGCTCTCAAGCATCGGTGCAACTTTACCTTGTGTGAGGCGTCTTGCCATCAGTGCTCCCATTTCACGCACTGTTGTTGTCCATTGCCCACCATCTCCATTTTGAATTTTGCAAAACGGTGGGAAAATTTAGTTTTGTAAATTCTACAGCCAATATGCCTTCTTGAAGGCCAAATGTACTTGTATTTTCCTTTTTTTTCCATAATTAAACCTTTTAGCAGATTATTTTTGTAAAATAGCTTAAAATTCACCTTTTTTTCAAAAAAAAAAAATTCCCGCGCAGGGCGCTCGATCTGTTCGGCTCACACCAGTTCGTGATGTTGCCTGTAAATTTACAGGCTGCACTGCGACCGATGCTAACAGTGTTTGCACCAGTTCTAAGGTGGTACCAAAAGGCACACCGTGATCTTTTAAAATTAAAAAAATTGCGATGCGATCGGTCACCCGGCCGCATTGTTGACCCTGTCGAATAGCGGGAATACAGTGCGTTAACAGAAATATCCACCCTGGAGGGAGTAATTTTGTCAGCGCACCGCATTCGGGCAATTCGACATGGTCAATGATGCACCCTGGTAAAAGACCGCACCGTTGACTATGTAGTGATGTTAGGAGGGTGGTGCACTAACCAAACTATACGCCCTATGGCGTGTAGTTTTTTCAGTGCATCGCCCTCCCAACACTGGTCCATAGTCAATGGTGCGATCTGTTATACCACCACACCGTTGACTTTGGAACAATGCCAGGAGGGCGGTGCGCTGAAAATTTGTAGGTGCACCACCTCTGGTGCGCTGCAAATTTTCTGGTGCACCGCCTCCGGTGCACGACAAAAAAAAGACGCACCGTTACCGGTGCATGCCTGTTTTTTGTGGCACATCGACTATTTTTTTAACAGTGCATGCCTGTTTTTTGTGGGGCATCGATTGCTTTTTTTTTTCAAAAAAATGTATATATGTATATTCCTAAATACATGTCTCATTTAATAAAAAAATTGTATTTAATATTTCAATCATTCAACGACGTGAAAGGAGAGAAGAGAGGGAGCAGCAACAACAACAGGCGGACCAATATAACATGGTTCGCTTGTGGGAGGCACGAGAGAGGGAGAGAGATGCGTACCCTCGCCCTATTACATCAGCTACCTAGGGGCTCCTAAGGCAAGTAGGCCTCCTCAAGTTCTATGAGGAGGCTACATCCCTAAAGGGCCATGGTGTGTTTTTACGATCTTATCCGAAGGTGGAATGCCCACCTACAGGCTTTTCGGGTTGTTCCTAACCAGTGGTACACGCCCACTGAGGAGGACATCTATTTCATTATTGGCCTATCGAGGATAGGGGTGTATTTTCCCTCGTTCCTAGAGGTTCCAGTTGGCTATGCAGCACAGAGTCAGTTGGTGTACTCCCAGAGATACATTAGCACAGATATATTGTCTGCTTCACATTTTCAGGTCTCCGGAGGTCAGTTACATATTGCATCATTTGGTAGTGAGGAGGTGAGGTGCCTCTCACTTCTGATTTTGACCATTTCACACAACACCAACGACATGAAACACATTAGTTTCCCAATTCTATTTTATGTTGATACTTTAGTATAGGGGCCACAACTTGTGAGGTGGTCTGCCATTTTTTTTGTGATAGTTTTGTACAATTTTAGATAGATGTCGTGCTCATTCACAAGGGAGGGTCAACTTCCCTTTTGCTTCAGAGCTATTTTGTTTATTTTTTGAGAGGTTTCCAGAGACGAGACCTACTTTTGTTCGATAGCCTCGTAGTTCAATGTTGCATGTACAAATGCACATGTGGGGAAAAATGATGCCCAAGAGGGGCGAGACTAAGTTTTCCGCGAGGATATCGCATGATGCACTGGAGTTGTTAGCTAGTGTTGATGAGTATCCATTTTTTATGGTCCCCTGTCCTTCTGTTGGTTTGGATTGGCGAGGATGTGCCAACATTCTCTTCAAAGATGATGAGTTGCCGGATGATAGAGGTAATATTATTGTTTTATTAAATTTATTCTAAAATGTTCCTTAACTTGTTTTTATTAAACTGTTTAATGAAATTGTCTAATTATTGTTGTGTACTTATATATATTTTGCAGACATTGGGTTTTTTATGGCGATGAGATGCCAGCGCCACCAAATGATCTAGGTGTGGATCCTGATGATGATCAGGATATGGCAGATGTCGAGGATCATGAGACCGGTGCAGACAGACATGCTCCTCATGGTGCGTCGGTACCTCCTTTTTCTAGGCATAGGCTTGACAGTAGATTGAGGATGGAGTTGGGCAACCAACTCTGTGCATTATTTGTTGAGGCGAGAGTCAGTCCCGCCACTATGAGAGATATACAGGCCAATGCTAGGCTAGTACAGATGTGGAGAGGCATACCGTGTGACATGTTCAGCCTGATGCAGCATGTTGTAGGAGCTACGAGCTTAGTTACGCGGTTGAAGAGGGACCTTCGACATTATAGTTGTGGTCGAGATGCAGCACGTTGATAGTCCGCGAGCAGCGACGCATCATCTGATGATCACGATCAGGGGAGTGATCATTGTTCACCTCATGTCGCGCCAGATGAGCAGCCTGCAACATCGACCAACAGTTATGATGGAGAGCAGGCTAAACCATCGACCACATTGAGTCAGCAGCTTGCAGCATCCAAAAATACTCATGATCATGAGTAGGCTGGACCATCAACCATGTCGAGTCATCACGATGAGCAGCCGACAGTTGATCCTAATCATTATGAGGCACAAGTACCAAATCAACAAGCACGTGATGATCAACATGTATGTCCGGGCTTGTGGTACACTCCCATTAAAGAAGCGGTACCGACTACTGATGACAAAGATGAGTATACCACCGGTGATATTTGACATTTATATTATAGTAGTATATTTTTGACATTATATATATATATATATATATATATATATATATATATATATATATATATATATATGTTCCATGTATTCTATGTTCATGTTGTAGTTGTACTTAATTTACATGTTGGTGATCATCATGATGTGTATATTGTTAGGTCATGTTAGATATGTTCATTTAATGTGTAGCTTGCAGATAGATGTGTATGTGGTAGCAGTTATTTGACATGAGATGTATATATGATGTTTGTGTTGTGATGATGTTATACAATGATAATTGTGTTTTGTTAGATGATCATGATCACGATGATGTTAGCGAATTTGATTGTGTTTTTTAGTCGAATATGATGTTTGTACAATGGTTATCACGATCGTGATGTTTATTTAATTTAATATTAAATGATCATGATATTTATTAAATATTATGTCGTGATTGTAATTGAAATTTTAATTTTAATTGTATGTAAAATTGTAAAATTATATTTGTATATGTAATTGTAATTGTAATTTGAATTGTAATTGTATGTAAAATATTTGTAAAATTTTAATTGTAATTGTAATATTCAATTTATTGTGAAATGATTGTAATTGTAATTGTATATATGTAAAATTGTAAAATTGTGATTCTAATTCTAATTATATGTAAAGTTCTAAAATTGTAATTGTAATTATCTATAAAATATTTGTAAAATTTTAATTGTAATTGTAATATGTAATCTATTGTGAAATTATTGTAATTGTATATATGTAAAATTGTAAAATTCTAAAATTGTAATTGTAATTGTATGTAAAATTCTAAAATTGTAATTGTAATTGTAATTGTAATTGTAATTCTACGTGAAATTGTAAAATTGTAATTCTAATTCTAATTCTAATTTTAATTGTATGTAAAATATTTGTAAAATTCTAATTGTAATTTTACTTGTAATTGTATGTAAAATTTTAATTGTATTAATGTGAAATTTTATTTGTATTAATATGAAATGATTTTATTAAAAAAATTAATTTGTAAATTTGTAAAATTTTAAATAATTGTAAAATAATAAATCTAGAATAATATGAATTTTTGTAACATAATAAAGTTTAGAAAATAATGCAAATAAATTCATGTACTTTAGAATTATCATTATTTTATTATGATCTTACATACAAAAAAAAAGAACTTTATACAATACGCCATTGTTTTTGAGATCAACATAATTGCAAATTGTCAAGTGAAATATTGATTTTAACATTAACACAATGCAAATTACCAATTAATTCAAAATACATATTATAATGTTTCGAAAAAAAGAGTCACCTTATAAGTTATAAGGTAGTTAAGTCCTCTTATTTATAAAAACCCATCTTACAAAGTATAAATATTAATGAAATAACACATGTACCATATCACTGTCGGTTCTCATGATCACCCTCATTATCTTCCAGCTCGCATGGCATAATAACACCATTGTTCTCAAAATATGTTTTGATCTAGGGTCATGTCTCAATACGAACCACCAATACCTATCCAACACATCTGGGTAAAAAAACACCTGGTTGCAGTGTTTGGGGAAAACATAGGTCTCATTAGCTTCATCCCACATCTTTCTAGAGTTGATACATATCAGCCTACTATCGCGATCTTCCTTTACATTATTCTGATCAAAGGTGTCCCACCTCTTGCACCTAAAAATAACACATTGGAAAGAAGAGAAATACACTTCAATGATCTCTTGTATCTTTCTGACGTAACCTAACATCCCTCATACTAGGTTTTGATCACGGTGGCTAGATCGACTAGATTGATCGAACTCAACTTCCACTCCACAGTCTTGTGTGATGTGTCCATCATCAACATTTTTTGTGCGAAAATGGTGTCCATATGCCCACATAGATGGGAACAAATGTACCTATAAAAAGTTTTAAAATAATCATAGTGTCATGTGTCTTATAATAACCCAACAGTTAAAATATGAAATATAGATGTAATTACATTTGAAATGTGCATTATTAAGTTTCAAATGTACATATAAATTAAATAGATTATTACCGAGTTGTTGCACCCAATCCTTACATTTAGAGCATCCTCTTCAGCACGCAGGTAACGTATGGTTGCACCATACTTCTCTCTGACTTGGTCAGCAACCCAACTGTTGGGGCATATTTTTGGCATATTTTCTTCTAAATGATCGAGATAAGGCACACTTCTACCATTCAACTGTCTGAATTATTTCCTATCGCTATCCCATTTCATCCTCTCTTGTTCGTACAATGCGACCCACGGTTGTGTCACTTCATAATTGTAAAGAACGGATTTACTGATTGCTTCAATTTATGCATTCGCTGATGGAATCAAACCGAAATTATATAGTGCATAGAGATCAAAATATACATTATATCGAAATTCAACATGAATATTTACTTTGTGTAAATTTGAAAAATTATAAGTCTCTTACTCTTTATCAAGCGTTTTTTTCCATTCGTTTGAAGCAACTCCCCTTCTCTTTTGTCTTCATCCCTTTCATCGTCCCAAATCACCACACCTGGTTCGTTGTCAATCTACTTGTTGTACTCACTAGCATAATAGAAATACTCATACGATATGTACCCCTCTACCATAGACCCCTCGAGTTTTGCCCTTGTCAAACAAAACCTTCCAATTTCTTCATGTACCTCTCTAAGAAGATTATCCACTGACAAGAAACCACTCCAACTAATTCAACCGCATCTACTTGGTGGATTAGAAGATGAACCTGCAAGTCCATGAAACTCATCAGCAGTTTCTTTTCAAACATACAAACAATCTCAACTATCTCTTGACGCCACTGTGGAATACTAGCCACGTGGATCTCCTTTGACGTGATCCAACGTACAAATACAAATAATTTAGATATGGCACGTCCTAGGTCTTGAGGGAATTCATGTTTCACACACCCACGCACGAACAAATGATAATGACACTGCAAATTTATAAACACGAGCAATAATATACAAAATTAGTTATGTTTTATGATCCTTGCATGGGATAAAAATTATTAATATAACAAATAATAAAATAATGCTTTTGACATTATACGTACTCTTAGAAGATTCAAATTATCATGCGATTTCAACCCCGAAAAATGGTCATCCACGGTGAAGCAGTGCTGTAGTGAAGACCCGTATGAAAATGGCACCCTCACACCCATTATAACTTCCTTTGCCAAAGAAAGACCATCTTTTTTTTTAAATCCATGGGACATCACCTTCTTTGAAATACCATGAATTAGAGGGACCAGTTCCTGCCTCTGATCCTGTACTTTCTAATCGTTTTGGCCAATTTTTCTTTTTAGTTTTTGAAGTAATAAGATCTTTCCTAATAGCTAATGTGTCACTTTGTTTCGATTATATGTGCCTCCATAAAGAATATGAAACATTTTTAAATATATGCATGGGATCTAATAAGTGGGTAATCTTAAAATGATCCCAATATGGGAGGTTATAAAAGATAAATTTCCTTTTCATCCCAATGGGAAATTTCTCAACATAGGTGTCGAAGAATTCTAGATCATCGAACATAGGCTCCCCATTTGAATCAAAAATTTCTATGAACAACTTTTCCTTCTCTCTCTCATATGCTCTAAGCCATTCAGCTGGTGTCGTTATTGGAGGCCTTTGGGTTCTCTCTCGTTTACCATTGAAAGTGAATGCTACTCTTCTGTAAGGGTATTCTTTTGGGAGGAATACCCTGGAGCAATCATACACTGGCTTTCATAGGTCCTTGGACCATCTAGCTTTCAGAGAAGGTCCACAACACTTACATCCAAAATAGCTTTTTTTTGCAAGAGTTGTGAGATTATTGTATACAATTTATATGCATGGCACGTTAAAGGATATCACGAATATCAGAACAATTACAACGAATTAAATAACTAATATGCAAAAGAATATTGTTACATATATAAACAAATCAATAAACATGTAATTTGCCAAAGAAAACTCCTAATCCTGGATTATCATGTGTCGTGTAAGCACATATACCATGCAACATAAAAATCCTGTCTACTGCGATGGGTCTTGATACATCATATACATTTATCCCATCCCATAATTCCTTCAATTCATCTACCAGTGGTTATAAGTAGACATCCATATTATTCACTTGTCTTCTACTAGGGACTATGAGAGCCAACATAAGATGTTCATTCTTCACGCACAACCATGGGGGGATATTGCTATTGATCACTACCACAGGCCAAACAGAATAGTTGGTGTTCTGGAGGGAATATGGGTTGACTCCATCTATGGCTATGTTGAGTCGTAGACTTTGTATTTCATCCTTGAATTTTTTGGGCCATGTATTCTCCATATGCTTCATGGCTATTGAATCAGTTGGGATTCGCATAACTCCCAACTCACTTCTGTGTGAGGCATGCCATCCCTACAACATAGCTAATTCTTTGAAATGAAAGAGCCTTTGAATCCTTGGGATTATAGGAATGTGCCTCAATATCTTAAAAGGAGGACCATGTGATTTACCCTTCTGTTTTTATTTATTATACCTATCATGCCCACTTTTCAGACATATCTCTTTGTCTGCATATTCTCCTCTATATAGAATACAATCATTTGGACATGCATGATATGATATGTACTCAACACCCAACATTTTCAACAATTTCTTTGCCTCTTCGCAGCTACCGGGCAAGACATTATCACTTGGAAGAACCTTATCTTTGAATAACCTATAGTTGGTGATCATGGAAAATATTAAATTTACATTAATGCTGATATAATTAATAACGTTCATAAAATTGACCATTTGTAATGTTCATTTTGTGATTATATTTCTCAAATTTATATAAGGGAGGACTTTATGGTAACTTACCTCAAAATTTCCGAGAAACATGCATTCGACAAGCCAAACTTTGCTTTCAAGTTGTACAGTAACATCATTGTCCCCAATTGGGTAGAATTTGACTGACCGCCAGGTCCAAAGAGAGGGGTGGTAGAAACAAATTTAAGGCTTTCGAAAAAGGTGTCAGCGATATGAGCATCATCCCCTAGTTGATCATCATTTTGGAATGCATCTAACAACATTATCTCCATGGCAGTCGTATCCCTTAAGTAATCATCCATACCAACCTCTATTTGATTTCCTCCATTGCTAGCTTGTGAAGAACTACTATTGATGTCGCCATTCCTAATTGGTGAATCTGGACGTAGCAGGAATTGAATCGGTGGTTGATTCAACCATTCTTTGTATCGTTCCTCTCCAATTTTTTCTCTTAATTAAGCCTTCTCTCAATTTGACATTGTCGTGGGGTGCAACGGAAGACGGTAGGTAGGTCGCCCATCATCACTAGAATCCTAATAATTTCAAAAAATATATTTGAACATGATTAGTACAAAATATATGATATCAATTAGTAAGAACGTTGACAATGCATGATTAATTTGTTTGACGTTGAAATAATTACATTAGTATACCAAACAATTATTATTACCATCATTGTCCCGGGATTGTGGCTAGAAGATGCAATATTGTTACAATTGGCAGGGTGAAGCGACTGTCCATTTTCATCTACCAAATGCGCCTTGAGGTATGTTGCTCCGGATAAGAGCTTCCGACATTTTGGAGTTGTTTGATTATTTTGTGCACCTAAACTTGATTCTGAATTTGCATGAACCTGCAAATTTGTATACATTAAAAATTTTATTAAGTTGATTGACATGGATAAAAAAACATAAATTCAATTAGATAATGAAAATATAAATAAAATATGAAGTAAATATTACGTTTCGAGATGGATAAGGAGAACTCCGCGATGGACTTTGAGAAATATTATGGAATGAGCTAGATTTTGAAGAATTGTCCATTTGATATAATTATGATATTTTCTACCTGCATTTGAGAAAAATCAACAATAAATTTTAGCGCGCACCTAAAAGTAATTTCGGTGCCTTAAAAATGGACTTATTGTTATCGGTGCTTATGTACAGATAACCGCATCGGTGTTGTTTTAATTACTATGCACCAATGCCATGTTATTAACTGACGCACCAGTGCGATGTTATTAATTGACACACCAGTGACGAAAATCCGCAAATAAAAAAACACAACTTTATTTTTTTTAAGTGAAAAAAATGGTAAGTTGAAAAATGGGCGGCAAAATATTTTCGAAAATCTAATTTCATAAAACAATTCTTTAAATACTAAACACTTTTCATTATTTCACTATTTCCGCAAAAAAATTCAACCAGAGATTTGCACGAGACATACCTGGAGCAAGAGAGCACGAGAGGACTGTGGAGCAGCGAAAGACTTTCGAACAAAACTATTCAGACAATTAGAATTCCAAACCTCTGGTGATTTAAACCCTGTAGCATAGAATTTCAAATGATCTCGTGATTAATTTTTTTTTTTTTTTACATTTTCTGCATTATTCTTTACACAACAAGTAAGTAAAAAATTTCAATTTGTTGTTCATATTAGGAAAAAAAAAAATTTTAAAAAATTAAAAAAAAACAAAAAACAAAAAACAAAACAAAACAAAAACAAACAAAAAACAAAACAAAACAAAACAAAATAATTAATTAATTAATTAAAAAAAAAAACAAAAAAAAAACCATTTTTACCCTAAACCCTTAATTCTTTTTGTTTCTGCCCTTGCTTCTTCCTGTTTTTGTGATTTTAGAATTAGGGCTTTTCATTTTAGATTTATAGGGTTTGTATTGTTATATATATATAGGCCTATAACATCTAACCCACTCGATGACTTGCATAGTCGAATCCGAATCCATGTCAACCCTTGCGTGAATTTTTTAAAAATATTTTTTTTTTAATCGATGCGCCCTGCGTAACCTAGCGCACCGGTGTGCTGGCTTATCCCAACGCATCCCACATGTATTGTTTGATAAAAAAATTAAAAACAATTTTTTTTTTTAAATCCGTGCGCTATTTCATTATAGTATACCACTCACGTACTATTTGGAAAATAATAATAATAATAATAATAATAATAATAAATAAATAAACAAAATTGTGTTAATCGGTGCACCATGTAACATATAACACACCGGGTCTCCTAGTTGACAGAGAGCACCGTACAGTGGTCCCTTGTTTGCGTGGGTCGTTTATAAGAATAGGATGCACCGCCCCTCCACGACACCATATGCTACAAAAACTAACACTAGACGATTTTTATTATTTTGTATGTGTTAATCAGTGTTGTGGTTAACATGTAATGCACCGGTGCTCCTTGTTGACATAGAGCATCGTATGATGTTTTATACTGTTTGGGCGATGTGTTTATAAGACCACCACGCACCGACGTCGGTGCGTACACCATGAAAAGTGCACCGACTTCTTGATATATTTTTTTTACCTGAAAAGTTGACTAGTTGTTTATAAAATATATTAATGAATGATATGGTATTGGTTTCATATTGATAAAGAAATGGCCAACAAGAGATCAAGTAACAAAAATAATGATAACACATCAAGAAAAGAAAAAAGACAAGTTCTTTGTAAATTCTTTACAAAAAATATTAATTTTGAACTATATGTAAGTTTAACTAATATGTATTGTTTACTGTGTATCATACAGAGCCACAAAATGACGAAGCTCGATCAGATTATTTCTGATCTAGGACCAGAAGAGCATAAAAGCTTGATGGAAAAATTGCAAAAGGATGAATCACGTGAATGAAAAAATAATATCGATCCAATATGAGTTTCTTTTTTTAATTTTCATTAATAATATACTTAAAATTATTAGATAACATGTTTCAAACAATCTATTAATTCACATCTGTTTAATGTTCTACAGGGACCAACAACTTAGAAAATGAATGTTGTTCGAAGAAAAGAAAAAAAAGTAGAATATGCAAATGAAAATGAATTGCTCCTTAGCTCATCTGGAGTGGTGTTGGAGGTTAACGAAAGGGGGAAAAACTTTTACAAAAGTTTAAGGGATCTAGTGGAATGAATATATAGACGTTCTTTCCACTTACAATACAAAAATCAATCCAATGATTCCAAGAACCAAATTTTATCTAAACTACAGGAAGAGTTTCTAAAGAATTGGTCAATGCGACATGTCAGACTTTTAATAGCAAAAACATACAACAACAAAAAAGAAAGAATGAAAATGTAATATTCCTTCAAATTTTTTTCTAGAATTATTTATAAATATCATTTTTGTTGTATTTACTTTTCTTATATCAATATAAAAATTAAATAGTTTATTGTCATGTTACATGTTCAGGAAGATTATGAAAATCTCAAAAGATGAACGAGCTGATATCATAAATATGCCAGTGGGAATGTCCAAAAAGGTGTACAAGGAGATGGTTAAAGAAATGGACAAAATTGCATCGCGGGAGGAGCCATCTCAATAACAATGTGCTTCAAATGTAATATGTAATCATTGAATTCTTCAATCATTAGGTACAATAAATAAACAATTTAGCATTAAATATTAATTTTCAAGTATTTTCTTGCAGAAAAGAAAAGAAAATGGAGGGCCATTCAGCACATAAAACAGGACGACAAGGAAGAAAATGGCTGATATCTAAGTTTGTGAGTAATTGTTACTTCCTTATAACAACTTAACTATATTTCATTTTTGTATATTTTAAGTTTTTTTACAAAAATCATCATTGAATGTCTTCAAATAGGTGCTAACATACAAAGAAGAACCATCAGACGAATTGATTGACATTGGGTTAAATATGGGTTGTGCGTATATGTTGGCATATCAGAAATTAATTGTGGAATTTGTAAGCATCTATCGATCTTGTTTTACTTAGCTCCGTCTATAATTAATATAACAAAAAAATATTTTATATAAAATATATGATTTTTTATGGGGTATAAAATTGGCAGGAAACAAAGTATGGAACTGTGCCAACAGATGAAATCTTGAAAGATGGCATACTACATGGTTTTGAAAGAATGTGTATAGTTCATGAGTCAATTGTTGCTATGGTACGTCATTTCTTTTCGATTTACATTGATATATATTATTTAATATTGCAAAATTCATTATTCTCACCAATGTATATACACTCATTACAATTTATTTTTATGTTTGTAGACGGAAGGTGAAGAAGAAGAAAACAATCAACATCGTGAACAAAACATTCCTGAAAATAACCCAAGTCATGGAAGTAGCTCGAGCAGTGGCAACAGTTCAAGTGAAGAACGATGATCATTATTTTTGGATATTAAAGAAAGGCGTTGTATTTTTTGAAATATTTGTCTGTGAAATCAGACATTTTGTTTAATGTAATAGACATAGTGTCCCAATTGAAAGACAAAGGATACCAATAATTGTCCCATTTTGTATGACAAAGATTATCTTATATATATATATATATATATATATATATATATATATATATATATATATATATATATATATATATATATATATATACATATATATAATTTATTCTATTGCGTTCTCCATTGTCGTTGTGAAATGTAACACCACAAATTAAATTTATGGATGATTAAATATTATAATGAAGAGATGTGAAATCTGATGATATGATATAACAAATTAATCCAAACATCACATTCAAATGCACTGATAAAAATTTAATTGATATGAATACTGTTATAAGATATGTGTCGTCTTTTGATGAATACTGAATTTTAAAAAATCACAATAATTATGATATGATATAACAAATTAATCCAAACATCACATTCAAATGCATTAATAAAAATTTAATGAATATGAATACTGTTATAAGATGTGTCGACTTTTGATGAATAATGAATTTAAAAAAAACACAATAATTGCACTGTCACAGGTAGATGTTTCTAAAAAATACAAAATGAACAATGGTGCGTGTCAGTTACTGTACACCAGTGCGTTTGTATGATACAACGCACCGATGCATTTCTACGACCTATGGGCACCGCAAAAATACCAATACCAATTATAAATCTCTATGTGTTTGTGTGATACTGTGCACCGGTGCATTTATGTGAGACTGCTCACCGGTGAGTTTGTACGACCTATGGGCACCGCACAAATACCAATACGAATTAGAACAATCGGTGCATTTGTCTGATAATGCGCACTAGTGTGCTTCTATAAGACTACGTTCCAGTGCGTTGATACGACATATGGGCACTGCACAAATCCCAATACCAATTAGAACGGCCCCATGCGTTGTATCACCTATAGTGCGCCCAGTGCGGTTTTAGACCTTTACGGCCTGATGCATGCACCTTCGACTGCCCCAGGCCGACCGTCTATATGACACGCACTGGTGCATTGAGACCTTAGTAGCACACCGATAAAAAAAACATCCGTAATAACCTTCAACTGCCTAGGTTTTTTAGTTGTGTTCAAATTCCTTTAAAAGCTCCGCCAAAACCTCCGTTACCAAAAACGGATGTTGTAGAAAATGTTTTTTTGACAATTTTGGCCAATTTTATAACACTAAAAACCTCCTTTATAACCTCCGCTAAAGGGTCTTTTCCTTGTAGTGACCTTTCCAATCCTGCTTAGATTCATACTCGTGATTTGATTGCTCATAACAATGTTTCAATTTTCTAATGGCTTCCTCCAACGATCTAGGCTCATCAAAATTTATCTTGTCTTTAAACACTACCGACAACCCACTTATGAATCTTTGAATGTTTTCTTTCTCCTTCTTCAGATAAGGCACATACCTCAAAAACTCCAAGAACCTTCTAGTGTACTCCTCATCAGATATAAATCCCATCTTCAACTCATAAAATTATTTTTCCATGTCTCCATAGTATCTTTCAGATAAATATGTCTTCTTGAAAATTCTCTTGAACTCACTCCAAGTCAAATCCTCTTCTTGAATACCTATGACATTATTTACATCTTCCCACCAAATTTTTGTTTTACCTTTAAGATTGAAAGTATTTATCCTGTATTTCATATTCGCTGAGTACTCATGTAATCTGAAGAAATTATTCATTCAAACTAACTAAGCTCATACATCCTTTGACTTATTCATTTCTCCATCGAAGGTAGGTGGATTTGGTTTCTTAAACTCTTCTGGAAAATATTTCTTTTCACTCCTCCTATACAAATGGTAACGGTGATGTTGTCTCTTTGAGCCTGAACTAGAATGAAATCCACGGTCATTATCCCTCATGTCAGGTGTATCCATGAACCTACCATCTCTAAGTATATCATCCATGTCAGGTGTATCCATGAACCTACCATCTCTAAGTGTATCATCCATGTCAAACATGTATCATGATTGATACATACTTCCATATGCGCCATTTTTCCTTTCTTATTGTGCATAATTGGTCCTAAGTGGTTCCTTTCTCTGCAAGTCTGACAAACTCTGAAGGATAATTGCATTAACCTCCAGTTATTTCTCCTGACTCCTAGAAATCCTTTTCTGTGAATGAATTATTTTGTCATTATCCAACTTACAACTCCTTATCTCTACTTTCAAACTTCTCAATGTGTCTACTATGTGAGGGGAGTACTCGTCACCATGATGCTCATCTGATCTATAGGGAGAATCATGTGAACTGTAGTCCACCATTTTGTTTTTTATCTACGATCCTCTACTTCCTGCAAGCATACCATGTCAGATAACCAAATATAAGCAAAAATGTATCTTAGTGAAGTTTAGGGGACGCCATCTCGTCTACAAGATCAATCCGGTTTAGCACAACATGTATATTATAATGATATCAATATATCGACATCATGCATGATAAAACTAACTTCATACCATGACCTCATGCAAAAAAACCATAACCATGACAATGCATACAAAAAAATCACATAGACAACTGACATGCATGCATGACAAACACATTTTTCCAACCTAGTCCAAGTGTTGAACCTGGGAGATTTGATACCACTCTATAACACCCTCCTCCCACACTTACCCAAGTTCACCAGCCCACCTAGGTAAATATGTGATTAAGAGTTACTATAATATGACTCAACCTCCTAAGTACAATTAAGGAAGTGGAATCGACAAACTAAAACTTTATTTGACCTTCCTCGGGGGCTATAGGACCCACGGGAGCTAAACCGCCTCTCTAGGTGCTCAAACCCTAAGTCAACTTGATTTTTCATTGACCTAGACTCCCATTCGCATGAATAAGCATGCATCCATGGGACTGTAAGCTTCCATTCACATGCATAATCATACAAGCAATGAATGTAGTCCCAATTTCCCAGTTATGTGCATGCAACCAGGAAATTTGTGCATGAAACTGTGAAATATGTGCCACCTTTTAAGGGCTAGACTCCAGATCACTACCCATAACTTGATGAAGCTTTCCATAACAATAAACGAAAAAATACAAATCCTTTGACAAAAAACGTGATCAAGGACTTGACCTAAAGAAGCCTAACCATGACAGATATTTCGTCAAACATTTTGTGAACATGTAATCTACAAGTTATAAATGAATATCTGAACATAGGGGCCTCATATTGATCTGAAGATCGTCAAGAAGTTTTGTTTCCTTCTCATTATAGCTAGAAAAACATTTATTAGGTAATACATTCAATAATATTCATTTACCAATCAAATCATGATGAGAGTTACAACTAAAATTTGTCATAAAACCATGCTTATAACCAACATATAACCATAATAATAACAAAGATAAAACATCCATCAAATCCACATCATAACAAGCAAATTTACTCATAAAATACAAGAGGAAAGGAGCTCTTATTAACATATGCAAAATACAACCAAGTCAGGGACTTCCACGTACCACCTAACCATAGATTGGGCTAAATTAAATCTCTCTTTCAGCCAATCACCCTCGTGCCATATTCCAAGCATGAATGTGGGATCTCATGGAGTAAATCAAACATAACCAAACCATGGATTCGAGGAGCCAAACCACCGCAATCCTCAACTAGTGATTCCACCTCACAGTCGAACATCACTAACATCAACCAAATCGATCTCTACTAGACTTGTCACAAGGATCCAAAGCGTTTGTTCCAACCCAGCTCCAGGACTAGTAACTCAACTCACAACTATCATAAGGCTCCAGAGAAATTATCCAACTAAGGCTCCAGGACTAGTAACTCAACCCACCAAGGGCTCCAGAGAGTTTGTCCAACCAAGGTTTCCAGGACTAGTAACTCAACCCAAGTTGTTTCATGGTTTCTAGAGTGTCTGTCCAATCAAGGCTCTAGGAATTAATAACTAAACCCACAACCATAAGGAACATGAGCACCGATCAAAAAACAAAATGGAAAACCCACAACACCATGGCTATCGAAGAAATGGCAAGGCTAGGCAAGCCATTGTCAATCCAGACAATCCTCCATGCCAATGACAAATCAAAACCAAATAACCACATGCATACACCATGCATGCCAAAACTAGCAAGTAAATCATACATGCAACTAGGTACCTACAAAGTAATCGTGTTGTAGTCGTTGATCCACCTGTTCCCTTGCGCTTTCCTGCTTTCCTCTGCCTTATTTATCCAAATCCAGTGTGCTCCAAGAAAAATATAAGATTACAAGAGTGTGATAGAGATAATAGAGAGAGAGAGCTCTAAGCTAAAACTGGAAAAAAGCCATGAACTGATCCTCATAAGCCTTTTTATTTTTTAGGCCTCTATTTTCTTCAATTTTCCTCACATGCAATTATGTGACCTTTCACCTTCCTTTTCTCCTATTTTCCATTAGTTTCATAAATAAAATGCGAATTAATGCCACTTTGCCTTTGTCAATTTCCATAACCATAAATTAATCAACAATGATCCCCATCACTATGTTTTTGACCAGCATTCATCCTGGAATACATGTCCCATGATCTTGGTATTATTTTTTCCTTTATTAACTTTATTAGATGGATTTTTAACCATGGTTGTTACAATTAGAGCATCAAAACTACTCATTTGAATGTTAGTAGAGATCAAAATGTCACAACAGAAGCATGATAGTGAAATTATAAATAAGAATTCAATATAGAAGATTATCACAAGAGATTAGAGTTAGGAAAATACAATGGTAGAATGTCAAGAAGATATTGAAAGGACATGTAGACATAAGATATTGAAGGAGATACAAGGTAACAAATTTATTTCTGTTTGATAATAAATTTGAGTATTATTGACAGGTGAGAGAGAGGAGTTATTTCTATAAGAATGGATAAGGTAAATCACATAGAATATTGTACAAATGAGAAGACAATTCTAGCAAAGGAGCAAATATGGGGAGAATTTTCCATAATGACTTAAAGGCAACTTGAAAAGACTGATAACATGCTTGTAGAAGTTTGAAGTAAGGAACTCAAAAACTTATTGGAATAAATATATCTATTGAGATCTGGTAGGTAATATGGTCTTATTATTTCCAATTTAAGAGGTCAAAGTCTTTGACTATAGGTAGAAATAAAGAGACAAATGGAATTATGGTAACCCTTGTAACAAATATCACATAGTGGAGAGGAGAATAACTTCCAACTGAGGTTGGGTAGAATTTGTCAAGACAACTCCATAGTTTCAAATGTGGGTAGAATTATCCAAAGGGAAGAGTAGGTGGAAGCTTTCGAGATTAAGAAGAGCGTAGAAGCCTAGAGGAGTGGAGGAATCTTAAAGAGTTCCAAAAAAGAGAACTAGTGTTACCAAAAGGCCAAGTTCAAAGAAGAGAATTTTGATGAGGTACTTCTAGAGTTCGATGAGGTACTTCTAGTAGGGTGAAACACGCTATTGCAAAGGTTTAGTGCAATTCACAAACAGACAAGAAATTTCACATAGGAAGAGTGAAAATGACTAATGATGGCCATGAAAAGGGTTCAAGTGTAAGCTACAACAGAATAGAGGAGAATGCCAAAGCAAATTCCATAAAGATGGAAAGGATGAGTCAAGAGGAATTTGACAGAGCAATGGTTGAGATGAAAGAACAAGAAAGTGGAAGAGACCATAGATGTGGATGGAGGATAAAGAATCGGGTCACATGGCCTATTAAGAAATTGTTAACAAGAAATCTAAGGAATAAGTTGAGCCAGACTTTGAGTGCTTGGTTGAAGGAAGAAGAAATCATAGAAATTGAGTATGAGGAATAAATTCACTATTATGAACTAGAACAAGGATGTCTTCTTGAGGAATATGGTGATGATGATGTTGATGAAAGACTTCATGGGAGTCTTGTGGATTGCTTGAAGATTTTAGATCAACACGAAGATTTGATGATAGAGACATCAAAGGAGATTAAAGAGCCTTGTGTTTTAAAATTGATAATTTGTGTATGATTTCAAGTTTGCAAATATTGAAAATGAAGGAAAATCACCAAATATTATCATAAGGAGAGAGTAATATGAAGGAATGCTTTTTCAAAGCATTGAAGAAAGATAAAATGAGGAATCTATCATAGTTATGGAAGAGACAACATTGCTTCACAACATCAATCAAAGAGGAACCTATATATAGTCAGGAGATATAGTTTATCAAAACAATTATGAGGATTAAGGAAATGAAATACAACATTCAGATGTGATGCTGATAGATTTTCATGAAGAAACAAAACTATTGGAAATGTTATAGAGGAAAGAGGATTTTTTTCAAGTTGATTGTGTATGTATAGGTACAAAGGAAATTGAGTCAAGGAATGAGGAGATGAAAATGTCTCATGAGGATGAGATTTTATTTCATTCGAAACAAGAGGATACTGCAAAAGCAAGAAAATTCCAGCATATGGAGCAAGGGATGACAACCATGGAAATGAAAAAATAAGGATGTTAAGGGAATGGCTAATCAATCTAAATAGTCATGAGGACTGCATAGTAATTGAAAATAGGAAGAATGAAGAGGAAGACATCAGGAATCGTCACTGGTAGGCTATAAAAGATGAATTAGAGGTTTAAGGGAAGACTAATGCACAAGAGAAAACAACGAAATATGTGTCTTCAGGAGCAAGCAATGAAAACAAGTGAGGTATGTCAACTATCATCTTTTTCATTAATGATAGTTTCCAAAAGTTCAAAAGGCAACATATATGTTGCAATAAATTGATTTTATGTGAAAATGTAGGTAAAGGTGAGGGGTTTAGAGCTATATTGCAAGAAACGTGGGTCTAGGGTTCGTTTCAGCCCAGAAACGAAACAGAATCGCATTTCACTGTATCGTACGGCCTGGAAATGTGTTTTCGTCTGTACTGGGCCGTTTCACGTTGGGGAAATGTGCCCAATACGGACGAAAACACGTTTCCAGGCTGTACAGGCGCATTTTCGTCGCTTTAACTTTATTTTTTTTACTTTTTTTGGGTTTCCTATGTTTTATTATTATTTTTTATTGTGGAAAGTGTCTTTTGGATGCTTCTAGATGGCTCTCTCAACTTATAAAAAGACTCTCGCCTCATTCTCTCATCACACAAATTGAGCAGGATGTTTCACTTGGAGAAGGGCGATTTTAGCAAGGAGAAAAGAGGAAGAGACTAGTGCTTCAGCTAGGGTGTTTTCACCAGTGAGCAAAAAAGATTTCAACAGCAAGAGAAAGAGATTTCAAAAGTAGATTTGGAGTGTGAAGTTTCCAACTACGACATTCTTGGTTTTTGGCTCGGCTACAGCCACATTTCTCTTGTCTTTTGTGGCATTTTGGGTCAGCTTCAACTACACAAAATTAATTTGGGTAATGAGGATTCTGATAATGAGTATTAGTATTTTGACTTTATAGTACTTGCAGCCTCATAGTCTTTACTGTACTTGCAACCTCATATATATAATAAAGGTTGATTTTGAGATTTTGATATATAATAAAGGCTAGTTTTGGATATTTCGATATTGTTATTTTCATTATGTTTCTGTTATCATTCATGAGTAAATGTGATGTAAATTTAGAGACTTATAGTTTATGCTTTGAATGTAATAAATTATAATTTATCATGTGTGTTTTATGATTTCACATAACATTTCTTAAATGTCCTATATATATATATATATATATATATATAGGACATTTAAGAAATGTTATGTGAAATCATAAAACACACATGATAAATTATAATTTATTACATTCAAAGCATAAACTATAATATATCGTTTTCCCCGTTTCCAAAATTTTGGGAAGTCGCGTTTCGTACTCGTACCCGTTTCAGAAACTCGTTTCCATTTCTATGTTTCGTGCAACTTAGGTTTAGAGATGAAAGTCAATATTTCATAAAGCATCCATGGAGGAGGAAACAAAGTTCCTTAAACATTTTTGAAGAAATGATTAATGGTGAAAAATGGAAGCTAAGAGTTAATGAGGACAATTAAATGGTAATGGAGGCAATACAAATTTTAAGTTTTGAAGTAAGGCTACAATGGAGTAGTATCAACAACATGGATCAATAAAGGAGTATGTCGGACATTGAGATTGAGGAGTTATGTGTGTTGATGATGAAATTGCCTAAAAGGAGGCATATTGAAGTGAATAATACAATAAAAAATAGAAATCAATTGACCGCAAGAGAATACAACAATATCTAGCAAGTGGAGCATTACAAAATAAAGTATGGAAAACTAGAATATTAAGGATAGTAGCAAAAAATCAAGAACTGCAAGAGGAAAAGGGAGTAGAGTTAACGAGGGGGTTCAACATTAGAACAAAGGTTGTTGAATATGTTCATGACAGTAAGGCATGTGAACAAAAACAGAGCAAATTTTGGGATATGGGAGGAGGATAAATTGCGGTAAATGCCCCTGTAACGAGAATTGTTAGATACAAACAACAAAAGTTATTAAAAGACGCATGAACAAGAGCCCATGAATTATTTTCACCTTGGGAGTCTTATGCAGGAGCATTTCTTTAATTCAACAAGACCCGGGAGGTATTATCGCATTTACTAAAGGGAGTGGGTTACCTTAATTTAATTTGACTCAAATTATTAAATTAAAGATAAGTGATTGATGTTTTATTCTAAATACATATTTAATTAGGAAATGATGAATTATTTCCTCATTTTCATGTAATATATCATTTGAGGAGATTTGTTGAGGAGTTAGATGATTTCTAGGATCTAAGAGATTTTAGAGATTTGGTAAAAGGGATTTTAGGTATTAGTTTGGGATCTGAAACCAATTCTGGTTCATACCTGTTTGTATAAAATAATTGTAAGTCTACAAGCTTGAAAGGAGACCAAAGCACAGAAAAACCAGAAGTGTAATCATGCCATATTTATATATATTTGGATGTGAATGGATTATGTAAATATCCTCTACTGTTTGTGTGTTTAATCTTTGTGTTTTTAAATATGCTAAGAGTTTTAAGTCTGTAAGGTCAGGGGTGAATATTTTGATTGTGAGTGAAGAGAGTTAAAGCCTTGTAGGTGAGAAGACTAGTGTGGATACAATCAATCCTTGCAGGCGAGAGGACATATGCACAAATAGTTGGAATGCGAAGTTTAGAATTACTGGAGCTAATGTATGTTAAAACTACGAGACTCATTGTTGCAATATATTAATAACTAAGGCTTGTAAATGAACCTCCACATCAGTGATTAAACATTGGAGTTTAGCCTTATCTCAGAACGAGAGATTGAAACACGAAGTGTTCACAAAACCAAAGTTTTGTTTTTTCGAAGTCTATTAGTTGGAAACGTTTTCAACATTACCTTCACACCTTTTTGTATGTCAACCATCGGGTAACCAAGAACTCCAAATAACACCAAAAATTCTTTTTGAAGTTCGAGATATGAGAACTAGGGTCGAGTGTTAGTTAACAACCTCGAGAAACGGATAAATTCCCACCACCTGTTGTCTATCTTTTGGGACCTTGAGCATCAAAACCTCAAGAGAGTTTAATGTTGTGGAGGTTTGAAAACCTGGTATTTGATATCTTCCATCAGATCGATACTTCGATGGACAAACCCTTGGATCTAATATCTAGACATCAAGATCAGCGAATCATCGCAAATGGGTATACTCATATCATTTGCAAGGGAATTTTTCCATTGTATCAGGGATTTCATATCTCGAGTCTCTTTGTTTAAGCAAAGAAGCCACGCCAAGGTCTAATAGTTGAGACCCTTTCAGTCCTTGATCGTGAATTAGGACATATGGGTGAAATTCATTAAGCACTAGGGTCACTGAATTTTGGGATGACATGCGATACCAATGTTGTATGTCGGTTGTAGCCCTTGTGGGAGTTAAGAAAAGTGCCGAGGGTATTGTGCATTAAATGGAAGCTAGTCCATAGTCGTGATATTAAAGGAGACCCGAAAGATTTCACATCAGATTTCGATGGTTGAGTAGGATCTTTAAATCATGAGCAATGGTAAATAAGAAAGAAACCACCATTATGGCTTAGGCTTTATAAATTCAAGCTTCAACGAAAAATGGTAAAAAGGGAAAATGTGGATATACTAGAGAGCATGAGCATTGCTCATAGCACTGTAACAGAGTTTAAAAACCCAATCCATTGTCTTAATTGGTAAGGAATTAGATTGGATCACCAAGAAGGATTTGAGGGTCTTGGTGTTGACATCAATGTCCCATGTCAACTCCAAGTTGAGAATGAAAGAAACTACAAATATCCCTATACTTAACATCACACTATTCAAATGCTTTTACCATAAGAAGTTTTTTACTTTCAATTACTTTATATATACATAAACTTGATATTAATTTTTATTTATTTATTTTAACTAAAATGGTTATATTTTATTTATTAGTTAAATTTGGTTGTGTCAGGGCCAAATCAACTATCATTACAAGGCAACTAGCCAGTTTCTCGTTACATGATAATCAACATTTCAAGGAATTCATATTTGTGAAGGATTTCCATCGTTTATGCTGAGATCACCTTGCAGGAGAAGACATCCTTTGTTTGCATTGATATCAGCTTCTTTGTTTGAGCCTCTAAGGATGTGGAAGAATTGGAAAGAAGAGAAGTCAAGCAAGATGAAATTTAGTCTTCGAAGGATCTTGTTTAGGACTGAATTATTGAATTTATCTTCCGAGTGTAGCATTTTTATCAAGATTTCAAAGTCTCTGAAGGCTTGAAAGTCTCTAATTCCTTTCTCACGAGCAATTTGGCAAGATTTTAACAGACCAAGAATTTCTTCTTGGTTATTTGTTCGCTGCCCAAGACACCAGCTGAAACTATCTCTTCTTGTGACGTCTGAAGAGTAGAGCACACCTCCAGTGCCTGTTGTCCCGGGGTTTCCTTTGGAAGCTCCATCGAAGAAGATCATTGCTTTTCCCTGCTTCCTCCACCATACTTGAAACATTTTGTTCGAGTCCCTTAAACGCCATCCTGGATTGGTGAAGGGTCTAACTGAGGTTTGTTTTCTATCTCGAAAAACAAATGCTCCCATCCATTTCTTTTCTCCAGGGAGGAGAGAGATGTCGAGTTTATGGGATTGATTAAACATGGTTTCAAGGAGGAGAGGTTTGGCTTTGGCAGCAACCGTAGAGGGGGGCCAAGAAGTATTGTTGAAAATCTGTTCGTTTCTTGCAAGCCATATTTTCGAATAGACATACTTGGGGATGGTGTGCCAAAGTCAAAACCAAAGGGACTTGCTGGAGATAGCCTGAGGGTAGCGCTCCTTCCATGTAGAAAATAATTCTAGAATAGAGATTTGGGAAGGAGGTGTGGCATTGAGTCCTTGAAGGATAAAATTCCACACTTCTTTGGCGAAGGAGTAGTCCACGAAGAGATGATCCGTGGTTTCGAGAGCATTCCTGCAAAGAGCGCATTTATGAGGGCCTACAATACTTATTTTTATCAGGTATTCCCCTATCAAGATCTTCTTGTGCATTAGGACCAAGAAGAAAAAAAATGATTTTGGGGAGGCCCATGGAGTCCCACACCTATTTCCAAAATATTGCAGGTTGATTCGTCTCTCGTTGTGTTTGTAGAAGTAGAAAAACTTGTGCAACAGAGTAGGTTCCAGAGATATCCTAGCCCCAAGAATCTAAAGCATGCTTGTGGAACGGAGCAATGTCACTTAACTATGCTCTGATAATATTTTTTTGCAATTGCAGATGCTCCAGGATTCCGAGAAAGGCCCATGATTGCCAGTTTCCTGTCTCATCCCACTTGGAAATGTTGTCAAGTCTGTGTATGCCATGCTGAGACAACCATTCGCAGATCTCTTTAAGATCTTCAAAGTTGGCAAGAGGCGAGCGACCCATGATGTAGTCTTTCCACAACTTAGTTTTCTTTCCGTTACCAGGAATGCGATAGAGATTTTTATGGAAAAATTTGATTCCTCTCCTACAGAGATTCCAAATCAACGATCCTTTCAAAGTGTTGTATGCCTGCAAATTTCTAAGGGAGACACCTTTAACATATTTTTTCCTTAGAATCTGACTTACAGGATGATTTGTTTCTGCATGTAATTTCCACATAATTTTGCAGCCAAGTGAAATGTTAGCGTGGGAGGGGTCTCTGATCTGAAGACCACCATCTCGGATAGGGCGTTTCAGCAAGTCCCAATTAACTAAGTGGAATTTTCTCTAGTTTCCTTTTCCTCTTTTCCATATAAAATCGCGGATTAGATTTGAGATCTGATCAGTGGTGGTCTTGGGCGCCAACAGAAATGAGGACTAATAAATTGGTAAGGCAAAGAGCACAGATTTGATGAGGATAATTTTTACACTGTTCGTGAGCCATTGGCCTCCCCAGGAAATGATTTTTGCTTTGATTTCACTGATAACTTCTACCCACATAGAGCTCTTGATTATTCCAAGATTTAGTGGCAGCCCCAAATATTTGATTTTGTCCCAGCGTGCATAGCCAGCAAAGCCCAGGATTTGCGCAATTCTTTCGATATCATGTTGCTCTGTGTTCCAGCCATACATAACACTCTTGTTGTCGTTGATGAGCGTGACATATACACTGCAATATTTGTGGAGCATGGAATTAAAGGCATTTGTAATCCTGGTGGATACTCCGCCTAGCAGGAGGGAGTCATCAGTGGAGAAGGCATGGCTAATGGGCTCCAACCCATTCGAAATTATTAATCCTAAAACAGTCCCTACAGATTTTCGACTGACAGTTTCCTGCTAAGCATGTCAGTCATGAGAATATATAGGAATGGGGAGAGAGAGCAACCTTGCCTTAATCCCCTCATGGCTTGAAAATAAATGGATGGTCTTCCATTGACTAGTGGTGCTATCCAAGGCTTATCTGTACAGGCTTTGATTAGATTGACAAATTCAGGGGAGAAACCAAAGGAGAGAAGGACCCTGTAGAGGAAGGATAGGTTGACCTTATCAAAGGCATTTTCCATATCAAGCTTGATCAACATCCCTTTCTCCTTCCTTTGATAGCTAGAATGCATTGCTTCTTGCACTCGAATGACATTGTCTAGGATATGTTTGGCTTTTACAAACCCTCCTTGAGAGATGGAGATGAGGTTCCCAAGCAGCGGTTTGATTCTATTGGCAAGAAGCCTGGAAATGATTTTATACGAAGCATTGCAAAGGGAGATATGCCTAAATCTTCCAAAGGTACCAGGATTCACTTCTTTCGGAATTAGAGCTAAGAAGGTGGAGTTAATGCCTCCCCCCACCTTGGATTGTTTCATAAATCCTTTTATCATTCTCAAAAAATCAGCTTTGATAATGTCCCAACAGATTCTGTAGAAGTGGATTGAGAATCCATCAGGTCCAAGGGCCTTGTCGGGTTCCATTAAAAAAATGAAATTGCAGATCTCATCATCAGTAAAAGGATTTTTGAGGGCTAAGTTGTCATCTCTGTTAACTAGTGAGGGGATGTGGGAGAGGAAATCAAATATGTCCTCTTCGCTTTCGTCTCTCCCTTTACTATAGAGGTTCTGGAAATGAGCCTCAACAACAGCTTTGATTTGATCGAAGCCTTTGCAGACTAAACCTTCAATGGTTGTTATTTCTAAGATATGATTGCGGGAGAGGCGAGCTTTGTATTGGCGATGGAAGTAAGAATTATTTCAATCTCCTGATTTCAACCATAGGCTGTGAGACTTAATTATCCAGTATTCCTCTTCAATGCGGAAAGAGCGGTAGGAGTTTCTTTGGGCGGTTTGTTCCTTTGCAAGCTCCGCAGAGGTGATGTATTTTATTTCCAATTCCATTTGCAGGTCCTCTAGCAGCTGGACTTCTTCCTTTCTCTGGATGATTGGGGTATTAGTGGGCTTTTTTATCCACTCTTTCAAAGCTTGCTTTGTGGCCTTTAGTTTCTGCTCCCACACATAACTTGGGGATCCAGTGACAGAAATGGACCAAGCCAAGCAGACAATGTCAAAGAACCCTTCTCTGTCAATCCAAAGGGGACTGAACCTAAAAGGAATCGAGCCCAAGTTTTATTCCTCTTCCAAGAGTAGAAGAATAGGCTTGTGATCTGAGGTCATCTTAGGGAGGATTTGGAGGAGATGAGTCTCTTTTCTAGCAGCAACGAACTTCGGACTAGGAACTTGTCCAAACGGGAAAAAATATGCTCTTCCCCAACTTTGTTATTGGACCAAGTATAGAGTCCTCTTGTGGGTTTGAATTCCATGAGGTCCCATTGATGAACAAGGTCTTCGACCAAGGGGAGCATTTGGTCCCTGCTGCAGCTGCCTCCTCTCTTCTCTTTCGTGTCCAGAAAAATGTTTAAATCTCCGGCTAAAATGATGTTCTTGGGAGAGTGGAGATCTAAAAAGGCAAAAAAAGTTTTCCAACATTCTCTCTTTTCATCATAGAGCATCAGAATGTAAATATTGAAAAGAGAAAAGTTTAACTTACTTGTGTAATGCCTAAGCTTGGTAAATATCCATTGCTGGGTCTCGGAGTAGTTTTCCAGTTGAAATTGGTCCTCCGACCACATAGTAGCAATTCCACCTGAGGAGCCCTTTGAGCTTACTGCCTTTCTTGCGTTCTTCTTCCATTTCGACTTACTGAGGTCAAGAAGGGTGTCCCCATCGATTTTAGTCTCTTGGAGCATGAGGATTTTTGGAGGGTCCATTTTTAGAAGGTCTTTGACGACTTCAGCTTTTTTTGGGTTCCCCAAGCCTCTGCAATTCCAAGTGACTAATCGCATTATTTACTAATGGAGGGTTTGGGAACTCCTCCCTTGGGAGGCCTTGTTCTGGTGTTCCTCCTAATGGACATACCGATTGTGGGTTGACTTCCTTGTGTTTTTTACCTTTCTGCCTCTTTCTCCCTTGCTTATTTATGTGATTTTCTTCCAACTCTTTTCGAGGGCCTCTCAAAAGTCTCGTCCTTCGAGGAGCAGGAGGTGTCCATTGACTTATTTCTAATTATTTCTTCATATGAGGGGGGGGAGGAGGTGTCTGGGGTTTCTCCGGGGAGGACTTCTTCTTCGTTTTTTTTTTTCAAAAGAGGGGAGAATGGCTTGTTCCCTACTGTCCAAATTTTTTTCTGAAGGGTCGGCTGAGGTGTTATCCTCTTCCATAGGATTTGCTACTACCGATGAGGGAATGAAGCTCCCTACCCTAAGAGCCTGCCCTTTTGTTGGGGCTTTGGTCCCTTTTGTTGCCCCTTTTCCTCTGGATTTTGACGGGACTACTTTCTGAACTAGGGTCCATTGCTCTCCTTTCGATTTCTCACTTTCTTCTTCAGCCTTATTTTTACAATGCCTTGCGAAATGGCCATAGCCTTGACAATGCCTGCATTTAAACGGAAGTTGTTCGTAATCCAACTCCTGGATATGGGTCCAATTTGCAATTGTTAGTTTAATAGCTTCCAACAGCCCAACTTCTAAGTCTACCGCTATGCATATGCGAGCACATGATTATTGATATTTTCTTACTGCTTCATCAATATATTTTCCAAGAGTGTTCCCAATGGTTTGGAGGGACTTCTGATTCCAACAATGTAGAGGAAGGTGGGGAAGGCACACCCACACTAGGATAGTTGAAGGCAAGTTTTGGGCAGGAGCGAAATCGGGCGTCCATTTATTTAAATATATACCTTGAGGACCCATGAAATATGGCCCATTTTTGAATATGAGGCTTCTGTCTTCCACATTTTCAAACACAAAAATGAAGAAACATTTTCCAATGAAGTGGCTTTTGATGCCTTCCGAAACTAGATGAGTCCAGTTTCTCTACACCCAGTCTTCCACGGCTTTGGGAGATGGCAAGAGACCAGTAAATTTCCATATGAGCCCTCTTTCTACAAGATTCAAAGCAGACCTGCAAGTTTCCTCGACCAGAAGAGCCACCAAAGGGATGTTGTCCAATTCCTTAACAAACTTCTAATGCAAATTAGATAGGGGACGTTTGCTGCTTGAAGCTACTCATTTCTTAAACATAATCACTTCCGGAGTTGGAGGAAGGGGGTCGAATCCCCCTCCTAAAGCCATGGCGACTGGGAGCCTCTGCTAGGTTAAAGGATGCGCGCGCAACCAAAATTTCAAATGCCAAGCGTCCTTTCCTAAAATTTAGTGCTTGATATTAAAATATTTTAATTAAAGTGGAAATTATTATTTTTTATATCATTTTTTTGTTATCAATGTTTTTCATAAACAATATGTGTTAATTCCATATAGAATAGGGAATAAATTACACATCTTCCTCATACTGAAATGTAAATAATGTCTTTCTATTTTATCATAATTTTTTTTACTTTCAATTATTCTATGAATATATGAGTGTGAGTGTGTGTGTATGTGAGAGAGAGAGAGAGAGAGAGATCTTGAATTATTTTATTTGTAATCAACAATGAAATATTTTATTTATTTATTAATATTTTTTTATATATCGCATGTCAACTCCATACGAAAAATTGATGGAATTATACATCACCCTCATACTTAATGTAAATAACATATAACATGTATTTACAAAGTAAGATCTCTCTCTCTCTCTCTCTCTCTCTATATATATATATATATATAATTTTTCAAAGGAAATCATCCTCTCTCTCTCTCTCTCTATATATATATATATATATCTTAGCCCGAGGGCAAGAGTGAGGTCAATAAAACAATATTCATAGGTATGTGTGATATCTGCTTCTCAAAACTAATAATATATATATATATATATATATATATATATATATATATATATATATATATATATATATATATATATATATATGTAGAGAGAGAGAGAGAGAGAGAGAGAGGGAATTTTTACTATTTCCTTGTTATTTGGGAAACCAGACTAGTAGCATAAAGGTACTATTTTTGTCCATATTAGCGAGATGTGTGATATATGCTTCTCAAAACTAACAAAATGTCTAATAGAGTTTGAACTAAAACAATGAAATTAAATATTATCCAATTGCAATTTGTAGCCTTGCCACTTCTAAAGCAAAAAACATATGCCAACAAGACAAATATTTTAAGTTGATGGAGAGTCCACCTGAATGGTGGCAGGAACTTTAGTGTTCTCCTCAAAATTGGAGAATTCCAAGTCAATCATGTTCTTGGCTAGGATGGCTACCTTGTCATCTAATTTCTATAGTTGGCTCGGGAATTCATCAGTAAATCAAAGTATTTATGTTGGGTTATGTTGGGTCTCTAACCTCTCCACCAAAACCTTCCACATGATCGTTTTTAGTTGCCAGTAAAAATCCACTGTTTGCATATAACAAGTTGTTACAATACACATATTACCAGTCTCAAGAATCCAACTACCTACTTCCTAAATCTCAACATAAAGGATAAACTTACGCTCCACCTAAGCTTCTTCATCCGCCTGGGGGATTTCTCTATAGGTTTCCATAGGAACGTTAGCTATATATCTTGCAGTAGAATGCTAAACTATAGATTGAGATTTTAGAGAGGGGGAGTGCTAGGCTCCATGAAGGCCCCTTCATCTAGAGGGATGATCGATCTTGGGCATTGTGATAAACAACACAAACAAGAGACAAGGGAAAAGGAGTGGTAGCAACCCAAAATAGTAGAAACAACCTACTACTTCAATGGGGATATAGATGATGAGATACAAGGGTAAGCCATAAAGGAGCAAGTCATCAAGAGCTCAACTCAACTACCACTCTAATAGCCACACAAACAAAAACAAGAAACCAACCAAGAGGCTCATGAAAATAAGGAAGCTTTATAACTAAGCTCGTTGGCACAAAAGCTAAATTCCCAGAGCTAGTGAAGGCCTCCACCCCAAAGGATTCTAAAATGATAAACCAAAGACTAGACAACACATAAATGAGCGGAGGGGAAAGAAACTGATCCAAAAACCAATCATAAATAGAGTAAGGAGGGATAAAACAATTTAGCCAACCATTGAAGGAGAACTTTGGAACCACAACCCATGAGAATCTTGCCGAAGAAGAGAAAGACACTCATATAAGATAGCAAAGCAAACCTTCCTCAGAGCCAAGTTTCCTAACCAGACCCAAGACTTTATCCTACAACTTTTTTGTAGCCTAATTTTGAAAGACTACAAGAAAATCACTGACAACTATCCTCAAGAAGAACAAACCACTAGATTGACCAAAAAAGCCACATACTAGACAATAAATATTTCCAATTAGACATATATTATATTTCCCATGTATTCCACCCTGCCACTCTCCCTCTCCTTCTTCATGATTACAAGGATGATAGAAGGAGTACTAGCATAAAAGGCCATGAGATCTAAGGCCATCAAACCACTAAAATAGACACCAACCATTATGAAACTCCTCATAATTATATTTGCATGCATCTCCAATATGTATAGTCACAAAGTGGGTAAGATATAATGTCCTCGATCCCCATTTCCTTTCAATTATTACTCTTCGGCATATATATGTGATACCCTAATAAGAATTATATATATATATATATATATATATATATATATATATATAAACATTTATTTGCGGTTGACATTTATTTATTTTTTAAATGTCACATGTTAACTCTATATTAAATATGGATGAAATTATATCTCGCTTATATTAAAGTATAAAAAAAAATCAATATAATAAAATAAATTTTAATTAAACCAGCATAGATCTATTTCCACATCTATCAAACTCTCAGAGGGATCAAATCTCTTGAGGTGCAAACCTTTCCTTGAGTTTTGCACTCAAAAAAGAGGTTTACACCTTGAGAGATTTGATCCCTCTAGGCGTTGATAGATCCAGAGTTAAGATGGAACTAGGTTGGTTAATATTTTTTTTTAGTTACTTTTAATATAACAACTGATATCCATTATTTCTATCCAAAACTATTTAGAGTAAACTACAAGAAAAATAACATGCATATAATTCTTTGATTTTTGTGCCAACCTGCAATAAAAAATTCACTATATATTAAATGAAAAAAAAAGAAAGTTTAAGTACAATCACTCCATTTAATATTTGCACTTACAATCCTTGAATTAATTGCAGAAAACACTACTTTGGTTAATAAATTATTTTTAATATAGCTACTCATATCCATTATTTCCATCCATAACTATTTATAGCAAACCACAAAAAAATAACATGCATATAATTCTTTGATAAACAATTCACTATACATTAAATGAAAATAAAAAAAAAGTTTAAGTACAATCACTCCATTTAATATTTGCACTTACAATCCTTTTTTCTTTTTCTTTTTTTCTTTCTTTTTTCTTTTTTTTCTTTTTGTTTTTGTTTTTGTTTTTTCTTTCTTTTCTTTCTTTCTTTCTCTTTTTTTTTTTTTTTTTTTTTTTTTGAATTGGACTAATTCTATTAAGCAAAAATATGGTACATGATGATGATACAATCAAGAGAAACAGAAAACCGGCAACCGGAAATGATAAGACTATCAACCTCGGTCCCGGAAATGGAGTGAAACAAGCAAGGAGCTACAACATATGACTGGAAAGCAAAAAGACCGACTTCTACCCAAAATGGGCAGAAGGCTCAACACGAAGCTTTTTCCCTTTCTTTCTATTGACTTTAACCCATCCATCCTGGGGTGTATGAGCTAAAACAACTTGAAGACTGGAATTCTCTAAAGGGGGGCTCTCCTTTTCTGATTCAGAAGAGGAGGACACATGGACGCGTTTCTGGGTGATGGCAATATCGGGGGGATGCACCGGTGCATCGCTGGAAAGGTCCATCGTCTGAAGGGCATGATCTGATTCTACATCGCTACCTTCATCTTCTGCTAGAGGATTCAGAATCCACGGCTGGTGGCGGTGAGCAAGGAACCCATCGTTTGGATTTGAGCTTGGAGATGTTATCCTTTTTCTTTTTTACCGGGAGAGATGGGCAGGAGTTCTGCAGATGCCCTGTTTGGTGGCAATGGCGGCAACAGAATGTAGTATTCTCGTAATCCAGTGTCTGAGTACAATCCTTGAAGTAATTGCAGAAAACATATACATCATCCGATTTGAAACAGAGTCCCGTGATTAGAACACAAATCACATATACAAATTATAAACCTCACATGTTTTAGCAATTCATATACATTATTTCCATCCAGGACTATTTAGAGTAAATTAAATGTTAGATTTGAAATGTATTTAGAAAAATAAAATTAACATGAAATACATTATTGCTATGTAAAACTATTTAGAGTAAATTAAATGTTAGATTTAAAATGTATTTGGAAAAATACAATTAACATGAAATACATTATTGTCATCTAGAACTATTTAAAATAAATTAAAAGTTAGATTTGAAATGCATTTAGAAAAATACTATTAACTTGAAATCACACAATGTATAACCCATGTTTTTAGTGTTGTGCATGGAAGGCTTGCCTTTCCCAATATTCACAAGTGAAATCACACAATGTATAACCCATGTTTTTAGTGTTGTGCATTGAAGACTTGCCTTTACCAATATTCACAAGTGAAGGTCTTAATCCTTGTAACATTAGCTCTCACACAAAAAGATTCAAATCTCAAGTTTGGCACAACAAATTTGGTTATTTTTATGTGTCGAAAAATCATTTGAATTTTATTACTTTAAATAGGCTAATAGACTACATTAGAGAAGAATACCATGAGAAAAAACATGAGTTTTCATCTAAAGTCAAAATATTTACCTAACACAAAAAATTGACTAATTTACCACCGAGTAGTCTTTAGTGCGACTATTTGAAGGCTTTTATGGTGACTTTTTACAGTGCAATTTCTCTAAATTCCGGCAAGAATTTATTGAAAAGAGAAGTTTGATTGCTAACTTTGCACAATCGAAGTGCCCTAGAGGTTTTTGAGGGTGCTGAATCCATATATAGAGTCAAAAAACCAATTTGAATAACAAAAACCAAGATTTTACCTCAAAATTTTTCACCGAATTCCGACCCTGCAACTTCAAAAAGTCGCACTAAAGACAACTCCATTTACCACTAATGGTAAATTGACTAATTTACAACCCACATTAAATTGCCTAATTTACCATTATCTCAATTTTATTTTAATTAATTTTATTTTTCAATAATATGAGTTCTCATTAACTGAGCTAAAAAACCATTGATATATGAGCAAGTTCAATTTACCTAAATTATCCAAAAAAATTAATAAAAATAAAAATAATACCATTACTAAAAATAATTATTTATTTTAATTACTCTACCATAAATATATATTTATTTTTAATTAATTAATTAATTTAATTTACACATCTCTACCATAAATAATAATTATTTATGCTATATTATGTTACACATCTCTACTATACTAAAACACTTCTCTCACGCAATAAAAATATATATTTATTAAACTAAGTATTATACTTTATATTATTTTATATAAAAAAAATACATAAAATATTACTCTATATGGCCATAAAAATGCATATGTATCTTACTCTACACGCAAAAAAATAAATATTCTATATTTCAATATAAAATGAAATGGACACTTCATTAAATTCACATAATTCCACAAAACAAAGCAAGAAGCACATATCATTGGTTTGATTTGCAAAGAATATAAATATTAGTTATCTACATTTTGATGATGATGATTAATGTCCACTAAGAAATCTATTGCACCTTAACATATTTGGATAATTTATATAATTTGATGATAATTAATGTCCACTAAGAAATCTATTGCACCTTAACTTATTTTAATGATTTATATAATTGGATTTTTAATATTTTGACAAATGTTTTTACTAACCTGTAATGTTTGTTTAAAATGTATAATTTGATGTTTTAAAAAAAACATTAGAAAGGGGTATGAAAACAATGTTATTGTGTTAATGTTTTTCTAATTGTGGTTGGTAAATAAATAAGTTTTTTTCCCTTTTATTTTTTATATTTGGTAATGTTATTTTAGGGAGATTGTAATTCCTTCTCATTTAGAATATATATTTTCAATCGATAAATAAATTGAGTAATAAAACTTCTTGGCATTCTAAAGTCAAACTTCCTATTATAAAAAATTTCTGCCAGATTTCAAACAAAATTGACAAAAAAAAAATTCCTCTCAAAACCAAAACATGACATAAAAGAAACGAACATAAATATTATTATTAATTTTTTTATTTTTATTTTTATTTATTTATTTATTTATTTTAATTTTTAATTTTAATTTTAATTTTAATTTTATTTAATTTTATTTAATTTTATTTATTTATTTTTTCTGAATATGACTAATTCTATTAAGAGAAAATATGGTACAAGACCAGATTACAAACAAGAGAGACAAGATACCGACCAACGGGAAAGGATGAACTATCTACCTCGGTCCCGAGAAGAGGAGGAGAAACAAACAGTGAGCAAAGGAGCATGACTAGAGAGATGAACGGAAAGAACTAAAATCTACCCAGAATGGGCAGCAGCTTCTAAGCGATGTTTTTTTCCTTTCTTCTTGAGGACTTTTACCCATCCAACTTGGTGATGATGGGCTAGAGCCACTTGTAGACTAGTATTAGCAGTGGGAGGAGTCTCCTTGTCTGTATCAGAAGAGGAGGACTCATGAGTACGTTTCCGGGAGTTCATCGTGTCTGGAGGATCCCCAGGTGCGGCAGATGAAAAGCCATTAGCCTGTTGAGCCTGTTCCATTTCTGCATCTATCTCTTCGTCTTCTGAACTTGGAGCTTCAGTGTCAACCACAAACGACGGATTGCAGGGTGTCCATCTTTTAGATTTGGATGGAGGAATGTTTTCCTTCTTTTTGCAAGGAGTATGGGGCAGGATTTCTGAAGATGCCCAGTTTGGTGACAATGTCGGCATCGGAAAGTTGTGTTCTCATAATCTAGGATCTGTGTCCATATAAAGTCTCCTATTTTGAGAATAATCTGGTCGGGCAAACCTTTGCTAATGTCTACTTCCACACATATTTTGGCATATGTGTATAGTCGATGGTACTCTCGATTGTAGTCTGCCATTATAAAGCAGCCCAGGGCATTTCCTATTCCTCGATAGACTGAAATGTGCCAGAGGTGGGCCGGGAGATTGGGTAGCCTGACCCAAACCGGAGTTCTGGTAATCACTGTTGTGGTTGGGTCGAAATCCGAGAACCAAGGGGTATTGAATAGCCCCACTGCTCCCCAAAATCACGAGCCTTCAGTTTGGGCCTTGTGATAATCCATGATATGATCAAACAGGACTATGAAAAAACCTTTTGAGCAAAAGCTGACCTTGCAGTTGTGGGTCCAATTGGCATAGATCCACTTATAAAGATCCTTAGTATGGGGCCAAAGGTCATTGAATATGCAGATGATAGCGGTTTCTACATATTTTTGAAGATCTTCTGCCAGAACTGGATGGGAAATTTCTATGGAGGGAACATCAAAAGGTTTAAAAATCATTATAAAATCATTTGAAACTTAAATTCATAAGTGCCTAAAGGATCAAATATTCTAGTATGTAGACATTTCCAAAGTGCAAATTTTTTTTTTTTTTTTTATTTACATTATTGGGGATTTGGTTCCCCCAAATACTCCAAAAATTCAAGATAGAAACCATCTTCTAAAGGTAAAATACTTTCATTTATATGCGTAATAAGACTGTACTCTCACATAAGTTTAAACATCACCAAAAAAAAAAAACATAAAAAATGTTGTTGAAGATCAAGGTAAATCCATCTTAACTTCAAATTTATTAAATATATAAAAAATTAAATTTATCAAAGTACAAATTTTTTCATATTGCAAAAATGTGTAAAAAAATGATAAATAACTTCTTCTCTATGTATATGTATATGCTTGTGTACCATTGTAGAAAAATGATGAATAATTCATCTTCTCAATGTATATGCACATGTGTGCATGCATTTACAATATTGAGAAGTTACCCAAATTTAAAGTCACAATGCTAGTTTTAATATGGCATTTCTCACAAGGAAGTGTTTATGTACACTTGTAGAAAAGTGATGAATAATTCAAGTTCTCAATGTATGTGCATATGTGTGTATGCCTGAACAATATTGACAAATTGCCCAAATTGAAAGTTAGAGTGTTAGTGTTAATATGACATTTCTTATGAGTATTTTTGTATATTTGTAAAAAAGTGATGAATGATTCATATTCTCAATGTATATGAATGTGTGTATGCATGGACCATATTAACAAATTGCTAAAATTAAAAATAACAATATTAGTGTTAATAATATTAATATGGCATTTCTCACAAAGAAGTGTTTATGTACACTTAAAAATGTGATGAATAATTCATGGTCTCAATGCATGTGTATATGTGTGCATGCATGGACAATATTAACAAATTGCCCAAATTGAAAATTACAATGTTAGTGTTAATATGATATTTTATAACTATTTTTATATACTTATAAAAAAGTGATAAGTGATTCATGTTCTCATTGTATGTGCATACATCCATGCATAGATAATATTAACAAATTGCCAAATTAAAAATAACAATATTAGTATTAAATAGTATTAATATAACATTTCATATAAAAATATCTAATACTTTAATCAACTTTTATGTTTGCATTCTAAAACTAAAATATCATATTAAAATTTATTTAAACCAATTTAATTTTGTTTTAGTTCCACTAAATTTAAAACTAAATAGTTTAAATAACCAGGCTATTAGTTCTTTAATGTCCAAAAGAATGAAAAGAAAAAGGAAAAAAAAAAACCACCTAACTTTTGTTACCTAAACACCTTCGTTTACAAAGATTCTGCACCCACTAAATTTAAACCTAAATTATTCAAATAACAACGCTCCACACAAAAAAAACAGAGCCCATGGCGTAATCACTAAAAAGAGGCATGAAAAATCCAAGATATCCAATGGCATCCTCCCCAAGGCACCTAACAGAAAATATGGCGTGGAATGGTAGTTGTAACGTGCACGCTATCTTGACCATGATACCTGATATTTTGAGAAACACTACATCATCCGCCGTTCCCGACCCCATGAAGTTGACCTCTCGATAAATTAATAATCCCAAACTCCCAACCTCACATTTAACCCGACCCCTAACCTCCGATTAACGACTCCCAATCTCTTCCATAAATCCGGAGTCCAAACATTTTCATTCCCATCCATTATCTGTAATTTTGTTCACCAATGGGATCCTCCAAGCTGCTGTTCTTGGATCTCTGTATTTTCTCTGTTATTTGCCTTGCCTTGGCCATAAGGCCAGACGATGATCTTATTCGTCAAGTGACTGATGAAGTAGATTCAGATCCACAAATCCTCGACGCTCGGAGCGCCTTGTTCAACGCTGAAGCGCACTTCAGACGCTTCATCAGGCGATACGGCAAGAGATACTCGGGGCCGGAAGAGCACGAGCACCGCTTCGGTGTCTTCAAGAGCAATTTACTAAGAGCCTTGGAGCACCAGAAGCTCGACCCCCATGCCTCCCATGGTGTCACCAAATTCTCTGATTTGACACAAGAGGAGTTCGGCCGACAGTATCTAGGGCTCAGGGCACCACCGGTCCGAGACGCCCACGATGCCCCGATTTTGCCCACGAACGATCTGCCGGAGGACTTCGATTGGAGAGAGAAGGGAGCCGTGACGGAGGTCAAGAATCAGGTTTGTGTTTGGGGTCTCTGTGATTCTTTTTTGGTTTCATCTTTGGCGGTGATTTTGACGGTTTTGGCATCTGTTTTTTTTTGGGTAGGGATCGTGCGGTTCCTGCTGGGCTTTCAGCACAACCGGGGCGCTGGAGGGCGCGAATTTCCTGAAGACAGGGGAGCTGGTGAGCCTGAGCGAGCAACAATTGGTGGACTGTGATCACGAGGTTAGTTGTTTGTCTTTGTGGCTTTTGTTTTTATTTTTTTGTGGGAGGGGGAATTTGTTCGCTTGTTTGGAGGCAGGATATGCTTCTGGTGGTGTCAGTTGCTAAATTTAGCTGGTCTTTAATTCATTCAGTTTGGGGAATTGGAATTCTTATGTCTTGGCTGTATGTGAGTCAATGATTGCTTTCTGCGATTGGTGGTTTGAATGGTTGGGATGGGGAATCAGTCGAAAGCGGACACTTCGCACCAAACAATAGATAGGAATAAACCCATGGTTGGGCAGAGAATCAATTGCAAGCGGACACTTTTGACCAAACGAAGGGTAGAGTCATATCTGAAGTTATCCCGGAATTCGAAGGGTAGAGTCATATCTGAAGTTATCCCATAAATGAATTCCGGGACCTAAGGGTGTAGATCCAACCTATCTCTAGGTAGAAGGGGGCAGACTAATAGTCTAAAACAATTTCTCTTAGGGCAATGATTTGAGTGGGTGGTATAATTGGATTTATATTTTTCTATGTATTTTCAAAAGTTACTTTAGTTTTTTCGAGTAACTCTAAATATTTTTAGTTTTTTGTGATAAGGTTAAAGGAGTATTTTTTTCTATTTTGGTAGAGTTTTGGCTTTTACTAAGTTACAAATTCTTATTATATTTGGCTTAATCTTGGATATTTCCAAATTACTTTGCTAAATTATAAATTCCTAGTATATTTGACTTAATTTTAGACCTCTTCTTGACCTCTCCCAAATCTCTCCCAAATTTAAAGGAGTCTAGGCTCTTGCTAAGTTATAAATTTCTAATATATCTAACTTAATTTTAGACCCCTCCCAAATTATTTCAATAAATTATCCCAAAAAATAATTTTAGCATTTTGAACTTTAATTTATTTATTTTAAGTTATAAATTCCTAATATATCTGACTTAATTTTAGACCTTCTCCCAAATAATTCCAATAAATTATCCAAAAAATACTTTTAACATTTTACTTTTTAAATTTTAATTTATTTATTTCTATATTCCTTTAGTGAGAAAAAGAAATACACCTTACTGCTGTAACAAATAACATTGGATTTCAGGAAATACACCTTAGTGCTGTAACAAATAACTTAGGATTTCATTGAGTTTAAATGTAGGTTTGAGAGTATTTTTTTTTAATCAAAATCTTGTCTTTAATTTGTGGGATCATATTGTTGTTATTATTAAATTATTGTTAATGACTTCAAAAATGATTATCAATTTTTATTTTCCCGGTTCAATACTCTCCATACTCTACCTCTCTGGTTTTAGCCACCCCTCTGGTTTTGAGAATCAATATAATCAATGTACACATGAGATGAGAACCGATATAATCAATGTACAAAATGATTTGGCAACCTGAAGTGAAAAAAATTTGCCCGATGACCCCTCTGATTCCTGGTTCGATTATCTTTTTATGCCAATCGGGAATCTGGCTTCCCTTTTTCTTATTTCTCTAGTCTTTCTGAGCTGTGTTATTTACCTCTTTATGAATTCTGTTCTTTAATGTTTTCAATTTAGAAAGAATAAGTGAAGTTGGTGGAAACGTCCTAGAAAAGTCTTCTGGAAAACTCGTTTCCTTTGGTTACCCTTTTCTGGTTACTGATACTTGTGGACATAAAGGGACTATTTTTGTTTGCAGAGTCTGCCAGAAACATTATTTGCTCACATCATGTTGCTTACTGGGGTGTTTTGAATTTCATCAGCCCTTGCTACTGAAGTTGAGGTCTACGAGATTTTTTTATGAAAGGCAAAGGTGTTGTTAGTCGCTGTAAAAAATTGTACTCAGTTAAACTTCAAGGTGGAATGGATTTAATACGTTATTGAATTTGCATTGATCTAGCAAACGGCACTGAATTTTACACCTTGAGTTTTTGAGATTTCTCGGTAACTAATAATTATATGTTTATTATGATGGATATATGCTTAGGAAACTTTGAGGTAATTCAAGTTTATTGATAATTTTCTTTTCTAGTAAGCTGTTGCCAGCTTCTTTTAGGTTTGGGTTAATCTGGTTTAATTCCAGGAACTTACTTTGGTTTAATTACTCGTGTTTTTCCATTTCATTTTTTTGTCAAGCGTTAAAGTTTGTGATTTCTAAACATGACAGCTATGTCATCCTGCCCATCCCACTGAGACTGCAGCTAAGCTCCCAAGGCCTTGAGCATCTATTACAAGGAAAATTTTATTTTAACTTCTTTCCTGTACGATGCATAAATTATTAATCTTGAAATCAGCATAAATTATTTATATAAGCATAACTTTCCTGTTTTCATTTTGAAACATTTAATAAATTCCATGGTTGTATATGGTGAACGATAATTTTCGCTGCTTTGTTTCCTTCCTGTTTCAGTATGTCCGGACTCCTAACAGGGTAAGGAGTCTTGTTGAAAGGATCGATCACTATCAGATGGAGTCATCTAAAATCGTATTGAAAGTATATACCTGTTAATTAAGACCTTCCAATCAAGGTCATTGAAAGTCTTATTCAAAGTATTTACCCCTTAATTAAGACCTTCCAGTCAAGGCATTCCCGAAAGATAAGTACCCAAGCCATGAAGAGAACCTTTCAAAGCTTAGAAAATGCCCCCATTGCCCCAAACAGCAGGGGCAAGGCTTCTTAAAACCGTGGTGAAGCTTATAATGGATTTCTACATGTACAGCTCGATAATCATGTTGCATAGGGTTGGGCTTGTTTGAGAGACTATGTAGTTCATGCGTCTTACATTCCCTTCAACTTGTGAGGTATCTTACGATCTAAGGAACCAGTTGTCTGACACGATATTAGCATTTTGGCTGCCTGGTGCTTTTCGGTGTTCAAATTTAATCTTCACTTTGCTGTGAGTTTTTCCATTGCTGAGTTTTTTTATTTTGTGACCCTGCAGTGCGATCCTTCAGACGCAAGATCATGTGATTCTGGTTGCAATGGTGGGCTTATGACAAGTGCTTATCAATATGCTCTGAAAGCTGGTGGATTGGAGAGGGAAGAGGACTACCCATATACTGGAAAAGACGGCACTTGCAGTTTTAACAAGAACAAAATTGTGGCACATGTTTCGAATTTCAGCGTTGTTTCTATTGATGAAGATCAAATTGCTGCAAATCTGGTGAAGAATGGACCTCTATCAGGTACTCCAAAACATTACAATTTTATTGCAGAAACCCTATGCAATTTAATAAGTATTCAGAACTGATTTTTATTTGCCACTTCCATTGGAAAAAGAGTACCTTGATATTAAGGGAAATTTCAAGAATTTTCCACCTAAATCGAAATGATTAAATTTTGGTTAATTTATTTATAAGTTGCAGCTAGTGGATTTTGGTGCTTTCGCTTTGTGCGTTTTTTTGCTTGTGGTCACTACATCATTTATAAGTTGCATTTAGTGGTTTTTGGTGCTTTCGCTTTGTGCTTTTTTTTGGTTTGTGGCCATTATTTATGTGATGTTACTGTTTATTTTCATAATTACACTTAGTCATGTTGAGATTTTGTCACTTATTTGTATCTTTTAACATTACAATTGTGCGTGAGTTGTGAATGATCTGAGATGCATAACAATTATGAAACAGATTATTTATAAAGCTTTATCTATTCAAAAGCTTGATAGAAATCCCTCAGTGATCAATCCACGTGGTTGAGTCCAACATTGACATTTGATGTACTCTCAATTTTGTTGTTGGAAATCATGACCCTTTTGGACATTAGAGAATTTTGGCTAGAAAATAAAAATACAAGAATCTAGTCTGATAATTCGGTTGATTTTGGTAGTTACTTATTCCATGTGGATGCATGGATGTTTCTCTATCAAATATACGCTGAGGGTGTCACTGTATCGTTTGCAGTGGGAATCAATGCTGCATTTATGCAGACATACGTAGGAGGTGTTTCTTGCCCATACATTTGCAGCAAGCGTATGTTGGATCACGGTGTGCTCCTGGTAGGATATGGTTCTGCAGGCTTTGCTCCCATTAGAATGAAGGACAAACCCTACTGGATCGTAAAGAACTCATGGGGACCTAACTGGGGAGAAAATGGATATTACAAACTTTGCAGGGGACATAACGTTTGCGGAATCAACAACATGGTTTCTACTGTTGCAGCTGTATGAGCATTCAAATTAGATCAGTTTCTTGTAAATACCTATTTATTTAGACTTATGTTGTTGAATGCACATACATATTCAATATACATTGAATATACTTTATTCAAGTATACTGAAGTATTTAAGTATTTAAAGGATTTACAAATGAAGCACTCTTAAGAATATTATAATGGTTTGTCTTTCAAAAAACTGCCGAGTCAAAAGCTTCAAACTCTGGCTTCCAAGTTTATTTGAGATAATGTAAATATGATATTAATTGGAGTCGTTCAGTTTATGATGTGTATAATATGAGAAATTGTCCTATCATAGCAATAGTCTAATAGATCATGGAGCAATGGGGACATGTTAATTAGAAAACAAATCACTGTTATCATATGTTTGTTTGAGATTATATATATATATATATATATATATATTTTGGAATGCTCAGGTTATGTTTATTTATTTATTTTGAATGCTCTTACCACTTTATTAAGGATCAATGTACTGTAGCAGAGGGATACTGTAAGATATTATGGATCAAACCATTCTTGAATTGTAAGATATACCATCGTTGAAGCACTCTGAAGAATATTAATATGGTTTGTAGTTCAAAAAACTGCCAATCAAAAGCTTCAAACTCGCCTTTGGAAGAGAAAAGATTAGTGTGGTGCAAATTGTTATGGAACATCAAATTTGAACTTGCTTTATTGTCTCTTCTCCCCATGAAAAAAGGGGTATTTCATCAAGATAATTTGAACCATATTGTTAATGATTTTATTTGTTCTTACTGAAATAAGAGAAACATAAGTCTCAGATTCTATAGAATCTATTTGTTCCCAATCAAATCCTAGACAAGTTCAAACCAATGGAATACTTGTATCACTCATTACTTGGATTCGTTCACCATCTTCATACAAAATGAAAGTTGTCCCCTTTCCTCAATAAATCTAGGGAAAAGGGTGTTGTCATATTCGGCCCATCCGGTATTCCAAGTTGTCCCCTTCCCTCGATAAATCTAGGGAAAAGGGTGACATAGAATCACTCATTACTTGGATTCGTTCACCATCTTCATACAAAATGAAATTGCAAATTTGAATCTGCAAGTTGTCCCCTTCCCTCGATAAATCTAGGGAAAAGGGTGTTGTCATATTCGGCCCATCCGGTATTCCAAGTTGTTCCCTTCCCTCGATAAATCTAGGGAAAAGGGTGTTGTCATATTCGGCCCATCTGGTATTCCATGTTCTACGTTAGAATATCAAAAATTGGAATTTATCTGTAAAATACCATAGAAAGGAATCTTCATTTCAAATACAACATCTTTTGAGCTGGAAGGGATTTGAACCCTTGACTTCACAGTCCGGACCCATGAGCTCTGATCCACTGAGCTACCAGCCCTATCGAATGATCTATAAGATCATTGTAAAGGATGAATAGTTTCCGTCCACCGAGATAGAGGTAAACGCAAGAGAGATCTTCGTTGTTTGTGGATTACTCGAATCAATGCAGCAGCCCGTGCCAATGGGGTTTCTTATAACAGATTCATCAGTACTTCAACTTGAATCTGGCATCTATCTTATGAATAAAATGCTTGGAACGATTCAAGTTCTGATCACCAGTCCAGTTTTGTCTGATGTTATATAAAATATCTCTCCACTTTTGAGGTGTAAATAGAGCGTTCTATAACTACAGTATTGGACCAAATGAGATTCATTCGTTAGAATAGCTTCCATTGAGTCTCTGCACCTATCCCCTTCCTATCTTAAGAGAAGAAACATTGTCTTCATGAACCGGATTTGGCTCAGGATTACCCATTCAAAATATCCCAGGGTTCCCTGGATTAGTTTGTTAGAGATAACGTAAATATGATATTATTTGGAGTAGTTGAGTTTATGATTTGTATAATATGGGAAATTGTCCAATCATAGCAAAAGTGTAATAGATCATGGAGCAATGGGGACACGTTAATTAGAAAATAAATCACTGCTATCACATGTTTGTTTGAGGTTATATATATATATATATTTTTATATATAGGAGTACTCAGGTTATATGTAATGTAAATATGATATTATTTGGAGTAGTTGAGTTTATGATTTGTATAATATGGGAAATTGTCCAATCACAGCAAAAGTGTAATAGATCATGGAGCAATGGGGACACGTTAATTAGAAAATAAATCACTGCTATCACATGTTTGTTTGAGGTTATATATATATATATATATATATATTTTTATATATGAGTACTCAGGTTATGTTTATTTATTTATTTTGAATGCTCTTACTACTTTATTAATGATCAATGTACTGTAGCACAGAGATATTGTAAGATATTATGGATCAAACCTTCCTTGAGTTGTAAAATATACCTCGTTTTTTTCGAAGAAACTGTGATGTGAATGATTAGAAGAAATATATCGTTTTAATGTACTTTTAGAGGCATCATATTTTTGAGAATTTAAAATACATCTAACATATCCAAATTGAAGTATTTCGCTGCAGAGTAATTGAGAGGAATTTAATGTGAAGCCAAGACCAGTTAATCTACCCATATAAATAGTAGCCGACCTGCGGGGCATTCCAACCATTTATTTCATTAATCTCTGCTTATGTGGTGGTAGAAGACTTGCAGGGCATCCCAACTATTTCGTTATATGCCTATGTAGTAGGAGGACACAATCCTAGATATTTTTGACATCAAAACCCTATAATTATTTCACTCATCACCAAGCAAAATGATTAAAACGCTGCACTAGTTCAACCATTGATTGAAACTTTCGCTATCCCTTCTAATCGTTTTGTTTGATCATTAATTATTACAGGTTTAAAAGGTACATGCTGTAGATTATTTCCTAGATAGAAGTTTAATGATTTCACTTTTCCATGTCGATCAATAAATTATATATAATATTTTTAACCTGAGAAATAGGAATCGGAACTTGTAACGGGCAATAATTTTATGAAAGTTTCAAAAATATTTGGGATTTACTTTCGAATGAAAGGGAAAATGACTATATGCATATGAATAGTGCAAGGTCTGCCATGTTGTCATTATAAATAGTTGTTTTCTTCCAATTTAGTGGTCAAGATTGTATCTATTTTGAAGAATGTAAAAGCTTTTTCTTTTGTTGCCTTGAAGAAAAAGCTTTTATCTATTTGAAGATCGACCGGGATTCCCCAAGGGGAATTAAAGGGTTCAAGGAACAGGCAGTCGGAATTCTGAATTATCTGCTGTCACTGCTTTCACCTCTTATATCTGCAAGGACCTAAGCAGTAATGTGGAAGATTGATATACATTCATTTCATATATTTTTGTTGCTTAAGTTTTCTGTCTTAAATTAATATACATCTGAGAATTTTCATGATCAGATAACTAAATAACCAGTCACTAAAAAATAGAATCTGTGATAGTCGGTCGCTCGAGCACCTTCTGGAAGGATAAGTCGAGCCTGGTTCGGCGCTGGGGAAGCTCAACCGTTTCTCCGCCTCCATGAAAGTTCTCCCTTAATGTATTTTTGATGATGCTCCACCGGTTACTCTCGGTTTTGACTGAAGCGCCTGTTGTTCCCTTCTACATTTTCATGAAAATATCCAATCTCCTTAGCTATGTGGGGTTTTCTTGTAACCCTTCACCAAAGGGTCCTTTTCCATCCAGCGTTCTCCGTGATGCCAGCCTGGCTGAAGTAGTCCTCGGCTTTTCTCCATTTCATACCTGTGTTGGCCATCGTCTTCTCTCTGGTCTGCAGATCGTTTCATATGTCGGAATTCTGGCTCTTTAAAGCTTCGATTAGTGTTCACTCGGCATTCTGTTTTGTAGATTTTTTCCATCTAATCAAGAAAAAGTCTACAATAGCGCGAGGATTGTTGCCTTCAGCAGAATCATACTTCATATCTGGATATTTTAGAAATCGCTGATAAACTTCTCTTAGACACATCGAAATTTCTTTTCTTTCCCTCTAGCTTTGGAGGTGCCCCACCATCCACTGTTTCACTCGAGCCGTTCTGGTTTAGCTATTTCGTTTTCTTTATATATTTTGATCGGAATCCCCAATTTCTTTAACTACGCGGTGTGTACTTAACCTTTTACCAAAGAATTTTTTTCATCGGTGTTCTTCGTAATGCCAACCTGGCTTAAATCATCCTCTTTTTTGGAATTGTGTTTTTTGAAGCTTCTTTAGACGACGCGCACCCTTTTATTTGGGAGGTTTTTCTGTCCTTTATAAAGCAAGGAATAGCCCTCATCTTTGTGATATATTTTCAAGATGCTAAGGTTTTGCTATTTGAAATAATTTATTTTCAATATATATAATATAATTCTTTAAAAATTGTAAGTTATATTTTAAAATTCATGATTTTAAAAATTTATAGCTCTAATTTTTTCTTTAAAGAGTATTTTTTTTAAATTGAAAATATATTCATAAAATGTTTCTAAATTAAATATTTCATATTAATACAAATTCTTTTTTTTGTTTGGTTAACTTGAAATTTTCTATACAATATTATTGTTTTTTTGGTCTTCGTGGAAAGTAGAAGTGCATCATGACTCTTCAGTCAGAATTTTGATCTATAGAAGAGTTTTTGGAGTTGGGCTTCCTGGTTTATAATGACTCCATTATTTTTACCACTCAGATATTATATTCTCATTTCACCATATTTTAAGTTAAATTTCATGTATAGACTTCTTTGCTTTTACCCCTTGGATATTATAATCTCATATTACCATTCTAAGTTAAATTTTATTTATAATTTTACAATGTTTTTTTCCCAAAAAATTATTAGCGAATTGTTATTTTTTAAAATGATTTACCTAAAATTTATAAGATTTCGCAATCCCTATGCATGTTCCAAATAAGAATTAGGAGAAAATCTACTCTCCCCCTCCCCAAATACCTACATCAACCCTTTGAAGCTATGTTTCATAGGAAGAGGAGCTCTTTGGAAGTGATGAACTCGTGATAACTACAAATATTTGCATTGGGCACATAGGTAACGATCTAGAGTTGGGGACTTAAAATTCAATTAAAGATGCCTTGATTAAAGTCACTAGAAGTGTAATGAAATAGATAGGCATGGTTCCTCCCCAATGGGGGATACAAGATCCACAAGTGATGAAGGTGGTATCTCGGAATTGTAGATTAGGGGATGAAAATAAATATTAGTGATAGTGAAGCCTCAGGAACAAGCTCAAAATGCCCAAGAGGAGGTAGTGAAGCGTTAGGAACAAGCTTAAAATGCCTAAGAGGAGTTTGCACTCTTAGTGACCTTTTAGTTTTTCAAAATCTTCAAGAGTGGAATTCTCTGCATTGGTTAGCATTAACCTTGAGTTTGCACTCTTTGTGATGCTTTAGTTTTTCAAAAGCTTCAAGAATGGAATTCCTCGCATTGATTAGCCTTAACTTTCTCCATTTGCCTTTAAAAAAGTTGTGTTCTATTATTGTTTATATGCTATTTTTTTATCAAGACAAATTGATTTGTTGGAATTTTCTTCATAGTATGAGTGATCCAACTCAATCCTCTAGTTTCATTTTAATACAATTATGAATCCTTTGGAGAAAAAAGGTGGATCAAAAGCCATCTATAGAACATATGGAAGCTCTAATAATACATTTGGATTTGCTAGATATTAAACTAACAAAAAGAAAATTCACATGGAACAATCAAAGGGTTGGATGGGGGAACATGATGGTAAAGCTAGATAAGTTCTTGTAAGCAGTGAATTTCTAGTTTAACATTCTCTGTGTCCTCTAGAGCATTGTCTTGGGAAAGCTCAAAACATAAGCACATTGTTTTATAAATTCATGAACTAATAGATTATAACCCTTTTCCATAGTGGTTCAATCCTCTTTGGATCTCTTCAAAAGGCTTCTGATATTATTTCCAAATCCTAGAGCATTTGGGTCACTAGACCCCCTATCTATGTGTAGGAATAGAATATTAAAGTGGCATAAACAACCCTAAAAGTTTGTGCAAAACAAAAGTATAAAGCTAGAGAAAAGGGGACAATATCATTGAAATTAGATCTTTAAGCAATTCATCAAAAAATGGAGCAAAACCCTCTCTCTGTGGAGATCTTAATAGAGGGAGAAAAGATATATGGATATTACCATTTTGTATTGAAAGGAAAGGAAGAAATATGGAATCTTGAATCTAAGAGTTTATTGCTCAAGGCATGTGACAAAAATTAGCAAAAATGAGGTTATGGAAAAATAATGTTAAATCAATTTTGGTGGAAGGAAAAGAAATTTCCTCCTTTGATGGTCTCAAGGAATAAGCATATTGGCACTACAAAAACTTGTAGTTTGTATTTTTAGTGCACTTCTATTAACACTATTGGCAGATTATCAAAATTGGCCATGTAGGATGATTGATTACATGTTACACTCCAAAATAGGAGGGATCAACTCCACCTTCCTTGCCTTGGTGTCAAAAGAGGTTAAGCCCTCTTCCTTCTCTAAACTTTTCTCTTTGTAATGTTTTTTTATAAAATCATGTAAAAAATTATTGCATCTTGTCTTAAGATATTATTGTTTAAGCTAATTTTAAGAAATCAAGGAGGTTCTTTCTATATGCAAAAGACAAATAAAGGATAACATCATTTTGGTGCAAGAAACTATTCACTCGTGCAAATGGATGAAATGAAAGGAATGGTCATGAAGTTAAACATGCCTAATGCCTTTGACAGAGTAAGACACTCCTTCATATTCATTTCTAAAGAAATTTTGTTTTGAAAGTAAATTAACTAGTTGGATAACAAGCTACATCGAAGGCCCTCGAAGATCCCCATTAGTCAAAGGTAGATCGATGGGATTCTTCAAGGCCACTCATGGGAGAAAACATGGATGCCCCATATCTCCTTTGTTGTATATTATTATGGCAGTTTCTTTGAGTAGATAGTTAGGAAAAGAAGGGAGACTAGGGACCTTACTAGAGATAAGATTCACAAGGGGGGTAAGGAGTTTAAGTCACCCTTAGTTTGTTGATGATATTTTGATATGTCAAAATAATTGACATTCAAAGCTTAAAACATAATAGTAGAAAGTTCATATGTTGAAATTGTTCTTGTAGGTCTAAAAAGTTCCATGTCTTTTTATGTCACCCTTTTTTGATACAAATATTGTAGCATAGGTTAAATAAACTAGGTGCATTGTTTAGATTTCAATGGAGCGAACCTAGTGATTTCACATGTTTTCAACTCCTTCGGTGTGATTTTTGTTCTTTTCACGATATCAAAATTGATATCGTTATAATGAATATATGGGGACCATGCATGGAAAAGGAAAAGATGTAATGCATTAAGAAGCTATGTAGTTGTAAATTATAATAAATTGTGCCAATGGTATTATGAACTAGGGTATAGGCTATATGATTGGGATCTTTTATCGCAAACATATGATTTATCTGGTTTAAATCGAATGTGAAATACCAAGCTTGACAAGAACATTTAAAACTACTATAATTAAAATAAACAAATGCAAATAAAATAAAAGAACACAATGAGATTGATAATGGAGTTCACCCAATGTGGGCTACGTCTTCGGGTCCACTTCCAATGGAGTGGCATCTTCAATTATGATGCAAAATAACTCAAATTACATGAATTCCCCAATCTCTAAAGCTTTCTCTTTACTTTACAGCTTCACAAAAAGCCTTTAAAAGGGAAAATACCCTATGATTTATCACAAAAACAATGTTAATCAGGCCACAAAATCAAAGGAGCTTGGCCTTTTTCTACACCATAACATTATGGAGCATTGACAATTCTTTTTGTATATATAGCATGAGGGTTTGCAACTCCAAGGTCAAACCCATAGAGGTTGTGTTCCCTATTTGTTATGAACATATTATAAATAACATACGTAGTGGACTATGTTATAGCCAACGAACCATATATTAAACTTTGTTAATATATATATGACATAACATTGTGCCACATAACAACAACCATTTCAAATAAAACATGGTTATAGTCGGTGAAACATCCAACTAAAACTATATGACCTCGTGTTTTCAATGTCAATGGTTGTCGATATGTGCTTAGCGACAACACACATATTTTGGTCAACATGGGAGGTTGCAGGGTCAAGCTTGCAGCTTCCCCCTCCTTTTTGGCAATAAATGATAACATAATCTTAAATATAATATAATTCGTATGTTATTCCAAATAATGTGCATAGCCTATTGGTAGATGGCTTGGCTAGTGTGCCAGTGGCTACGGGTTCAAATCTCGTCAGTGTCGGTCTATAGAACCAACACCAATTTTGATGTTTAGGGATGCCACATGGCATCCCATGACTAGGCCATGTGTCACCACTGAATTGGTCCATCTAGCTTGTAAACTCACCTTGCGCTTGCCACGTGTCAAGAGAAGGTGCTTCCATGTCATGCCATGTGTTGCACTTCAAACACTGCCACTTTATCTGCTAAATTTCATCCATACAACTTTCCACGTGTCACCTTGAGAGGTTGCCATGTGTCACTTTTCCCTCCCCTTTTTTGCTTGTTGTCGTAGAACTTTGGAATGCAATAAATTTCTCATACAAACTGTATTTGATGTGATTCAAGTTGTGTTAGAAATGTCTCATTGAGCTCTTTAATGTGGATGCTATTTACATCAAACTTTGAGGACTCTGAATTCTAGGCCATCCTATATCCTCTTGGATCAATCCTCCCCATTAGGAAGCTTTTAGACCACCAAAAGGTATTACTCAAAATATAGGTGAGGGTATTCCTCCTTCACTTTCCTTATCTCGACCTACCATGCCTTTCTTTGATTCATTCCCTTAAGTCCCATTTGAAGATATTCCACATTTCCTCGAAGTGAATTCCTCATCTTCCTATCTAAAATAACAACTTCCTGTAACTTATCCAAATACTCAGGAGCAAAATCACCAATGGAAGGAACTTAAATACTCTCACCATAATTTATGATCATCGATGGATCATACAGTTTCAAATTCTCCACATTCACAACTGAATAAATCTACATATACGGTCGTAGATCTAATTGGAAAACATTAGTCCAATCTTCTCCAAAATAGTAAATGGGCCATATCGGATTGGCTTGAGCTTCTTACCTTCCCTTGTTAACCTATCCTTCACCAAAATTGATCACCAACTTGGAAATGATGATCCATCCTATGTTTACAATCACTTGTCTTGTATTGGGCTTGGATCTTCTCCAATTGCTCCTGCACTGCTTCATCTCTCTGTTCATTAGAATCAACATCTTTCCCAAAAACCAAATCCAATGAAGAATTTGACAAGTACCCAAAACAAACTTCAAATTGAGAACTTGTGTAGAGGAATCAATGCTCAATTTTAGACATGTTGTGTGTTACTAATGTAGTTGTTAACCCCAAAGCTTAGGATGCTTGTTGCAGTATCCTTGGAGTAAAGGTACCACGATCCGGTTGACCACCTCTCCCTGTCTGTCGGCCTATGGATAAAAAGAAAAAGCAATACTTCTCAATTTGGTGTCCATAATTCTCCACAAACTTGACCAAAATTCTCCCAGAAAGCGAGAATCCCAATTTGAAATAATAGAAGTTGGAAATCTAAAGTGAACCCAAACATGTTGAAAAAAAAGTTACACAGTCAAGGCATCAAAATACACATCTTGTTGAACCTATCCACAACTACATACAAGTAATCATGGCCTCTTTTGGACATAGGAAAACCTCCTACAAAATACATAGAGATACCTTCTCACGAATGAGAAGGAATTGGAAGAGCTATATACAAACCCAACTTTTCTATTAGAAGGTTTACTAGTGGCACACACCACACACCCTTTAACATATATTGAGATTGTTTCTCTCATTCTAGGCTGATAACAAAATCTTTGCAAATGATCTATAATATTTCCTACACCAAAATGCTTTGAAATACGAGTATGGACTTCTCTAATCATATGTTTTTTTTCATCTTCTGTAATACATAGTTTACTAACACGATATAGTAACTTGCCTTGCAAATGATAATCCTCCACTTGTGAACCATGATTTAACCTCTCGTACACATCCTCAAAGTCTACATCCCTAGCATATTGTTCAACATTATTGTCAAGAGCTAAAGAATCATTATACAAGACTATAGATGCATTGATCGGAGATCTAGATAGCATATGAGCCACATTATTACTTACAACCTTCTTGTACTTGATGACCAAATGAAATTGTTGTTGAAATCTCATTGTTAGGCCCCTATATTACTAGTATAGTCCCTTATTGTTGTTAGTGTAACTCCCTTGTTGTTATTCTTGTAACCCTTTAACCCTTTGACAAAGTTGATACAAGAAATGTTTCCTAATGGTGAAAAGATAGTAGAGGAAACTCATGATGAGAACAAAATAAATATTAATCGTGATTTCATAAACTCTAATGTTGGAGGGAAGAACCACCATATTCCAAAAATGGATATGAGGAAGTTTGATGGAAAGGATCCTGTAACATGGATACTACAGATGGAGCAATATTTTGATCTCAATAATTTGCAAAACACACAAAAGGTACGCATTGCAACTTTACATTTAGAACAAAATACATTTGTATGGTATCGATGGCTTTTCTCCCGTAAAAAAATTGTCACTTGGTCAATTTTTACGAAGGAAATGATAGCACATTATGAGGATACAAAGAGCAACACCTTCTTTAGTCAATTGATAAATCTCAAACAAAAGGGTTTAGTGGGGCAGCACATTGAGGACTTCCAAAAATTGAATATAAGGGTAACTGATATTCCAGAGGAACACAGGATTGATCTCTTCATAGGCACTTTAAAGGATAACATCCAACATGAAGTTCGCGTTTTGGAACCTGATTCATTGGAGAAGGCATTCGGGTTGGCAAGAAAAGTTGAATGTAAAATTATGGCGACAAGGAAGCCTACCACTCAATTCTATAAAGAAGGAAGTGTTGCTACGCCTAGATTTCCACAACCTACAAGGTTGACACCACAACAATTGGAAGAAAAAAGAGCAAAAGGGCTTTGCTACGGTTGTGATAGCAAATACACTAAAGGTCATAAGTGTGCTGAGAAGAAATTATTTTACATAGATTGTGAAGAGGAAGAAGAAAATGAACAAGAAGAGGATATACACCAGGAACCAGCCGTAGAAGAGGAAGAAATGAGTCCGACCATATCGTGTAATGCACTGGCAGGAATCGCCACTCCTCAAACTCTCAAGATAGAAGGACATATCAAGAAGAAAAAGGTAATAGTGTTGATTGATTCAGGTAGCACCCATAATTTTATTCATTGTAAGGTAGCCAAGGAATTGGATTGTTTCCTATACCCAACACCAGAATGTCAAGTGATGGTTGCAAATGGAGGAACTATAAATTGCTCTGGAAAATGCCATAATATCAAGCTAACCATGGGGGAATATGTATTGACTAGTCCAATGCTTTCCATTCTTATGGGAGGTGTTGATGTTGTACTAGGAGTACAATGGTTACAATCTTTGGGGACGGTAGCTTTTAATTTTCAAGAACTTTTCTTGAAATTTTTTTCAGAAGGAAAGGAAGTAGAATTACGGGGTATTGCGGGGAAGCCAGGAAGGATAATAAGCTCTAATGTCATGACAAAGCTTCTAAAGAAAGAACAGCGAGGCGTAATTGCACAATTATGCTCACTAGTAGTTCCAACATCAAAATCATCTATTTCTGCAGATCTCCAACAAGTCTTGGACAATCATTCCAAGGTGTTTGAAACTCCCAAAGGACTCCCACCTATTCGTGATCATGATCATACTATTCATTTGATTCCAGGAAGTGTTCCTCCAAACATCGGGCCTTATAGATATCCTTACTTCCAAAAGAACGAAATTGAACGTATGATTGCAGAAATGTTAGAGGCGGGTATAATTCAACCTAGTCAAAGTTCTTTCTCTGCTCCTGTAGTATTGGTACAGAAGAAGGATGGATCATGGCGAATGTGTCCGGATTATAGGGAGCTCAATAAGCTCACCATTAAAGATAAATTTCCCATTCCTGTGATTGATGAATTATTGGATGAATTACATGGAGCAAATTATTTTACCAAGTTGGATCTTCGTTCGGGATATCATCAAATTAGAATGAAGACTGAAGATATTCCAAAAACAGCATTTCGAACTCATGAGGGTCATTATGAATTTTTGGTCATGCCTTTTGGCCTTACCAATGCACCTTCTACATTTCAAGGGTTGATGAATTCCTTTTTCAAACCCTTCCTTAGAAAATTTGTGCTAGTATTTTTTGATGATATACTAATCTACAGCAGGTCTTGGAAGGATCATGTTGAACATGTTGACAGGGTGCTCAAACTATTGCAGGAGAAAACATTATATGCAAAAACATCCAAATGTTTCTTTGGAGTACAAGAGGTGGAATATCTGGGTCATATTGTATCTCACGAGGGTGTTAAGGTAGACCCTAACAAAATTAAAGCCATTAAGGAATGGAAAGTCCCCACAACCATAAAGAAGTTGCGAGGATTTCTCGGGTTAACGGGGTATTATCGCAAGTTTGTTAAGAATTATGGGAGAATAGCAGCACCTCTAACAACATTATTGAAGAAAGATGCATTTTCATGGACTTCTAAAGCAACTAAGGCCTTTGAACATCTTAAAGAGGCAATGTGCCTAGCACCGGTCTTAGCTACGCCAGACTTCACAAAAACCTTTATTGTGGAATGTGATGCCTCAGGAAATGGAATTGTTGTTGTTTTAATGCAGGAAGGAAGACCCATTGCTTTTGAAAGTCGTCCAATCAAAGGAAAGTATTTACAGAAACCTATTTATGAGAAGGAAATGTTAGCAATACTACATGCACTAAAGAAATGGCGAACTTACCTAATGGGAAGACACTTCAAGGTAAAAGCTGATCATGATAGTCTTAAACACTTTTTGGAACAAAGACTATCATCAGAAGAGCAGCAAAAATGGGTCACAAAGATGTTGGGTTATGACTTTGAAATAATCTACAAAAAAGGAAAGCTTAATGTTGTTGCAGATGCACTCTCAAGGAAGAATGAAGAGGTGGAAGCATTTCTTTGTGCCATTTCTATTATCCAACCAGATTGGATAACTGAAGCAAGAGATGAATGGAAGAAGGACAAAGATGTATGGACACTCATTCAAAAGTTGCGGCAAGATCCTAGTACATCTGATACATTTAGTTGGAGAAATGATTCCTTATGGTACACATATCGTCTATATCTTTGTAAGAAATTTCCAACTAAAACAAAAGATTCTTTTGGAATTGCATATTTCTCCTTTAGGAGGACACTCAGGATTTGTAAAAACTTACCACAGGGTGAAGAATTTTTTTTTTTGGGATGACCTTAAATCCGAGTCTTCTACAACCTTTATTCAATCCAAGTCAACGTTGGGAGGATATTTCAATCGATTTTATCACAGGTTTACCTAAGTCCGAAGAAAAGAGTGTCATCATGGTGGTAGTTGATAGACTTACCAAGTATGCACACTTGTGTGCATTATCTCATCCATTTAAAGCAAGTACAGTTGCTACTACGTTTATGGACACAATTCAAAAGCTACATGGAAACCCAAGGGTTATTGTGAGCGACAGAAATCCCATTTTTACTGGAAATTTTTGGATGGAGTTATTTTCTTGTTTGCGTACTCAATTAGCTCATAGCTCACCTTATCATCCTCAATCCGATGGTCAAACTGAGATAGTAAATAAATGTTTGGAAGGATATCTTCATTGTTTTGTATCTGATAAATAAACAAAATGGGTCAAGTGGTTACCTCTCGCTGAATGGTGGTATAACACTTCCTTCCACACTACAACAAAAATGGCACTTTATGGATATCATCCACCATCCATCACATCATCTTTAAGAGAAAATTCGAAGGTTCAAGTAGTGGAAGATCACATCGAGCATCAACAAGAAGTTCTCCAAATCTTAAAGGATAACTTGAATTTGGCACAAAATCGAATGAAACAACAAGCAGATCAACATCACATCGAGAGAAGTTTTGATGTAGGATACTAGGTATTTTTACGGCTACAACCAGACAAAATAATGTCCCTCAAGTGAGCGAAGAAGGATAATAAACTATCGCCAAAATACTATGGTCCTTACAAGGTGTTGCAAAATATTGGTACTATGGCATACAAATTAAAGCTTCCTTCTTCTTCACGAGTGCATTCAGTTTTCCATGTTTCATGCTTAAAGAAGGTTATAGGTGAAAATATTCTAGTTCAAACAATATTGCCAGAACTTGATGAGGAAGGAAAAATCATATTGGAACCTGAAGCAGTCACGGAAACAAGAACTCGACAACTACATAATCGATCAATTTCAAAGTATCTCATCAGTGGAAGAATTTACCCACTGAAGATTCTAAATGGGAGGATGAGAATTTTATACAGAAACGCCCAGAGCTGCTCAAGCATTGAGGACAACACTTTTTTGAAAGAGAGGGGCATGTTAGGTCCTTATATTACTAGTATAGTCCCTTATTGTTGTTAGTGTAACCCCCTTATTGTTATTATTGTACCCCTGTAACCCCCATATTGTTATTATTGTGCCCTTAAATTATTATTGTTAGGTCGGCTAGGATTAAACTGTGGCCCCACTAGGATTACATTGTGGCCCCATGGACTCCTATATATAGAAAGGAGGTTTTGTAATTTGTATCATCCAAGAATTGTTCATTTATGTAATGTATTGGAGGTTGCCCCTTCGAAGTGGCTATTTCTAAGGTTTTGATCTCTCTATTCTATTTTTGGAGCTGGTTTCATAACATTTGGTATTAGAGATTTGGATTCTAGGGTTTCACTGCTCCAAACAGGTCATCGTGGCATTTTCGCAATAACTTTTTTTCTACGAAGGTTCAGAAGCTGAAATTTTTAGAGTGCGAAGTTGAAATATCGAGGAACATCGTCACAAAATTTCAAAGCTTGGTTCGCAATATTTTCGGAGATATGATCTGTGAAAGTTAGGGCTTTTTGCAGGCTCCTGAATTTCACTTAAAAAGGTCATCATAGAATTTTCGCTATAATTTTTTTTCTACAAAGGTTCAGAAGCTAAAAGCCCAGAAGGCATCACTAACCATTCAAACAAACATTGATTTGTTTTGAAAGTGGTTTTCCAAACATCACCTTTAGCAATCCAAATATGATGATAATCACTTCACAAATCTATCTTAGTAAAGAAAACTGCATCTTTCAAGTGATCTAAAAAATCATTGATATGAGGAATAGGGTATCGATCCTTTATTGTGATCTTCTTTAGTGCACAAAATTCAATGTACATTCTCCATGTACTATCCTTCTTCGGTTTCATCACAATAGGCGATACACATGGAGAGGAACTAGCTTGACAACTCCCTTTTCAAGAAACTCTTGAATTTGCTTCTTAATCTCTACATTTTCAATCACAAACATCTTGTACATACCAATATTAGGAAGAGGGACACTTTCTTGCAATTGAATATCTTGTTGAATCTCCCTCCCAGGAGGTAATCCTTTAAACTCTTGAAAAATATCATTCTAGTTAAAAATAAGTTTAACCAAATCATCCTTATGATATGGATCACAAACCTTAAAAGCTTCAAATTATTCAATATCATTTGCTTTCACAACCAGAAGTACAAAATCCTTGCTAGCATTGAGGAGTCTCCTCATTTTCCCTACACTAAAAAGTGATAAATTAGTCTTCATGATGTGATCTCTTATAATATACTAAACCCCTTCTTTAGTGAGGTGATATTTGTTCTCCTATCTGAAGAATACAACTTTCTTTTCATACAAATAAGGGCTTCCCAAAACAATTCCACAAATATTAAGATGAACCAAATCTAATTCTGCCTCACCAATAAATTTTGAAGTGATAGAAAATCTAAGTTTACACTTCTTCATCACTTGCAACTTTGCATTATCATAAACTCAACCAAGAGGATAAGGTTTTTTGTGAGGTGTCATTTTTATTCCCAACTTCTTTACAATTGTCTTAGAAATCAAATTAGCTTGGGAACCATTATAAAAAAGAGTATCTACTTTTGTATGCTTAATAATCACCCTTACCATGAAAGAGCTTGCTTCTTCTGCTTTCAACACTAGGAAACAAAATAGAAGAACTAGAACTAATATGAGAAGATCATACCTTGTACTCCAACAATTGCGACCTGAGTTTCATCCCTTGAATCAGATCCCGAATCTTTTTGCACTGCCACAATAGTATTTTGCTTTCCTTTACCTCCAAACCTCTTAGGCCTTTGTTTAGGATGCAACTTCCAACAATTAGCATAATCATGCCCTTTGTTCTTACAATGAGAGGATGTTGTATTTGTGTTTTCTTTCTTCACCATCACAACCTTCTTTCTTTTTCTCTTTCCTTTAAATTTACCTTCAACTGACTTGGATGGTTGCTTCTTCGCGAAATCATTTTACACACTCTTTCCCCTGGACTTTGGATGAGTAGCTTGGACACATACTTCATCCAAATTAGTGGGATTAAATAAAAGAATATTATGGCAAAGATAATCGTATTCAATGCACCAAAATATTGTAAAATTATCTCTAGAGAATCTAATGGAATATTCAAAGACAATGCTTTCTTTCTAAATTCTTTAGTAAAAATTTGCATGCTTTTTCATTTTCCTTGTCTCAAAATTTTCCATTGCATAATTGCTTTATGAGTATAATCTAACGGATAAAATTTCTTCTTTAGTAATTTCCAACCATGATGAAAAGAGCTTACCATTATTTTTGTTGCCTTCTCGAAGTTTACTTTCCCACCAAACTAGCGTTGTGCCTTCAAGTCGAAGAGAGGCCAATTGAATCCTTACCTATTCTTAACCAATCTGTTGAATACGACAATAAAGTTATATCTGTTGAATCCAATTATCTAATCTATCTTCAATAAGATCATCATTATAAAGTGTCAAGTCGAACTCAACATCCAACTTGAACAATGGCTTCGTTTAAGCAATCTTCTTATGAGGATATGGTGACGACGAATTAGACAGGGAATAAGGAGGTTAATAATGAGGAGGAGACGAGGGTCACAAAGGAGGAGGAGAAAATGAAGAAAGAGGGGGTTGATCACCCTCGTTATTTGCTTCACTGGAACCTTCTCCTTTCTAAAGTTATTTTTCTTTATAGAGATCTTCCACCTTTGACCACCATATAGCTAATGCCTCATGAAAATCTAACTCAAATTTAAAAGGATTATCTTCCTTGGGTGAAGCCATCTCTCCTCTTTGAGTGAAGCTCCTTGAACCAACTTCAGGATTATAAGCTTCAAGTTCAACTTCTCCCTTCCTTATCTTAGATTTGGTAATCATTCACACTCAAGAACCAAAATAAAACTAGCTCAACATGCTCTGATACCAAACTTGATCATGATATTTTATTGCGAACCTATGATTTATTGAGCTTAAATATAATGTGCAATACCAAGCTCAATAAGAACTATTAAAAATACTATAAACAAAGTAAAAAAATGTGGATATAATAAAATAACATGTTAGGTTCCTATAATACTAGTGTATCCCCTTTTTGTTATTGGTGTGCCAATGTAGTCCCCATGTTGTTATTATTGTGCCCCATAGAAGCCCACTATTGTTATTATTGTGCCCTTACATTATTATTGTTATGTCAAATTTGATTATATTGTGACCCCTTAGACTCCTATATATAGAAAGGAGGTTTTCATTTGAATCATCCAATATTTTTTCATTTATGTAATGTAAAGGAGGTTTCCCCCTCGAAGTAGATAATTTTTAAGTCATTTATCTATCTTTTCTTCTATTTTGTGAGTTGGTTGCATAACATTTGGTATTAGAGCTTTGGATTCTAGGGTTTCGCTTCTTCAAACAAGTCATCTTGGAATTTTTGCTATAATTTTTTTTCTATGAGGCTTCAGAAGTTGAAATTTCTACCACGTGGATATGAAATCTTGGTGAAGATCGTGTAAAATTTTTGAATATTGTTTCACTATATATTAAGAGTTATGATATGTGGAATTTAGGGTTTTTGCAGGCTCCAAAATTCAGTCTCAAACAAGTGACCTTGGGTAAATCATCATAACTTTCATTTCAGGCATCAGATTTGAATTCTATAAAAAGAAGATGAAATTTCACGAGATATAGTTTTTCGTGTAGAAATTTGAAGGCCGAAGGTAGAAACAATAACACATATCACTCCGTACAAGTTCTCTCTACTGAACTAGTATATAATCAGGTCATCATGGGAGATCGGGCATAAATATTTGTTGAAGACTCCAATATCTGTATGACTTGTGGGGTTTGAAATTAAATTCATAGGGCTACAACAAGACTGAATTTTTGACCTTGGAGATCCGAAATTACAGAGTTACAACAGTTTCAATATTGAGCTCCCAAAATCAAGAAAAATGCATGTATTTGTTTTAAAATTGCATAAATTTTGTTTGAAAAATCAGTTTGAAGTGATTCCAAAGGAATATTGAAGCATATATATCAGTATTGGGTTATAAAATTCCTCTAAAACGAAATAATTCCACACCCATTAAGCCCTCATAAATCTCTACAATGACGCATGAAGAGGAATAATTGCAGCATGATATCTCAAAATTACGGGAACACATGAAACAAATTTCACTCTCAAAAAGAACAACCAAAGATGAACTAAAATATGACATGAATGGTTTAAAATAAGACATGGAAGCTAATATGGATGGTTTGAAGGATGGCATGGAAGCTAATATGGAGGGTTTGAAAGCGGACATGGAAGGTTTGATAAAGTTGTTGCAAGCAAGGCTTCCTAATGGTGACAAGGTAATCCATGAAAATCACGATGAGGAAAAAAGGAATATGAATTGTGATTTTAGAAACTCCAATGTTGGGTTTAAGAACCACCACATTCCAAAGATCAATATGAGGAAGTTTTATGGTAAGGATCTAGTAACATGGATACTACAAATAGAGAAATATTTTGATCTCCATGATGTGCAACACTCACAAAAGGTACCCATTGCAACTTTATATTTAGAACCCAATTAGTTTGTATGGTATCAATGGATTTGTTCTCGTAAAAAACTTGTCACTTGGTCAATTTTAATGGTGGAAATGATAGCACATTATGATGATATAAATAACAACACCTTCCTTATCCAATTGATAAATCTCAAACAAAATAGTTCAATGGCAGAGCACATTGAGGACTTCCAAAAGTTGAATACGAGTATAACATATATTCTAGATGAGCATAGGATTGACGTCTTCGTAGGGAATTTAAAGGATAACATCCAACATGAGGTTCACCTTTGGGAACCTGATTCATTGGAGAAGGCATTCAGGGTGGCAAGAAAAGTTGAAAGAAAAATTATGTCTATGTTGTAGTACTCAACAACCCCCCCATTGGTTTGTTTTAAATAGTTGAAAACTAATAAGTCATGGGAACCCTTTTGAATTTTAATAAAAGTTCCTTAGTTTTAATCAAATAAGACAATTTTTACTTTTGGTCACCAAATCATAATTGAATGAGAAGATTCCCCTTATCAGAGCTTCCATATCAGAGATTAGGCCCATAAACATGATATTCATAAATAAGCGACCCATAGGAATTTTTTTTTTAAATGTATTATCGAAAGAGATTTATTGGAACATTCAAATATCGAAACATGTCTTATAGTTAAGACGCGATAAAAATTTAATCATGACATATTCTAGGAATCAAAGTTTCACCCTCATTTCTATAAAATTTGTCATAGAGTAATGTTACCCATCCACCAAAGTGTCTTTGATGAGAAGACCCCTAGGCTTTCACCTGAAGCTAACAATGAATTGTTATTAATTGGAAATGGTTTGGAGAAGAATCATTCACTTATGTTCGAATATTCGGTAGTCTTGGAAATACCCATGTTTTTCCCCTAAATTTCCCTGACAAACTTCTTGCCCAAGAAATAGCTTACCAGATTGTAGGAAATGGTCTTTCGAAGGTACTAAGTCATGCCAAAAATATAATGTGTCCTACCTTTCCTATTCAATGTGGTGTATTTTCTCTAGATAATTTTAAGCATGTTCATCTTGAGATCAAAGAGATTCCTAGTTTAAACTTCCCAACTATTCTAAATATGCAATATGCTCCTATAGATACTACCAAGCATGTCATTGCACAATAAAAAATCAGGAAATTTACTCATGAGCTAGATAAATATGATGAATTATTTGAATCAAACTCTACCTATTCAAAGTTTGAGAAACTAGAAACATCACAATTAGCTCCTAAAGTGTTGACTCAATTTAATCAATACAAAGACAAAAGGATAGCTCACTTGCCTATGGATTTGTTGAAATTTCCTCAACAAAACACAAAACAGGATAAAGTCTTGACTACTTCAGCACAGGCTACTAAAGAGGGCTCTCTCAAGGGTAAAGATGATATTATGTAAATTAAGATCAACATATGGCTAACTATGCAATTGGCTTTAAATGTATTTTTGTGTAGGTGAAAGATGTAGACAAATTACTACCATTGGGCATATGGAGTCAGTATAAACAAATTCAGTGACATATGAAACTCCTCTCATGAAATCTGAGGCATATATATTATAATGAAAACATAACATTTACAACAAGTTAAATGTTTGAAGGAAGTTAGAGCATGTTGACCATGAATTATAAGTAATCAAACAAATAGGATACTGAAGATAGAATAACAGAACATAAAATGCATACACTCATAATAATATCAATGAATCTCAGGTAAAGAGAAGTATGTTGCCACAGTATACTACTGATAAAAGGATTTACAATAGTAGTATGTATTAAAAACATCCATCAGCCCTCTCTCCATCAATTATCTTCCTATTTATAACTTTAGGCACTTTTGCAATGAGTCTGCCAGCAAGGCCAGAGCTTCGAATGCTTCTAATGACACCTTGACTAACCAAAAGTAGATTACAAGGAGAGAATGTAGACAACTGCTATTTTTAGGACATTGAAACCTAATATGACTCTATTACTCTTTATTACATCAACAAAATTTAAAAGCTGCATGTTTACATTGAGAAGATCATGTGCCTAAGGTGGCACTGACAATGACCGAACCATAAATACTCCAACCAAGTCAGGAGGTATGCCTTCCCAAATTTGAGGAGGTGGTGTCATGATTGCTGATGTGGCTTCCATGATGAGTTGGTAACTTGAACAGATTTGTCAAGGAGTGTGTCTTCATCCAAACATTCAACTGATGACTTCTGACCTTTCCAGGTGGTTGACCTATCCCAAAAAAACCATTAAGATTTGAAAAATCTCAAAATTCCTCTTCGCTGCAAAAATATGGGACTTTTAGGCAAGTCCATAGCGAGAGATCGTAGCATTTTTACTTTGGCCATCTCTACAAAACATTTTATATCTTTTCTGATTTGAGGTTGTCTAGTGAGTCAAAAAAAGTAAATACAAGCATTCACCTACCATTTTTATGACAAAACCTAACATATATAACCAAAAATCGTCTCCAGCGAGTTCGTAGCGTTTTCTTGGCTTTAAGCCTGAGACATGCTACACACTTGCCTAATAGACAACAAACTTGAAAATTCTGATTTTCTTCTTCAAAATTGCTTATGGCTCTTTAAGTGATGAACTATGAAAAAAATATTTTAAAAGATATTTTACCCCCTTTCAAGCAGTAGTAGCTTCACCCTTGGCAATAGTTGCTTTAGCTTCAACAAGTTCATTTATCACTGCCATCATTAAGCCCTTTTTCTTGAGTTATGTTTGCACCATTTCCATCTGCATCTGCAACTCCTTCACTTGACCATTGTACTTCATTCTCTCTGCTTGCAACCAGATGTTCCTTTTCCTTGTGTGCTTCATTACTCTGCGTAGAGGAAGGGTTCTCTTCAACAATTTCTTAGAATTTGTTAGGGCCTCATCATAATAATTAATTTGTTCGTTCACTTTCTCCTTGAACTCCTCTACCATATTTCTTTCTTGCTTAGCTTCTTCCAACTCCAACTTCATTTCAATGACCTCTTCTTGAGCTTCCCTCAACTGCTCCTTTAAAATCTCCACTTCATATTTTTCAGTGACCTTCTCCTTGCCTCTCCTCTGCTTGATAATTTATCCCTTTGTTGGGGATAGGTCAATGATGTCTTCTACCATAGGCTATTTTCCCTTCTCTGTCTCTTTAGTCTTCTTTTCAGCTTTGATACCTTTGGCAAGTTGCAGCCTTGATACATGCATCTTCACTTGAAAAGTCAAGTTTCTTGGCAGTGAGGCATTTCATTTTCTTCTTACCTCCTTTGACCTCTACATATTTGACCACAGGAGTTTCTTCTATATCTATGGCTTATAAAATATCATCAATATTTCCTTTTCCCACTGTCTGGATCCTAGTGATTCTTCCATGAATATTTTTGCTAGGTTTAGGCTTGCTACTTGAAGGTGTGGCCTGAGGTAAATCTGTCATCTGCAAATGTTCCATTTCAACCTCTACAGGCTCTATAATTGGCTGCATTTCTCCTTCCTGTCCACCCTCTGCTTCAGCTACAGGCTTATCATTCTTACTTGAAGGGTTGGTCTTTGATTTAGGTGTTTTCTTAGGAGTCAACACATCCACTTCATAACCACTCAGAAACAGAAATGTGGCCCAGTCTCTATTTAATTTGTTCAAATATTCCATGAACAACAACTTAATTAATCCATGATGAAAGATAGAAGTTTCACTACCCTCAGGCCTAGCTTGTACTTTATCTGACATTTTTCCTAGGCTTCCGAATAAGAAAAATGGAAGGTCCAAAAGTTGCTTACGAGTGAAATGGAGAAAAATATTGAAGTGATACTGGTATATCATGTGAAACCTCCCTTCACATGTGAAATACTTTTAAACTACCAACAGGAGTTTGGAGTATTGTTATTTGAGACAGCTTCTTGGAATCCCTAAGGTCATGTCCACTCCAATGTGCTCAGGCTTCAGAACTCATCACAATTTTGTAATTTGAATTTGGTGGCTTTAAACCACTCTTCCTCTATCCTTGGAATCTTTGTAGCTTGGGAAATAGTTTCAGGGGAAACCACAAAATTTATCACACCCACATTTGATGAAGTGGCAACAAAATTCATTGCAAAATCCTTAGAAACTTGGGCATGATACCCCTGCAACTTCCGGCAAAACCTCATGCAACCAATACTAGTGAAGGTTGCTACAAAATTGGATCTTCATTGACCACTATTTAATCCATTGGCTCATACCTGACCACTGAGCCCCCTTGTTGGTCCTTTTATTCATGGGCATTCCTCTCAACACAGTGCTGGCCTCCTTGGCAATATGACACCTGCAAAATACAATTGCGCACAACAAGAAACTTGTAGACAGAGGTTGGACCTTCTTTAAGACAAAAACGATACCTATACTCAGATAAGAGAGGGAAAAGGTGGCAACAAGTAGCTCACAAGGATGATTTGAAAAAGGTAAGATTGAATGCGAGAGGAAGGAGGCCAAATAAGGAAACCAAAACGGTAGGATGGGATGATAATGATGATCACACATGCACCATGACTCCAAAAAACTAATCACATGACCTCAGAATGAACTCTATCCATTTAAAACTTAACACCTCACCCATTATCTTTTTGGTGCAGAAAAATATGTGTTCGTAGTGTTTTTTGTTACAAGTTTGGCAGATTCGCTACGGGCTTGTCAGGTGAGTCTGTAATGAAAACGACTTGTTTTCCATATATTTCACCGCGGACTCGGGAAAAAGTAGACAGGTGGCTAAAACCTTAATTTGAACCATTGCATGCAGATATTTGATAAATTTTTACTGACATGACCTTGATGAGATGACATGTGGGACTCTAAAAACTTAGGATTATAATCAATTCATAAAATTTCATCAATTTTCATGAGTTAATTTTCCAACTCAATAAAACCTATACAGAAAGACCTTCCTAACCAAGATGAATGTTATTAGTGATAATACCAGGAAAAAGGGATAGGTACTTCATCTTAATCCTTTTCATAAGCTAAAGAAACTTCGTTAGACAATAAAATTGATAAAATATGGGAGGATTTTGTTAAACACACGCATGGTAAACACACAAGAATAGGGAAAATGATAAAGATAAGTGTGAGTTGCATTATTATTAACCATAGATGTGAATTTTTATTACATTGATGTGACTCTTGGATTCCACATTCCAAGGTCACTTGGACTCCTTTTTTCCATTCGGCTTCCACACCTACCTATAGAGGATTAGGTGTCCAAAATTCCCCCCCTTAATCCGAAGGGGTATGGGTGAGTCCAAGAAGAGAGCTGTAATACAAATCTGCAAAGTATTCTTGGTGTCGATTCTAATTTCTTCAACAAAATGTTAATGATGATCTTAGTAGGTTACATTGTTTACTCAATAAAATGAGGTCTGCACCACTGGTGTTGACAACCTCTTCACCGCTATAAACACCCAATATTACGTTGGGGAGTGATTTACCATCCTCTGTAAAACAATTGTATAATAGAATTCGAACCACAAAGCAGTCTAACTCAAACAAATAAATTGAGACATTTTTTTTTGTAGAAAATCGACCTAGAAACCTGAATGAATGCCAAAAGCGGTGTAGCGCACATTCAATGCACCATTCCCATAATGCATTCCTACCATGGAGATAGGATAGTTTCAATGCTTTTCCAAGATATCTTCAACAACTTCATAATAATCAGGCAATCCAACGTTCCGCTATGTCTACACTGCCACGAGAACCTGATCACCATACACAAGAAGAAAATAATAAAATTCTTTGTCGTCTCCTCGTTATGGGAGTGGTAATAATGCAAGAGGAGTGGCGGTATGGAGGAGTGTTGTGAAGCCACTGGTGTGTGCAGCAGAGGATGGGGCACCAGATGAGGAGTGCCACAGAGAGAGGTGTATTACAGTGTGGTGGAAATGCACCAGAGTTTAACGATGGCCTACTATACACAGACACTGTCAAACCGACTTCGTCTCCTATTACTCTGATCAATTTCTACCTTTTACAACACAAAATCTCGAAATTTTAAAAGTAGAGGGATAAAATATGCTACTTAAATAGCTCTACTAAGGTATTTCCATAGTTCCATATTTTTTTTTTAAACTCAGGTGTTTCCATAGTTTCCCAGCCTCACGAGAAGCCTCAGAGTTCACACCTCCATATGAAAAAATGTCGTGTACCTTATGCAGTTTTTCCTCCATTTCATCTTGCCCTTTGAATCCTCGGTAGCAACATTAACCTCAAACAACGTAAGATCACTTCCCTCAGTGATGTTCTACAATACTTGTTGCTCACAGTCGACACCTTGGCTCAGAGGCTATGTAGAGGAAGCAATGATTGTTCAAAGAAAATAAATCACTGCATTCAATACTTGAACTATTCACCACAATCATAAATTTTAGACAACACACATATAATATGCATGAATCAATTCTGTATATGCCATAGAGTTTATAGACAGTGAACGAAGCCAACAAGTAGAGTGATACCAGAAACAAGGTCGTGGTGAGTGGCTAGGGTAGCAGAAGGGACGGGAGAGCGAAGGGACTGGAGAGGGAGTGCACATTGCTTCACACTTAATGTGGAAAGTGCTTCTCAATTCACTATGCATATATCATCCTTCAAAAATGAATTAACGTAGAGCTATTTGAATGAAATTTACCAATTTTGAAGCAACAATGACCCATTCCACATTCAAATGTCTGGACGACTATCACACGATCTCCAAAAACGGTTCCACACCATGTACACAAACTGAAGGAGCTAGCATCACACCATAAGTATTAAACGGTCTCCAACGTATTGCCGGAGTAGAGGAGCAGAGGGAAGCTAACGCAGCGTGGATACGACTGCAGGGAGAATAAAACTCTCAAGGCAGCGTGTCACAGAAACATCACAGAGTGTGGTGTAACGCTTGGGTAGATATTTGACATACCCAGGTATGAGGGAAAATGTAGATTTTTTTTTCTATTTCAGGACAGAGGGCAGAGAATACAACTAAATATTAGCTGATTGAAGTAAGGCCAGCAATCGCCTGCTCTGATACCATGTTAAAAACACGCATGGTAAAAACACAAGAATAGGGAAAATGATAAAGATAAGCATGAGTTGCATTACTATTAACCATAGATGCACATTTATATTACATTGATGCGACTCTTGGATTCCACATTCCAAGTTCACTTGGACTCCTTTTGTCCATTCAGCTTACATACCTACCCATAGAGGATTAGGTGTCCAACAGATTTTAATCAAGCTATTCAAACAAAAGTGACTCAAGATCTAAAGACTCCATTGCAGGAAAAGGTTTCACATACTCCTGAAGTTATATAGAACACCCCACTTACTACTAGGGATTATGACAAGCCTTTGGACACTGATGATATAGAAATCATCTCGACATTCCCGACCTCTGAGGTCATTTTAAATTTTGAAGATATTCCTCCCCTTGATGTATTTTACAGTCCACAACATAAATTTTTTGTTAAGAGACAAAGAAAAAGATAGAAGATTGATCAAACCCAGGCCTTAGTCCTTCGAAATACTTCTTTTGAAGTAGTATGGAAAGGTTCTCAATCTACTCCTACAGAGGATCTCAACAGGCTCTCACAATTTGGAGGAGCATATGATTTTCCACTATAGATAAAGCCACAAAAGTACAACAACTTATAAAGGGAAAATATGAAAGGATTATGTAGTTAGAACAAGGTTTGGAGAACAAGAAACAAATAATTGCTCAAGAATGGCAAACACAACCTGCAGAACTTCAAAAGAATTTTAGTGCCCTAAAGCTTCCACATGAATTTTATTTGAAAACCCAAAATACTCAAATCCAAGAACTACAACAAAGGATTGAACAATTGGAGATAAATCCTGAAATAAATGAATTTAAAAAAGGAAGCAATAGAATTAAATACTCTCCTTGTTCAACAATAGGTTATTTCTGTCAGAAGTTAGCCATTATTCATTATTTATATCAAACATGAAATACATTGGTGAATCATTTGTCTGATCTAGGGACATACTTTGAGGAAGTTGAGGAGAAAATCTAAGATTATATAACATGGAAAGATAGTACTAAAGGGATATTAGCCCTAAAATTGAAGAGTCACAAAAGGATATATTCTTTTGAGAGTGGGAAATCAAACTCAAACATGTAGAAACAATGATATTCAATGCCAGGGAAATCTCAAACAATCTCATTGAATCTATTAATGACAATCTACCGCAGGCCAACCTGATCCCAGATTTCCCTGAAGAAACTTTGCCTATTGTTAAATTATTGACTAAAACATGGCAAGAGTTATCAAAGAAGAAGGTCGAGAACATTGAGAATCTGTCAAAGGTTAACTTAGAATGCCATTGGAATTTCTTAGTTAAACATCATAGTTAATTGTTAATGATGAGGTGTCTATCCAACACGACCACTCATATGCTACCAACACTCAGCGATGCAATATTCACTGGAAAAATAGACATACAACCTTGTTTTCCACTAGAATTAAAGCCTATGACAAATATTTGTGAAATACGACAGTGTATGGGATGGAAGTCTTCATCACAGTTATAGCCAAGTTGTTGCAACAAAATCTACTATTGTCTTGTTATTTTATTTTAAGTGTTGTTTGATAAAACTACTTCAGACTTTTATTATGCTTTATTATATTTGTATTTCACTAAAAAATATAAATTCTCTTCATTAGCATGAAGAAGGTGTTCTGAATTTTTGCAAGAAATATTTTGGTTTGCACTACTGTAGCTTGAAGTGATCTTAATAGAAAGTTGAACTATTACTATTTTTCTCATGAGCAGAGATACGATATATTGGGTACTACTATATGTGTGTTATTACTATGCTTATGAGTTGAATGGTTATTTAATTGTGTTTATCATATATGTTTTGCAAATAATCAACAATTTATCATTATTGATGCGTGTGATTGAAATAATGTAGTATGCATGAACAACGAAATCTTATATGTGCAACGAATTTCATCAAATAATTTAATTAAATATTTAATTAAATTAGTTATCATTATTTGTTTTAACCTCATAAATGGCTTGATGATTTATATTGTCATGTTATATGTGACATCTTTCTAAAAGTCACATATATAAATAAGCTTCCTCAGGATATATATTTAAGTTTAATATTATTTATTCTTAGTTCTATTTACATCATTAGCCTTACACTTATATATTCCATCTATTTTTCATAATTATATTTAAGGGAAACTATTCCCATAATTCCAGTCGGAGCCACCATTCCAAATGGAAAAGGAGCTTCTTTAAGTTCCTGACTGGGTGGTTTTCCCCGGTGTTGAGGCAAATAATTTTGAGCCTTCAACATTTTTGGCGCTAGAAGGAGGGCCTGAAGACTATGAATGGAAACAAGGTCTAATACCAAATTAAAAGGCCTTCAAAAGAGTCAACCCCCATTAAAATCCCCACCAACTTCAAGATCTCATTCAAAATATCGCAATCCTAGATCTAAATTTGTTGAAACAACCACAAAATCTCCTAGCACACTTCCTAAGTCAACCAGTCAAACTTCCACACAATCACCTCAAGAGTCACCTAAAGTTCAGACTTTGATTCAAAGATTGGAAGGAATTTCTATTTCATAAGAAAAACTTGTCCAATTTGAAATTTTTGAAGGAATTGTATCATCATCCCTACAAGTTTTTGGTGTGTTGACCCGATCCTAGAGTGAGAAACTTGGAATAGCACCTTTTGAGTTTCCACTACCCACTCATCGAAGAAAAGTACATACATAAGAAACTTAACCTTCCACTAGTGATATTACATCATATTCCCTGCCTCACACTCCTTTATTCGATCCTTCTCATTCAAATCCTCCTATACCTTCTTCCTTTCATCCGATAAATCCTTCCATTCAAATTCCTCAGACACAATCAACTGGTGCTATCATAATCAATAACACTACAGGGGAAACTTCTTCATCCACACAATCCTCTTCAACCTCTGGATCATCCACATCTTCCTCTATTCCAAGAATCCCTAGAATGGAAAACCGACCTTGGAATAACCTAGAGGCAGTTCAAATGACACCACCATTTCATCCTCTCCCCAAACATCCAGAGAGATGGTTACCCAAGTATAATCCTGATGATGTGATGCCTGCAGAGGAACACATTCATAATTTTATGTTGCCCATCAACCTTAATGGGGTCGTCGAAGAGGATTGTGTATGCAAAATTTTCCCTTATACCTTTGAAGGATCTGCATGGTCGTTGTATTTTTCACTACCTATAGGTTAAATTAAAAATTGGGATACATTTGAAGAACAATTTTTGACAAAATTTGGTAATGAATGCACAACAACCACTTGAATAAATGATTTATCATATCTCAAAGCTAATCCAAAGGAGAAGTTTAAAGATTTTAACTCTAGATTCAATAAATTGTTAAATAAAATTCCTGATACTTCTATGCCTGGTGATGATGTGCAGATCAAATGGTATATATCTGCTCTTCCTTCTTAAATATTGCAATATTTATAGACAAAGCTAATAAGACAACGTTTCTTGAAAACATGAAAGAAGCTCTGTCCGTGGAAAAGAGGATTCTTGCTCTAGAAAAGAAGAATTCTCTCAAAGAAAGAAAAACCAAGAAGGTCACTTTCAAAGATGAATCCAAAAGAAATCTTGCAAGATCCTTTCGATTTGGAAGGATTACAAAAGGTCCTGAAAACAATGTCTAATGAAATGGTAGAAATAAAGAAACAAGTGGTTGAATCTTCAAAGAAACCTTTCCGATCTTTCACAATCAAAACCTCACTGCCATCACAATCAAAACCTCTTACCATTATATCAAATGCATAATTTGATCAAGATGATGAAGAAGAAGAATCAACCTTATTTGTTGAAGAATCACAAGAAGAGGAATTAGTTGAAGCACATGGTTTATGGGATTTTATTCTAACTACTTCAAAAAACGAAGAAGAAGAAGAAGAAGCCCTACCAGTAAGTACTAGAAGTAAGGGACCTGTTGATGTTCCTCCATCAAATAAAAAATAGAAGGCTCCTTCTCCTACAGCTAAAGAAAAACCCATAGTTAAAAATACTTCTAACCCTTCTTCTCGTTCTATTCCAACTACATACAAATCTCCCTCTTCATCTAAGACCTTAATAGTCTCCTATACCATTAAATATAACATCGTAGAAGATACGAAAAATCTTAAATCCAACATTTCCTTGTATGAGGTTATTAAGTTAAAGAAAAACATAAGTTCTTACTCAAAGAGTTGAACGCAATCCCTGCATCCCCATTACCTATTGTTGTTACTGCAAAAGCCTCAAAAGGGAATGGAAAGCCTCCAAATGATCCTTCAAACAAGATCGATTCTTCTGATGCTATTCAAATTGGAGATATATCAAATTCCCACACACCCCCTTTTATTTTGACTTTTGAAATTTTTAATAAGAATGTTCACACCTGTTTAGTGGATTATGGTGCATCATCTAATATTATGCCCTATTAAGTTTGTCTCAAATTGAATATTTTGCCTAAAAAATATTAGGGTAAATGATTTTTGTTTTAATAAGATTATCTTCTAACTCGAAGGTTTGTCAAATAATAGATATATTAGTTGCAAACATTCTTGAATTCTATGGTCTTATTCTAAGCAAAGATCGGTTTGAAAAACTACATGGTTTCTTTGCAACTGATTGGTCACACATGTGGCTTCCCTACAATGGAAAACCCAATAAAATCTGGGTAGATAGGGAGAAGGATATGAAATATTTAGTGACCTAACTAAATAAAGAAAATGAACCAGTAGTATTTGAAAATAATATTCTTGGGAATTATTCTTCTGAATCTTTCTTTGGCAGTTTTGTAGCACATAAATCTCCCTTTTCAGTTGTCTCTGTTTCATCCCAAATTGAAAATTTTTCAAAACAAATTCATCTAATTGTATTAATATTGGAGAAAGACCTGCAATTAAGCGTAATAATTAGTTTTGGACTCTTTACTTTGATGGATCGAAATCTAAAGATGGTGCAGTAGCTGGTTGTATCCTAGTAAATCCTGATGGAGAGAAAACTATGCTTGCATGCATAATGGAATTTGAATGTACCAATAACATTTATGAATATGAAGCATTGGTACAAGGATTGCAGAAACCCATTATCGTTGATGTCAAATACCTAAAAGTATTTGGTGACTCAGAAATTGTCATAAAACAGGTAAGAAACAACATTCATTGTATTTTCAATCACCTCAAGCATTACCAATCTTTGATTCAAGATATTACTTCTCATTTCACGGCATTCAACATAGCTCCAATACCAAGGTTACAAAATTCCAGTGCTGATATCTTATCCAATGTTTCTTCTAAGCTTATCCCACCTGAAGATTTCAGTCCTGATATATTTTTGATTGAATTAATTTTTTCGCTCCTCTATTCTTGACAACATAACCAATTGGTGTGTATTCAATGATGATAATGATATCCTAAGTTTTATGACATCTAAAGGGTCTTACTCTGACCAAATCATTGAAGAGGATGAGCATGCTAAGAAGCTGAGTAAATCTACTAAGGAAAACTCTTTACCTAAGGTTGTAGTTAAACTGGAATATTTATATGATCTAAAAGACAGGTTTAAAAGGGTTACCAATTGCAAAATTCAGAGTTCAACTTTGAGATTTGAATTGGTTAACTTAAGATCCGATCATAAACCTCAGAATATCAATTTAGGCCTCAGACTAACACCAGAGAGGTCTGCCTTCATTCATCTGCTGAAAAGATATAAGGATGTATTTTCTTGGAATTATGATTATCTTAAAACTTTTGATACAACCATAATTCAACATATCGCTCCTATGCTAACAGATGTAAAACCCATTCAAAAAAATGTTAGGAAGATTCATCCTAACTTGGAAAATCATATCAAGAATGAGTTAAACAAGCTTCTCAAAGCCAAAATCATATTTCCATTTAGACATTTCATGTGGTTCTCAAATCTTGAACATGTTATAAAAAGAATGGACATATTCGCATTTGTATAGATTTTAGGAATTTAAATAAGGCATGTGAGAAGGATAACTTTCCTTTGCCTCCAATGGAACAAATTTTACAATTTTTTGCTGGTTCTGAGCTAATGTCTTTTCTAAATGGATTTCCAGGTTATAATAAAATCCTCATACATCCAGAATACAGGCTAAAGACCGCATTCAGAACTAAATCAAGAACATACATATATCAAAAAATGTCTTTTGGACTGATTAATGTAGGAGCTACCTTCTAGAGAGGCATGTACATAACTTTCAAAGGTTTGATTAACAAAAAATTCGTATTACACTTATATGATATTACAATTTATTTGAAAAAAAAGTAATAATTTTCATGATTTAAAGCAAGTCTTTGAAATATGTAAAAGATATGGAATCTCCTTAAATCCTAAAAAAGTCATTTTTTTTCCCTTAGCGAAGGAAGGCTTCTAGGATTTATTGTTTCCAAAGAGGGAAACTGCATATATCCAGAGAGAATTAAATTGATATCTGAAATCCCCTTATCACACAACAAGAAATCAATGCAATCCTTCCTTGGGAAAATCATTTTTGTCAAACAGTTTGTCCCAAATTCTTCCCAAATTGTCTTACCCTTAAAGACCATGACCAAGAAGAATTCAATTTTCAAATGCAGACAAATCGAAAGAAAATAATTTGACTCAATAAAACAAGCAATCATAGATGCTCCTTCTTTTTCAACCCATAATTTTTCTAAAGAATTTGTTCTGTGCACTTTTTCTTCCGAACAATCCTATTGACACAACCCAACGAGAAAAAATTTGAGGCTCCTATTTCTTTCTTTAGCTCTAATTTACAAGGAGCCAAATTAAAATACTCGGAGGTGGAAAAACAAGCCTTTGCATTTTTTAAGTCAATTAAGAATTTCAGACATTTTCTCTTAAAAACACATACAAAAGTAATTTTCCCTTTCCCAACGATCATACAATTGCTTATTCAGAAAGAATTAGGGGAGAAAAGAGCTAATTGGGTCACCACCTTGCAAGAAGATGTCCTAGAAATAAAATCTGCTAAAATAGTGAGAGGTCAAGGTTTTTACAAATTTATTACTGGAGCCTATGATATTTCAGTTGATGAGGATTCATGTAACAATGTCCAAATCATAGAGGTATTCCCTGTTGACAATGAATCTCAATATGTTGATTTAATATTTTATTTAAAAAATGGTTATGCTCCATCTGAACTCAATTATAAGAGGAAAAGAGCCCTAATACTGAAAACTAATTAGTACCAACTTATCAATGATGTTTTGTTTAGAAAAAATTATGATTATGATTATGTCTAGAAAAATCTGAAGCAGAAAAGGTTTTGCAGGAATGACATGATGGACCAGCTGGTGGAAACTTTAATGGAGACACCACATAAGGTCCTGCATGTTGGTTATTATTAGCCAACTTTATTTAAATACACTCATGCTTATGTCAGAAAATGAAAATTTTTCCAAACTGCTACAGGGAGAGGAAAGAAACCAGCCCTACCTTTGCAACTAGTCAACATTGAACAAACCTTTGACCAATGGGGACTGGACATCATAGGTGAGATCATTCATCACTCCTCCAAACAACATAAATACATCGTGACTGCTATGTATTACTTCAAAAAATGGGTGTAAGCAATATATTTAAAGGTGGCCAATTCTGAAATCATTATTGAATTTATTGATCAATTTATTATCACCAGGTTTGGCCTTCCTCATGCCCTTATTTTTTATAATGCCCCTTATTTTTCCAGAAATACCATAACTGAATTTTATCTCAAAGAGAATTCAAAATCAAATACTCTACAAACTACTACCCTCAAGAAAATGGTCTAGCAGAATATACCGATAAAAACCTCATAAGGATCATCAAGAAAACAGTTGACCAAAATCAAAGAAATTGGCACAAAGCTTTAATTTTTGCTTTATGGGATGATAGAATCACTCAAAAGGCATCTATAGGTACTCCTCCCTTTCATTTAGTATATGGAAAGAAGCTATCCTACCCCATAATTTAGCCCTTCCCTCATTATCCCTAGTGCAATTTATTGAAGAAAAACCTTCTTCTACTTTACAATTAAGAATGTACCAAATCCTTAAGTTAGAAGAAGAGAGAAATAAAGCAAAACAGGTCCATTCTCATCATCAACAATTGGTCAAGTCTTCATTTGATGCAGGTTGAGTTAACAATAATTTTTTTGAAATTGGAGACTTTGTTTTGAAATGGGATAAGGCCCATGAAGAAAAAGACAAACACACAAAATTCCAAAAGTTGTGGCTAGGCGCATTTCAGATCATTGATAAACTAGGTCCATCAAAATTTATCTTGCAAGATTTACAGGAAAAAATGGATGCTCTTCTCGTTAACGGACTAGTTCTTCAAAACTATTTTTCTTAAATAATACTCGTTCTATTGTAAATATGTAAATAATCATTTGTACATATCAGTGTCTTTAGCCCTAATAATGCTAGGTAATACACTTTTGACTTCACATTGGGGTATCTCATCATTTTTATGAAGTTTGACTAATTAAGTAAGAAGTATTAGAAAGAAAATTATAAGCTTGAAATTTAGTATTGCACCTATTTCAAATCTTTGAAAGCTTACATATCCATTAAATTGTAAAAAACTCGTAATTTGAAACTTCAAAAGATCTAGTTGTCTTATGATCGGTCCTAAAAAGTTTTCTTTAAATCAGTAAAGACTATTTTTAAGATTTAACATATTTTGACTTCAATTGTCATCCATAAATCTTGAGTGAATTTACCCCCCCCCCCTCCCCACTAATTTTACATTTTTAGAGTGTAATTCAAAAATATATAAAACTCAAAATATAAGAGGTCTCATCACGAGCCTACTTACGATAATCATGGGAAACTAATGATGTTGACATTATCATGACTGGCCACCAAACCAGGATAATGGCTTGTCGTTGTATAACTATAAGATAGGAAGTCTCATCATGAGTCGGCTTATTCAACCTCATTATGACTTGTGAATGGCATAGTCATTATTTGGTCACCAAGCCAAGACAGTGGCTTTTAAGTAACTCTAAAAGGAAACTTAAAAGAAAATCAATACCTCTAATAATATTACTATAAGTGGAAGGGGTACTAGTTCATTTTTGGTTAAATGGTAACCTTGTCGAGGCTATGGACACTTGCTGGCAGCAATGGAATAAGTATATTTAAAACACTAAGCTTATATAACTCTCTACTTTTTCTTTACAACTGATTAATGGCAGACAAAGACTATAAATGTTTTCATCTATAACAAATTCCGAGAAATTTACAAAGTAATGAGTTCTTTTATTCAAAGTTTTCTTTATCAATCTAAATTTAAAATACTTTTATCTTTCTAAGTCTTTTATTTGATAGTTTAAATTTCATCTACATTTACAGAGATAACTGCTTCACCTAGTGTGTCACCAATTGTTGTAGTACTCAACAACCCCCCCATTAGTTTGTTTTCAATAGTTAAAAACTAATAAATAATGGGGACCCTTTTGAATTTTGATAAAAGTCCCTTAGTTTTAATAAAATAAGACAATATTTAGTTTTTGTCACCAAAACATAACTGAATGAGAAGATTCACCTTATCGGAGCTTTCATATCAAATATTAGGTTCATAACCACAATATTCATAAATAAGCGACCCCATACGATTTTTTGTTTAAAATGTATGATTGGAAAAGCTTTATCGAAACATTCAAATATCGAAACATACCTTATAGGAAAGTCGAGATAAAACTTTCCCCCGATTAAAATTTCTGATACTTTAATTCTAAAGTTATATAAGGGAAAATTTATGGATATAATAAATAAAATCCCGGTCACACAAGATTTCCATGTAGTATATTGGAGCTTCCATATATCATAACTTTAAGAGCAAGCTCTAATTTAAATCCTCAAATATCCCTAATCCTCTGATATTATGATATCCTTAATCCTACGATATTTTGATATCCCTCATCTCTAATCCTCCAATATCTCCAATACTCCGATAAATCCCACTTATCCATATCAGAACTTTATATTGGGTGACACTCTTTTAAATCTCTGGTAATTGCATCTCCAATACAAAACCTCTGATGTATCTCCCTGCTTATACTTATAGCCATTAGTCTTTAAATAAATCCTATCGAAATGTGAGGATATCACATGTTTTAAAGGTATAACCATAAGATTTCTTCAATAAAAAATTTGTTGCTATGCTGACATGTAAAAGGCCCATATGAATGAATGTTTTATCATTTAATTTCCAAATGTAGCGAATTATGTTTTTAAAAGTTTTAAACGATTTAATCATTACAACTTGATGTCACTGAGATTTTCTCATAAAGACATAAATCGTTATGGAATTTTTTATTCGCTCTAAATAAATTTTTGGTTAAACAATTTTTCGCTTATTCTTGTGTTTTCCATTTGTAGGCTAGTCCCGATAAGAAAAGCTCAGCAGAGATGTCTAAGGCTACCAAATCAAGGAAGAAATCCACCGTTCAATAGTAGTCGGTCACTCCCCCACCTTAAACTACTAAAATGCCTGCATTATTATCTGATACAACCTGCACTCTAGATGTTGGAAGCTCCTCTTAGGAAGCTATTTACAAGCTTTTTGAAGATGAAGGACCCAGGGAAACAAAGAGAACATCTACGACCGATGATTCTATCCCAGACTTTGAATCTACCTACAATGATGTTTCCAATTCATTCTTACATATAATTGCAGCCCGAACGAAGATCATTCCTTATATATATATGGTTAAATGGGTTATTGATAATGTGAACATTGAAGAAAGGAATTTCCTAACTTAAAAGAAAACAGTCTTTGGGTCATTCACCAACAATTATTTGAGAAAAATGTATCATCTACCACAACCCCAGAAAAAATATGAAAAGAAATATGCACATGAGTTCATGAGAAAGCATGAGCATCAATTAAAGCTCTTCAAATACTAGAGAAGAAATCCTGACAAACATAAGCGAGAGGCTAAGGGTATTTATGATATTGCTTCCCTTTCTAGTCCATTATGTTATATAGTCGCTATGTTGTGTAGAATCTATGGTTACCCTAATACCAAGAAATTATCCGACCAATGGGTACCACTTATTGATGTTTCCTTTGATGGATATATATTTATAGATTGGGGAAACATATTGTCTGACAGTATAGGCAATAAAATCCTGAACTATAGGAAAAAGTGTAGTTTTTCACAGAATGTAGTTCCCCCTTTTTATATAAGCGCCTATATAATGGTTGCCATATGTTTCACCTCTAATTTTACCTCTGTGGGATGGAAATGGACTATAGAAAACCCTACTCCTATCCATATTTATCATGACATACTCTGGGAATCAAAATTTCACCCTCATTTCTATAAAATCTGTCATAGAGTAATGTTACCCATCCACCAAAGTTTCTTTGATGAGAAGGCCGCTAGGATTTCACCGAAAGCTAATAATAACTTGTTATCAATTGGGAAATGGTTTGTAGAAGAATCATTCACTTATGTCTGGATCTTCAGTAGTCTTGCAAATCCCTATGTTTTTCCCCTATATGTCCCTGACAAACTTCTTTCCCAAGAAATAGCTTACCAGACTATAGGAAATGGTCTTTAAGTTACTAAGTCATGCCAAAATGACAATGTGGCCTACCTTTCTTATTAAATGTGGTGTCTTTGCTCTATGTAATTTTAAGCATATTGGTCTTGATATTGAAGAGATTCAAAGTTTAAACTTCCCAACTATTTTGAATCGAAAATATGATCCTAAGGACACTGCCAAGAATTTCACTCCAAAGTAAAAAATCAGGAAATTTACTCATGAGCCAGATAAATTGATGACTTGTTTGAATCAACCTTTTCCTATTCAAAGGTTGATAAACTAGCAGCAACACAATTAACACCTAAAGAGTTAACTCGATCTAATCAATACAGAGACAAAATGAGAGTTCTCTTGCCTATGGATTTGTTCAAATTTACTTAAAAAAATACATAACGGGATAAAGTCTTGACTACTTCAACACAGGCTACTGATACATCCCAAGAAAAATAGACAGGTACTTCATCCTCTTCACAGGCTAAATAAACTTCGTTATGCAACAAAATTGATAAAATATGGGAGAAGTTTAATCAAGCTATTCAAACAACAGAGCCTCATGATCTAAAGACTCCATTGCAGGATAAAGTTTCACATATTCCTGAAATTATAGAGAAAACCTCCCTTACTACTAGGGCTTCTGATAAGCCTTTGGACATTAATGATATAGAAATCATCCTGACGTTCTCGACCTCTGAGGTCATTTTAAAGGCTGAAGATATTCCTCCTCTTGATGTATTTTACATTCCACAACATAGATTTGTTGTTAAGAGACAAATAAAAAGAAGGAAGATTGATCAAACCCATGCCTTAGTCCGTGGAAATACTTCTTTTGAAGTAGTATGGAAATGTTCTCAATTTACTCCTACATAGGATCTCGGTTGGCTCTCACATTTTGCAGGAGAATATGCTTCCACCACTATAGATAAATCCATCAAAGTACAACAACTTCTAAAGGAAAAATATGAAAGGGTTATGTAGTTGGAACAAGGTTTGGAGAACGAGAAAGAAATAATTTCTCCACAATGGCAAGCACAACTTGCAAAATTTAAAAGAATTTTAATGCCCTAAAGCTTCAACATGAATCCGATTTGAAAATCCGAGATACTCAAATCCAAGAACTACAACAAAGGATTGAACGGTTGGAGACAAATCCTAAAATAGTTGAATTGGAAAAAAGGATGTAGGAGAATTAAATGCTCTCCTTGCTCAACAACAAGTCATTTTATGTCAAAAGTTAGCCATTATTCATGATATATGTCAAACAAGCAATACATTGGTGAATTAGTTGTCTGATCTGAGGATATAATTTGAGGAAGTTGAGGAGAAAATCTCATATTATATAACATGGCAAGGTAGTACTGAAGGGAGATTAGTCGATCTCCCTAAAATTGAAGAGTCACAAAAGGAGATAGTCTTCTGAGAGCGGGAAATCAAACTCATACATGCAGAAACAATGATATTCAGTGCCAGAGACATCTCAAACAATCTCACTGAATCTATCAGTGATTATTTACTACAAGCCAACTTGATTCCATATTTCCCTAAAGAAACTTTGCTTGCACTACAAGAAAAAAGCACATTGGTGAGGGTCATGCTTGTGACGGACCTTTAAGGTCCGTCACCAATGTCACATATGGTGACGGTCATTAAAAAACCGTCACTGTAAGTGTATATAGTGATGGTCCTTTATGGTCCGTCACCAAAGACATTTTCAATGACACTTTTGGTGAGGGTCGTTAAGGCCCATCATAATTCTCTCTTTGGTGACACTTCTAGTGACGAACTTTTAATGACCCTCACAATGCTCTTTTTGTTACTTTTGGTGATAAAAAAATGTCCATCATTATTGATCACTACAAAGCGCGTCAGCATGGTGTATATAGTGATGGTGTTGTGTAACCGGCTCCAAAAATAGAAGAAAAGAGAGATCAACGCCTTAGAAATAAACCACTTCGAGGGGGCAACCTCCGATACATTACATGAATGAAAAATTATTGGATGATACAAATTACAAAACCTCCTTTCTATATATAGGAGTATATGGGGCCACAATGTAATATTAGTGGGGCCACAATGTAAACCTAGCCGACCTAAAAATAATAATTTAAGGGCACAATAATAACAATATGGGGGTTACATGGGTACAATAATAACAATAAGGGGTTACACTAACAACAATAAGAGACTATACTAGTAATATAAGGACCTAACATGATCCTCTCCTTCAAAAAGGTGTTGTCCTCAATGCCTGAGTAGCTCCAGGTGCTTTTGTATAAAATTCTCATCCTCCCGTGTAGAATCTTCCGTGGGTAAGTTCTTCCATTTGATGAGATGCTCTGAAATTGATCGATTTCTTAGTTGTCGAGTTCTTGTTTTTGTGACTGCTTCAGGTTCCAATATGTTTTTTCCTTCCTCATCAAGTTCTGGAAATATTTTTTTAACTGGAAGTTTTTCCCCTATAACCTTTTTTAAGCATGAAACATGGAAAACTGGATGCACTCGCGAAGAGCGAGCTCCGATTTGTATGCCATAGTACCAATCTTTTGCAACACCTTGTAAGGACCATAGTACTTTGGCGATAATTTATTATCCTTCTTAGCTTGCTTGAGGGACATTTGTTTGTATGGTTGTAGCCGTAAAAATACCCAGTCTCCCACATCAAAACTTCTCTTGCCGTGATGTTGACCTGCCTGTTGTTTCATTCGATTTTGTGCCAAATTCAGGTTATCCTTTAAGAGTTGGAGAACTTCTTGTTGATGGTCGATGTGATCTTCCACTACTTGAACGTTCAATTTTTCTCTTAAATATTATGTGATGGATGGTGGATGATATCCATAAAGTGCCATAAATGGTTCATTTTTGCTGCGGTATGGAAGGAAGTGTTATACCACCATTTAGCGAGAGGTAACCACTTGACCCATTGTGTTTGTTTATCGGATACGAAACAACGAAGATATCCTTCCAAACATTTGTTGCTATCTCGGTTTGACCATAAGATTGAGGATGATAAGATGAGCTATGAGCTAGTTGAGTTCCCAAACAAGAAAATAATTCCGTCCAAATGTTTCCAGTAAAAATGGGATCTCTATCACTTATAATAATATTTTGGTTTCCATTGTAGCTTTTGAATTGTTTCCATAAATGCAGTAGCGTACTTGCTTTAAATGGATGATATAATGCACAAAAGTGTGCATACTTGGTAAGTCTATCAACTACCACCATGCTGACACTCTTTCCTTCAGACTTAGGTAAACCTGTGATAAAATCCATTGAAATCTCCTCCCAATGTTGACTTCGAATGGATAAAGGTTGTAGATGACTCGGGGTCATAATTGTCTCAACTTTATTTTGCTGGCAAAGCAAACACTCCGCCACAAAATTTCCAATATCAGATTTAAGGCCATCCCAAAAGAATTCTTTCTTCACCCTGTTGTAAATTTTTAAAAATCCTGAGTGTCCTCCTATAGGAGAAGTTCGCAATTCCAAAAGAATATCTTGTTTTAGCTGGGAATTATTACAAATATATAAGCGATATTTGTACGATAAGGAATCATTTTTCCAACTAAATGTATCGAAGGTACTAGAATCTTGCTGCAAATTTTGAATGAGTGTACATGCTTCTTCGTCCTTCTTCCATTCATCCCTTGCTTTGAT
>CM076570.1:1028008176-1028101070 GCA_034641835.2 Pinus albicaulis
AATGGTATATGCTCTACAAAAATACATGCACTATTTACTAGGAGGGAATTTCAAGATGTTCACAGATCATTCGACCTTAAAATACTTGGTCAATAAGTTGGTGTTGGGGGGGGGGGGAATCTGTTGGTGGATTTTTCTTTTTCATGAGTATGACTTTGAAATTATTGTAAAGCTAGGAAGGTTGAATGCCGGACCAAACCACTTGTCTAGAATTGAGAATGGGGAAGATCTGACTAACTTGGATGAAGGGTTGTCATATGCATAATTGTTCGCTATCAGGGTGAGTGATGAGCACTTTTCCGATATTATCCACTTCTTGACTACGAGTACAACCCCTGACGGATACTCTTTGTCACAGAAGAAAGAGCTGGTCACTCACGCAGCTGACTTCACTATCATCGCAGGTCAGCTCTACAAGTTGGGGGCGGATGATGTACTGCAGAGGTACATTCTCAAACATGAGAGGCCGGCTATTCTAGCTGAGGCTCACGGAGGAGTCGCGAGGGGTCATTACGCAGGTAAAGCCAATGCGCATAAGATATTACGGGCCGGCCTCTGGTGGCCCACACTACACACAGATGTGCGTAACTATTATCGGGCCTGTGACACATGCCAACGAACTAAGATGCCCTCACGATAGGATGAGATGCCCCTGTAGCCACAGATGGCCTTGCAAGAATTTAACAAATGGGCCATCGACTTTGTAGGCCCCATTAACCCCCCACGAAAGAAGACAGGTACCCGTTATATCATTATGGCCACATATTATGTTACCAGGTGAGCAGAGGCTAAAGCCATCAAGGACTGCATTGTGGATACGGTGGTGCACTTTATCTTTGAGAATATCCTGACCAAGCTTGTATGACCAAAAATCCTGATGAGTGACAGAGGAACGCACTTCGTTAACGAAACAATTAAAGATCTGACAGAGGAATTTCAGGTCCACCACACCAAGAGCACCCCGTATGATCCACATGCGAATGGAGCTATGGAGGCATTCAATAAAATTTTGAACAGGTGCTCACCAAATTTTGTAACGTACAACAGAGCGATTGGGACGTGCGCATCCCCTTGGTACTCTAGGCATATAGAACTACATGTAAAAATCTCACAGGACGAACACCGTTTTGCATGGTTTACGGGAAGGAAGCTATGATACCTATGGACTATATTGTTCCCAGTTTGCACATCTCCGCCTTCACTAATATGGAATATCCAGACATCATGGAGGAACGATTGGTGCAGCCGATAGCATTGGAAGAAGACCGGTTCATAGCCCACTTCCACCAGTAGGTTGAGAAGGCATGGGAGAAAGCATGGCATGATAGACATATTTGGCAGAAGGTCTTTTCAGAAGGATATTTGGTCCTGCTATTTGATAGTCCATTTGCGAAACACCCTGGGAATTTCTGCTAGCACTGGTTAAGTCCCTATATGGTAAAGGAAATCATCGATGGAGGAGCTCTCCGATTAGCTACATTGAGCAGCGATCTTATGCTAGGACATATTAATGGGAGTCGGCTGAAGCCCTATCGGGATTCCTCCGTGCCGATCAATTGACTATATGGCCGGAGTAGCTATATAATGAATTTCACGTGCATGGCTGGTGCGCTGGGATGGACACACAGGGAGGATGCATAAAGGATGTGACATCTGCGCAAGTGGCGTACGCAGTGGGAAAAACTAGCCATTGGAATAGGGTGGGCACTTGGGAAAATGTGCTTCCCGTTTAAGGGAGCAGGTAATAGTCAATTAATATGGAAACTTACGAGTAATTTTTAAAATTTCCATAATAATGAGGGGTAATTAAGGATCTATGAGTTGTTTTTCCCTCAGGATGACTATAATATGGGGAATCTTCAGCCTGCCAGGGTCACAGCTTGGTCTAGCTTGTTACCCTTCGACTGCTCTGATATATATCGTCTTCTCTGGCTAACTGATGTCTGCATGACTACGTGAATTGCAACATCTGATAATAGCACCGCTGAATTTATCTTCCAAGCCAAGATGCCTACTACTAACCCCATTGGCCCCCACCTGAGACGATGTCTGAAGACGAGGGAGCTAATGAAGTTTGAGAAGTAACCCCTAGAGCGAAGGAATTTGTTTCCACCTCAGCCACACGAAAAGGCAAAGAAAAGGTAAAACACGCACAGTGGTCGGGTGGAAAGCCTCGCACTTCCCCCCGGATTCAACACTCCCCTAGGAAATTTCCCTTGAAGAAATCACCTGTCATCCATCCGAACCCCATGGCGCTCATGGTAGAAGGTCTACAAGTGACTCCGTTGACCTGGTCACCACCTTAGGTTTGGCCACACAGAACAACGTCACGTATGCCCAATGTGGATGTTGTCTGTTCTTGTCTTCATATGCCATTGGTCCCTAAAGAAGTGCCTCAACTGGGGGATATGGTTGGCCACCTCCCCCACATCACGTTTGATGATCATGACTTGGGAAACTTGGATGCTTTTCCTTCGCTAGCTCCACACCTGTACATGGAACAGGTGATCGAAGATGGTGTGCCCAAAGTGGAGCCAATGGTTTGGGTCAAGGGGCTAGCAGGCGCTAGAATTTTGAACCTATTGCGCCTTCCTCACTTAAGTCGCTACAACATCACCAGCATATTCGTTCGCCAATTAGTGGCACTTGTTCACGATGGCTGCTTGTGGCTCTGAGGCTGCATACCAATTGATGCTACTCTCGTTCACTGCTTTACTGGCCTTCCTATGCATGGACCTAATCTACGGGATGGCCCGGGCAAGAAATTCGAGCATCACCTCACTAAAATTGTCCGAGACAAGTACAAGGTCCATTGTAACAAGCAGGGGTTCCTGATTGATACAATCAATGATCCAGGAACACGCCTGGGTACTCAGATCCTTGCCTGTAAGATGATGTGGAAATTTCAGGCAGCGACCACCCCTGCTCATGTAATTCAAGTAGCGGGCTAGTGTGAAAAGGGCGTCTGCTATAACTGGTCCCAATACCTGGTGGAAGAATTCCTCGACAATGTGCTTGAGGCTCAAGAGCATGGAAAATCATTCTGTTATTCATGTCTGATCTTGCTAATAATATTAGTTTCCTAGGAAACCCTGGAAGAAGCAATCTTCCCCCCTTTGGAGCCTGGCATGTGCAAAGGGGTGCGATTTTCCAACCTCTGGGACTCCAAGGACCCCCAGTGGATTGAGGAAAATAAGACCTTTTGGATACTCTACAATGGTGCTATCACTACAGCCATTGATTCCCAACTACGCCTATCCCCAACCGTCTACGACAAGCATAAGCACATCGTTGCATTTTGGGTAACAATGCATAATGTGAAAATTCAGGCCCATACGGAGCACTCTTGGCATAATCTTCCAAATATGACTACAAAGGTTGAAATTGAACAGGTCATCGCTACTTAGCCGCCAAAATGGAAGGTCGCCGCCCTGCCCACTACCCTAGACGCAACAGGTATGCCTGGCCACCATGTAGTATCCAAACCAACCATTCTGCTTAGCTCAGCAACAACATTAGTGATTCCTACCCTCACACCGCAAGTGACCCCCAGAAGTACTACCATGCAGCCTGAGTGAGACTCCCCGCCAGACCAGAACATAAACAATGAAGAAAACGCAGGAACATCAGTCCTACAGAGTCTCAAATAGCCCTGTGGACAGTCTCAAGGGCCTCGCAAGAAGCATAAAGCCACTAAGACCGGCACCAACGTGGAAGTTACCCTAACGAAGGATGATCATGACAAAATTGTTGATGCTGTCACCACCTTGGCTACTAATCAATGGATTACTTGGGAAGAACAACACAAGGCTGCTATGGAAGTTTTCCAAACGGAACTGCGGACCCTCCGGCTCAAAGTAGACACCCTTCAAGTGAGCACAGATCAAGCGTGGAAAAATTAAGCGAGCGTAGATCAAGCGAGGCAGAATCAAGTGAGCGAGTATCAAGTGAGGCAGTTGGGCCATTCGGGCCCCATTACAACCCTAAAAACCACTACAGACATCCGACTCTGCCAGCTCCCAGGTGTTGCCTTTACAATGGAACCCGCTAACCTATGCAACCAAGTCTTGGGATGCGCACTTGACCTTGATGTTAGTCGATTGGCCAACAAGCAGTTGCATGAGCTATTTACTGCCATCACCAGTGAATTGTAGCACCAAGAACTCCGCGCACAAAAACAACTTAGTGAGGTCGAACAGACTATTGCAACCCAAGTTAATATTTAAGCTGCCCAGATCCAGGATGCTCATGTCGCCACTATCACACAACAAGATGCCTTGGAATAGCTGATCAACCGGCTCTGTGAAGATATGCCAAAAGTGATTCCTACTTCTGCCGAGCCACAGGCCAAGGTCGAAAGATTGGTCGCTACCTTGAAGGTGTCCCGGACTGAGGTATCGATTGTCAGGGCCAAATTCAAACTTCAGATTGCATCGTTGCAGGCCAAGCTCCAGCCTGAAACCCCCCCGGAGGTGTGTGCCCAGTGAGCTGCACTAATTACGGAAGCCACAACTACTATCATTACGCAGATCAGTCAGGGTGTCACTCTGCTCGAGAACACTATGGAAATTTGGTCCCAGGTGTAGCACAATCCTCTCCTCCGCGAGATTGATCAGGAGTTGACTCAGAAGGAACATAATTTTGAGCGGCAGGAAGCTACGATGTCCACCCTTGTTCCAACTCAATGCTTTGCATTGCTTCAAACTAGCCACATGCTTCGCAGTTACATTGTTGCGCTCCAATGCAAGAAGCAGGTCCTCAGTGAACATTTGACACCCTAGTCGGAGGATGCCCTCAAGCTTTCGCAGGACATAGATAGTGTGGTACGGCAGTTGAACCAGGCTCTTGACATTGTCACTGCTACCACGGAGGGACCAACATCTTAGAAATTGGTGGAGATCGCACAAATTTCTGTCGCGCAGAGCCTTCTCGTGTTTCCTCCGCTTACTGCCGCAATGGAACAGCTCAAAGACAGGATGAATACCCAACTCGCGCCGTGACTAGGGACGAGTCACAAGATTGTGTTGGGGGACTATTGGAACAGGGTCTCCTAGCCTCATTTTTGTCTAATTTTGTAATATTTTTCAATATTTAGTCTAGCGTAGGGGGTTTGGGGATGGGTCAAAACCCCCAATCATTGTAATGGGTCAAAAGGGTAGACCAAGGGTCTACAAACCATGATTTTTGGACCATAGGATAGCGCAGGCTAGCATGATATAAAGAGATAAGAAATTGAGTCTAGAAGTAAGTAAGAAAAGAGATAGAATTGATTTACGAACTGCGAATTTGTTGCGTCGATTTTCTGGCACTACTACATTTCGCAGAAATTCCGACACCTGTTTTCGACGCTTTTGACCAAATGTCGGAAATTTTCCCAAATTTTTTCCATCCCGCCCGAAACCGTCGCTATACCGACGTCTATAGAAAAGTGTCGTAATACCGACACTTAAACTAGTGTCGCAATTACGACGTTTAAAGGAAGACGTCGCAATTGTGACACCATGGCCCAAAGCGTCGCTATTGAGACGACTCTAAACGTCGAAACTGCGACACAATGTCTAGGTGTCGCCATCGCGACGTTTGGAGGCACCGTCCTAATAGCGACGCCTTTTCCGCCGTCGGTATAGCGACAGTTATTTTCGCGCTACATAAAAATACCAAACTTATATGGGCGCTACATAAAAATTCGAAACTTATATGCGCGCTACATAAAAATGTTTGGTATTTGTCGCAATAGCTACGTTTGATATCACGCGCGCATTCGCTCTCTGCTCTTGCAGAACAGCATTTGCGGTCAGCATTCTAGCTCAGCTCTTGCAGAACAGCATTTGCCCTCAACATTCGCCCTCAGCGTTCGCCCTCAGCTCTTGCAGAACAGTATTCGCCCTCAGCGTTCGCCCTCAGCTCTTGCAGAACAGCATTCGCCCTCAGCTCTTGCAAAATGGTAAGTTCTTACTGCAGGCCTTCCTCCTATAGTAGGGTTGACTCTATTTGGGGTTTTTTGGTCAATTCCATTGGATTTTGTTAGGCTGTAGGGTTCTCTGTAGATGTCAAGAGTCAAGATTCAATACCCTCTATTATCTTCATCACCCAATACAAGATTTAAATTTTTCCTAAAGAAACGCTTATTAATTTGGCAGCCATTATTTCTCCCTGCTTTAAAAACCCTACATTTAAATGAAAACAAGCATTGCATTTCAACTACAAAAATATATTAGTGTTCAAATGTACATGTAAAATACATGAATGCCCATGTCACTACGGATTGCCCCTCCGCGGCCGGGGCAGAAGACCATTCCCCGCCGCATTCGCCCAGCTCTTCAACATCATTCGCCGGCATTCGCCCCAGCTCGGGCACGCACGCCCTCGCATTCGCCCGAGTCGGCGGAACAACATTCACCCCTGATCTTCCGCCTTTCGTACGTATTCGCCCGGACCGCCGAGCTCTTGCGGCATCGGGGCCCTTTGCCCTCAACATTCGCCCTCAGCATTCGCCCTCAGCTCTTGCAGAACAACATTCGCCCTCAGCGTTCGCCCTCAGCTCTTGCAGAAAAACATTCGCCCTCAGCTCTTGCAAAATGGTAAGTTCTTACTGCAGGCCCTTCCTCCTATAGTAGGGTTGACTCTATTTGGGTTTTTTTGGTCAATTCTATTGGATTGTGTTAAGGTCAGATGGTTCTCTTAGATGTCAAGAATCAAGATTCAATACCCTTATTATCTTCATCACCAATACAAGATTTAAATTTTTTCCTAAAGAAACGCTTACTAATTTGGTAGCCATTATTTCTCCTCGCTTTAAAAACCCTACATTTAAATGAAAAACAAGTATTGCATTTCAACTACAAAAATCTATTAGTGTTCAAATGTACATGTGTGCATCACTTCGTGTAGGGTATTCCTTTTCCACTTTCACATTATCCAAGAATGTGTGCAATATAGTTCATATTTTTTGTGATTTAGATTGCCTTGAAAAAGGAAAGGTAATTATTTCATGGAAAAGAAGGTTTTCCCATTTTTATAGGTTGTTTGGACTTACGTGGAAAAATTTATATGATTTTCATATTATGTAGTTTAAATTTGAATTAACAAGATTATTCTACATGAAAATATAATTACCTATGTGATGTCCTCATCACTAATTAAAATTATAGCTTTCAATTTCCTAGACTCTAACTCATCTCATGCTAAATTCTAGGTTCTCATTGCGATTCACTTTCCATTGATTTCCTTCTCCTGGATCTTGTCACTTTAAAGTCATCAATGATACATATATTATCAGTATCCCAAAAGGCTTTATAGAACATATTGTGAAGTTTTTTTGACACTTGAGGAGCCTTCTTTTTAGAACTCTGCAACGTGGTCTATGCTATCGAGTTATATAACAAGCAACTTGTCCTTAATAACCACACTATGAGGTAGTTCAACCATTGAATCCATGACACAAGATATGAAGTTGTGTGATGAGTCCATATCACAAAGTTCATTATGGTGAAAAGTGAAGACATGTAATGATAGTTATTATGTTAACATTACTAGAACATTTTCGAAATTATCCATGCTATCAAGATGTACCTCCAGCATTAGGTGTCAATACTCAAAGAGTTAATGATAATAATAATAATATAAAAATCACAACTTTATTCTTGAAATATGATTGTTACACATTGGTAACTCAGTTCATGAGTTACTATCACCCAAATATTGCAAAACAAACTTAAAATATAAATTAAACCAACATGAGAGAATCCAACTAAGGGTTTCTCGACAAAATCATGCCATGACCCGGCATTTTGAAACTAAATTTGAATCCATCATAAGTAATAATGCAACCCGTATGGATTTTCAATGCATGTTTGCATGCTACACTTATTCTCTCGTCTAGATATCATTTTTTAAATGGAACCATTAGTCAAGCCCATGCCCTTTTTATGTGAAAAATTTCAGCTCTATTTGAGCTCTTTTTGCTCCACCACCTCCATAAACCGTGTTACACGGGGTCTCGCCCACCTAGGGGTCTAGGATTCCTCACCCTCGCTACTCCTGGTTCCTGGGGACTTCTAGGGATGTTTCACGCCCCCTCACGTCCCCTCACCGCCCTTTAGTTTATGGTTTCGTGTTAAAATTTGATGTGCCACTTACATATTTGAGAATCCAAGTGATTCTCGATTCAGATGGTGACATGCTGGATCTCATATATTCGTAGAAGTTGGACGAAGAGACTAGTGGCATTAACTTGAGCATTTATGCTCATTTATCAGTATGATGATATTTGATATTCATGTTATGTTTATGTTTTATGTTTTACATAACTTATTTGCGTTTAAGTTTTATATTGCACTTGATAAAACTTCTAAGTAAACCTTATTTTGAATCTTGATATAATATGTCATATGGATATCTTAAACTTTATTTTCATTGTACATTGTTAGTAGTTACATTTACGATTATATAGTTACAAACTTACAAACTTACATGCATGATTGTATGATGTATGTTTTAACTTTTAATCTTTAAATTTGTTTCACTTATATGATTCATCATTCATCATTTGTAATTTTACTATTTATGATTATTCTTCATGATTCAAGTGTATGATGATCTATATATATCTTTGCAAAATATAGTTACATTTAAATATTAAATTTATAATTTTTACACCTTTAATGCCTCCACGTTTCTGGAAAATCAGAGCTTTTGCATAGGTCGCCCTACGCTTCCCTCGTCCCCTCGCTCTCCCACCTGTGGGGATTTCACAAGGAACATTACAAACATATGCAAACATATATCATGATCTTGGAATCCATTACATATGTATGTGCCAATGTTCCATAATCTTGCCCTAAATACCAATTTTTAAGAAATTTCCAATTTCACTATCAAATTATGGAGGGGGAACTTTTGTCACAACATTTGGGCTCTGCAATCTGTGTGACCATCTTCGTATGAGGTGAATGAGAATCTATAGATATTTGAAGCAGCAGATTAGTGCCTTTTCCTCTAGCCATGGAGTCATATACAATATCCATCACAAAATTTGTTCTGTTCATTTTCACCTTGAAAGTTGCAAAAAATCATGCCCTAATATTGAAACGATACTAAATTTGAAAGATATAATAAAATGCAAGCTAGAAGTGCCCACACAAAGGGAAACCTTCCACCACTCCTAATCGAGATAAATTTTGATTGGAATAGGAAACATGATATTTCCCTAAGAGTTGATCCAACAAATTTGTTAAATGTATGGGACTAAATCATGCAACTTGATTTCCAGGAAACATGCGCATGAAGAGAAAAAGGGCAGAATTAATGGAAAATCCATACATGCCACTTATAAAACTACACCCCAAAAGGTCAAAAATACTTAAGGCTTTAACTTCTAATTTGAATCCAAAATGACAAAACAGGATTAGTGAAAACACGAGAGTGGTGTGGGTGAACAAATATAAATAAAAGTGAAGATAATTTTCCCCAAGATGCCTTTGTCACCGTTGTATGAAAACATGTTTTCCTTTCCCTTTATACATGCAAGTGAATGCATTATAGGTATGGTGTTTCCTGCAATAGGAGAAGTCACTTAAATATATCATTTGTGATTGAATGTTTGGGTGCCTTAATGCAATGACATGTTTCGTGGATCGAATTCAATGCAAGGCATATTTGAAACTCTAATCATTTTCCTGGTGTCTTATTAGAAATTATTTCATTTTCATTTTGTGTTTTCAAGTTAGAAATTGTTTTCAAGTTTTTACATTTATAATTTTATTGCATGTAAGGCATCGATCGTAGCAGCAGAACAACCCGATATTTATTTATCATAAAGAGGCGCCGAAGAACATGTAAAGTGCTACATTGCTCTATCTTTAGGTATTTTAGTTATTTACATAATTGAAATTATTAATTTTGTTCAAATATGTATTACTCCAGCTGCTGAATGCCCGATGATTCCCTTTGAGGAAGAGCTATTTTCATCCCTATCTCTAGTGCTGTTGTTGCAAAAAAAGGCACGAGATGCAACGTCTAATTTACCGCTTGATAGATGCGCTCAAACACCTTTCGAAATTTAAGAGAGGATACAACATCTTATGAGGCGCTAAATAGATATCAAATAATAATAAAAAGTCAAAAGGATATTTTTTTTGTTCTCATGATGAGATGAATTCAGATAGTTTGATTTTAATTTACATTGACTAAACTAACAAAAAGTTCTTTTGTATGTAGCGTCTCGCGTTTGTCGAACCTCGCGTGTTGGTGGTAGTGGGACACAGGCAAGATATTTCCTAACAACCCTCTCGTACACCTTCTACTCCTTTTAGGTGCCAGCCAAGAAACACACCCCCGCCTAAGCCGACACCCAACCAATCGTCGAACGTGTTGGCAATGATGAGGCCGAGCATGGCCGCCATTATTGCGTTTCTCGGAGCCACACGTGGTCGCCTCCACAGTGACCATTAATGGCACATTGTTGGTGAATGATGAGGTGTCCCTATAAAACATGTACAACTCCTAGGTAAATTTTAATATTTTAACTATTTCATGTACTCTTTATCTAAAACATATTTATCATGATTTTTATTTTTAAATTAATGATAATATCTTCTTTTTCTTTTGGTTTTATTCTGTGGTAGAAACAATGAGTTCTACAGATTCTGAGAGCCATGCGTTGTAATTTTTGGCCCAACCATACGCATGGTGGTGGAATTCCTGCATCTCCAACCCGAAAAAGAACTTAGATTATCTAGAAGCCCTTTTGGGGTCAGTACATTTGACACAGGTGCTTGTGTTCTGTGTAGCCGGTAAATATTTGAAATATACCAGTAATAATTTATAGGACGCAATTGCAATTTAACCCTAGATATGAGCGTCCTCTCATAGCTTCGCAGAGGAGTGGAGAGCACTCATTCATGACTAAAAGAGAAAAGGGCAAAGAAAGAAGGAAAATGCCAACTGACCCGCAAGGTAAATTACAACTTTAATTCAATAGCTTTAATTTTCTTTTATGTCTAAAATAAAGTGTGCTACGCTGTTATCTCGACTTAATCTTTGATGCTAGGTTGCCCGACACCTCAAAGGCAACCAAAGCTGTGATAGAGAAAAAGGCCATCACAAGCCTTCTACTGGGTGGCTACTTGAACAATGGTAAGAATTGTAATTAAGTAGCTAAACATCTTATAATTAATTGTATCGCTCCAACGCTTTTTTTGTATCCCACGTATATGATTAAAAATACACAATCATATATAATGTAGGGTGATGACTCTTGGAACAATAACTACAGTAAAAGATAAAAATATTGCTTTCCTGCTTTGGCTATCAAGTCAGAAAGGAACGGGCCGCGTGCTTAAAAGGTGTCCCAAGATCTACAATGCCCCATAAGGTAAAACATTAACCTTTCAATATTTTTGTTTTCGTCCATAAATTTAATGTCTAACAACCTTGTTTAAATCAGGAGCAACACTACCGAATGCAGGTAAATAACCCGCTTTAGAGCGATGTAGATGATCCTCTCGTGCAACCTCGATCATTGTAGGTGGGGACCAGGCCGACAATGTCATATCAAGGAGGGCCGTGACTTAATTAATTTCACTTATAATTTTTTCTACTATAATTTTGATGGTTGTCCTTATAACGTTTTTGTTTAAATGACAGAGAATGTTTCGAGGATCTTACCACCAGAGAGGAAGACATTGTGGCAACAAATCACGGCTACAAATCGTGCACCAGCAAATAATCATTGCAATTTTTTTTTATTAATATTACTCAACTAGTTCAATGATATTTTTAAAAACCGATAATTAAAATTTAATTATTATCTGCTTTTGAGGCGATGTCATTACTAGATGAGACCTCGTACATCGTGACAATGCACCAGTTTGCGATTTAAGCAATCGGGTGCACCAAAATAATCCTTATCAATTTTTTTTATTAATATTACCGAACTAGTTCAATGATATTTAAAACCGACAATTAAAATTTACTATTATCCGCTTTGTAGGCGCCCCGTCACCTGGATGAGCCCGTACACGGAATACGCAACTAGGTCGCAGCTAAGTGGTTGAAAGGCACGAAACAGAGTAGCAATGAAGGATATTGATGATGTAATTAGGAGCTTTAAAAATAGGAAGAAGAAAGAAAATTGACAATGTAAAATATTGTATTATTATAAGACAAATCACACATACTTTGGAACATTTTTTTGCGTTATATAAAAAACTCATTTATCATACTATTTTATGTCAAGCATTAATTGCAATGTTTCCTCACAGATTTCTTGTTGAAGAATTGTTTTTTTACTAGTTATTGAATATTTTTATGCTCATGAAAGTAAAAATGAAATATAGATTGGTATTGGGGAATCGAGAGTGATGTGAGGGGGGAGGGGCCATAAGAGCTTCCACCTTCACGTGGTTGGCCCTGTTAGAGACAATTTATTGAGCGCGGATGCATCTGAGCAAACTCCTTTGATCCAACAGAGCAACAAAAAGTCATCGTTGACTTAGTTGCTACTTCCTTTCGTATCATGGGAGGCTTGTTCCAAAGTCTATGCGACCTCCAATAAATTGTTCTTGAAACGAAGAGGAGCTATCCAGGCATGTTTTGACATTTAAACATATGTTCTAACATTATCATAAGAATGCATCTTAGAGTAAAAATACTACATCAATTACTTGTATTTATTGTATAGATAATGATGGATTTGATTGACCTGGCAAAGGTGGCAAACTTCGCATCATGAGCAATACAACTTGTCAACCAGGGTCATGTCCAAGATATTTTTCAGCGCTGGACTGTGTTCGTAATGTCACATTTTGTAAGTTCTTACGCTTCATAATTCAATATTAAGCTTGTTCCACGAGGCTATTATCTAGGCTTTTTGTATGTGTTTTTTTCATCTATTTGATTGTAAGCAACTATGCATGTTTCTCGTTGTTCACTATGATTTCTCCCATTACCACTCCCAGATGAATCCGACTATTGTTACATAGGTTAATATTGTTACTATGATTTCTCCATTTACGATTTCATAGGTTACATCATGGGAAGTTGTCAATCTCAAAGCTGGTGATGAGCTTTAGTTCCTCCGTATTTGGGGCTTTTCTCCGATATTTTCTCCCCATGTCATTCCCGCATCACCTCGTTGTTTGAGCATGCCAATTGTCTACCACTTGTACCAATTGGCACATGTCAATCTCTTGAGTGGTGCCACATTTCACCTATTTCTGAGAGAGTTTAGGCTTCTAATATAGCTTCAGAAATCCGATTGAGTGTCTTTGAATATTATCACATAATACTCTACATGTTTGGATTGATATACAGCTCTCAATGGTTGGTTGATTCATAAGAACCACCCATAAATCTCCCTTCCTCTAACACGTAAAATAAAAATTTTCTGACAGAGACAAATATTTCAATACTTTGAAAACAAACTTCTATTCCCTTCAATAACTCAAAAAAAACTATTACACTACTTCACCGAGAGGGATTACAAAATTATGATCGCTACAAAAACGTTGCATAAAACCAACTCACCGTCCTCTGCTCAAACAAACATACTCTCGCTCTAAGACACTGGCCGTGTTTTTCCCTTTCGCACCGCCGTACACACTTAAAAGTTACACTCGGGCCACTTTACACACCGCTATGTAATAAAAAATTTACGTACTGGTTTCATAAAAAACTAACAAGCTTTTTTTCGACTATTTTTATATGCCGGAACATATAAAACATATTATAATAAACCCTCTTTAAAAAAAAAAATTAAAACTAAATTTATGGCCCACCTTCATTTCGCATATATATATAACATATGTATATATTAAACTATCAAAACATTAAAGAACCCTTTCCATTTGGACTTCAAAAAGTCTGTAACAGATTGAATTTCAACCAAATTGCCTCCAAAATGTGGGATGGCCGACGCCCGCTAATTTTAACTCGAATTTTCAATCCAATGCCCTATAAAAATTCGGGTCCTGCTGTGTTTTCGATTCCCTCTAATTTCATGCGATCCAATATTAATGCTCCACTTGTCCTTTGAATTTACAACCGTTTGGTAAATTTATGTTTGTTTCACTGCTGGTGAATTGCGTTAATGTCTATTGCTGTGTTTAAACACAATCCCGTACAGAAATATGGTCGTGGGTCAGTTACAAAAAAAAAAACTTATGTGACCTCTTAAATGTCAATTAAATTTCTCCGATGGCATGCAAGCAACCTCCAAAAAAAATGTTGTTGTCAGACTGCCCTTCACGCAGCAGCTGAAGTTAAAATCAACAAAGACAGTGGTTTAATAAGTGAGGGTGTAAGAATTTTTGTCGATGGTAATCGGATTAAGATCATCTATTCATTTTTGTAGGGTCTTATGGTGTTTGGTTTTTAGTTTTGGGTTGGTTTATTGAGTCTAAGATAGTTTTTGAGTGAAAAATATGTTTATGTATTAAAATTTTGGTTCTTTTGTCAAAATTTATGAGCTTGTTAGGAAATACAAAACTCGGCAATGGTTGTGTTCCTTAAATTTGTAGAAAATAATTTGAAATGAAACCTTTTGTTTAGGTTGCTGCGCAGGTGCAAAACCCATTCAAATTACTAGGGGCATTGACAAGACAATAAAGGCCTCGGTTTTAAACTCAAAATTTTGTCAAAGGAGGTAAACGCTTGCCTTTTGAGTAGGCTTGTTTTTCTTTTGCTGATGGTTTGGTGTATCTAATTGAATTAGTTGCCTAAGGTATTTTTGGTTGCAAACTCCTTTTCATTTTTCATGGCGTATTGGCCTTGTGGAATACATTTGATTGTGTGGTTCCTGTTAGATCTACAACATTTTTAGTTGTTTAGTCTTATGGCCGAGGTGCACTTTTATTATGGAAATAGTTGATGCAATATTAGTTACTTTAATCCTTACTCACAGGTGGCATGTTGAGAAGTTTTTTGTGAAACATTTGATATTCAAAATGACACTTGATCCTATACAACATCATGCACTTGACTTCAAAATTTATATTCAAAGTGTGCTGTATAATTCTGCAAAATTTCAAATATTTAGGTTGTTTTTAAACCATTATCTTTTTCAAGGTATTGATGCCGAAAATGAAAAGACTTTGGTATGAAACCAATCGGGTGAATAATTTCAAAGACAACAACCACTTCCAAGACATGATTTAGAAGTAGAACAATGTGCTTATGAAGCCAGAAAGATATCCCCTGATGCATTGTCAATGTTTGGCTAGGTTATTTTTGGAGAAAATAACTCCTTATTCCTAGAATAGTGATCTTCAATACAAGCAAATGCTGTGAGAAGAGAGATCATCAGACGCAGCAGAACCTGGAAATTGACCCCAAGGAGAGTCGTGGGTGTGTTCACAATCGTGTCAAGATTTTCCCTTGGTGTACCTTGCTCTTTCCTCCAAATTCTCGAGTCTTAATTGACTTCTTTCTTTCTTTCGGGTTTACTTATCAAATTTGTGTAACTTGATAAATAAAATACTATCCACAATGGTTGACTTAATTTATATTCCCGACTTATATTATCTCCAATCCTTATAACCAATGTTTAACTTTCAACACTTTGTATTTATACTCCACGTTTCTTTTTAAATAAATAACTTGTAGTGAACTTTCGGCTCTTATATTTCACCACACCCACCTTACAACAATCACCCTCCTGTAGACTTATGCTAATTATCCGCTCAATGCTTAATTAAACAATTTCATTATACTCCGCCCCACCTATATATATCAACAACCAATCAAACACTCGTATCGTACCTCGGCTATCCTCCGCACACCTTAGTTAACTCTCCGGCAAGTTCAACGCATATCATCGTCCGATGGTCTTTCCAAATCAACGACTTGGCAATTTCGTCTCGCTTCCAACGTCAGTTTAACGTGCGATGGCGTGTTAAACGGTTGTTTTTCCTGTAACATTTCGCTCACGTGTCGATTCCCTATGGAATCGCTCGCTAATAGAAATACGCCTACTCCGCAAAAGCAAGTGACATGGGCACCCGCTTGTGATTCCGCTAGTGGTTTTGGTAGAGGTTTGACCACTGTGCATGTATGGTTCCTATTATCCTTTTGTTTTTTAAATCGATGTCCAATCCTAAGCAGTTCAAAGCACAACAATTTTGTCTCTTATTAAGCGGATTTAATATGTATTATCAAAGAAACCAACACAAATTTTATAAGAAAATTGTTCAAAGTCGAGTCTACTGGACTTCAAACGGCGATAAACTATATTCAAACTAAATTGCTCCAAAATAGCCCACGACGTCGGTTTAATTTTGTGACGCGAATTTCTTATCAAATTCGCCCTAATATTTCCATTGTCCTGATTTCCCATCACAAGGAATACCAAACAAATATCCGTCCAATCAATTTTTGCCCACGTGTCCTCAATAAAAACTTGCCCTGCTCCCGGCTGCGGGTGCATTAGATGGCGTTTAAGGCGATGGGACATGGATATGGCGATTTCATATCAATCGCATTAACATTTAACGTTGTTCAATTAAGTTTTCACATAAAATCCGCATTAATTAATTTTTAACATTGTTCAAGATCAAACCTCCACTCCTCTTAGCGATTCTGCACGCTCCAATTTGATCTGGCCTTCGGCTCTCGTTATTAATGATCAGAGATTAATTATGACGGTGACCTGATCGTACTTGCGCTTAAGCCACAGCATCAAAGTAGCCATGGTTTTTCGTATAAGTCGGTTGGGTTGGATTACACCGGCCGCTAATTGTGACGATAAGGAGAAGTGGCTAGTCAACTCACGCTTGTGACCTTGCCGTATATTTCCATTTCTCTCTGCCTCACTGTCCGTCTTCCTCTCAATTGGAATTATGCTCTCTGTCTCCCTCTCCGTGCCCACCGCGCCTGAGACTGCACCCATGCCTCGCGTGCGTCATAGGATGCGTTGCCGCAGGGGGAGCACTAGAGGTCAACCCCTGCGGGCTCCCTCCAACCCCTTAACAGAGTCGACTTCCGGCCAGTCCAGTGATTATTACACAGGTCAATATCCAAATAATAGGAGTGGGCGGGGTCGGATTGTAGGATCTGGTCACCGTATGGATTCCCCTGCTCCTCGCTTCCCCACCGCTAGTTCACCTTCTCCCATGACGCGCACTGCGCAATTTTCCTTTAATTGCTCTCTCAACCGCCCGTGAATCATAGCTTTAGTCACTGTGGTCTTCCGAGAGGAGGCCCAAACGGAGGAAGAATGCACCCGTCCGGCGGGTCTGAGCTCGGAAAAAGCCGGCCAACATTCAGGCCTTCAGAAGGGGAGCCATGGCATGCATGTGGAGGGAGCACCTAGCGATCCTGGACCTTCTGAAGGATGGTGCCGAATCGTGGAGGAACCACCGGAGGAGTAGTTTGGTTAATTTGTTTTTCTTGCTTAGCAGGCCCATTTAATTGGGCTACTTTTAGATTATTTTACTGTGTTGGACCTTTGTAATATTTTTGAATTCTGTAAATTAAACGTTCAAGACTGGTTTCCCCGTATGAGGACAGTCTTCTTAATATTTTGATTTTTTGATGACAAATTTTCCATGTGTATATCACACTCCTCACATGATTAGCGTTTTTCTCTGTTCAAGGATTTTGGGTACTTTAATTTGTATTTGGAACAATGGACGTCAGTACGTACTCTATCTGTTGCTTTACTATTCTACATACTGCTATTTCACTTTCTTATAGATGCCTTAGGCATATTTGGATGCTTTCTCAGATTGTCGATAATCTCCATGTGGACCGTTACTGGGTTTTATATCAAGTCGCTGTATGTGACATGGGGTATTTTTCTATCATTGTCTGGGGTGGGACTTCCACTTTTCTGGATGGATATGATATTTGGGTTCCAATCTTAAGATGTGAAAATGTAATGACTTCATGGACTGTTTTACTTCATACAATATATTGAAAACATCATTTTTTCTCTTGTGAAAAAAAAAATGATTAATGTTTATCACTCTGCCTTCAAAACTATCGATGCTGGTCTATGTTGCTGGTTTATTGATATGGTCTGATGGTCTTTTTATATTTTGGACATATCACACTCCTCACATGATTAGTGTTTTTCTCTGTTCAAGGATTTTGGGTACTTTAATTTGTATTTGGAACAATGGGCGTCGGTACTCTATCTGTTGCTTTACTATTCTACATACTGCTATTTCACTTTCTTATAGATGCCTCGGGCATATTTGGATGCTTTCTCAGATTTGTCGATAATCTCCATGTGGACCGTCACTGGGTTTTATATCATGTCCCTGTATGTGACATGGGGTATTTTCTATCATTGTCTGGGGTGGGACTTCCACTTTTATGGATGGATATTTGGGTTCCAATCTTCAGATGTGAAAATGTAATGACTTCATGGACTGTTTTACTTCATATAATATATTCAAAACAACGTTTTTTCTCTTGTGAAAAAAAAATGATTAATGTTTATCACTATGCCTTAAAAACTAGCGATGCTGGTCTATGTTGCTGGTTTATTGATATGGTCTGATGGTCTTTTTATATTTTGGACATATCACACTCCTCACATGATTATGATTAGCGTTTTTCTCTGTTGCAGGGTTTTAGGTACTTTAATTTGTATTTGGAACAATGGACGTCGGTACTCTATCTGTTGCTTTACTATTCTACATACTGCTATTTCACTTTCATGGACTGTTTTACTTCATATAATATCTTCACTTTCATGGGTACATTTTACTTCATATAATATCTTCACTTTCATGAATTTGTTTTTACTTCATATAATATCTTCACTTTCATGGACTGTTTTACTTCATATAATATCTTCACTTTCATGGGCTGTTTTACTTCACTGTTGTAGGGTCTTGGGTACTTTAATTTGTATTTGGAACAATGGACGTCGGTACTCTATCTGTTGCTTTACTATTCTACATACTGCTATTTCACTTTCATGGACTGTTTTACTTCGCTGTTGTAGGGTTTTGGGTACTTTAATTTGTATTTGGAACAATGGACGTCGGTACTCTATCTGTTGCTTTACTATTCTACATACTGCTATTTCACTTTCATGGACTGTTTTACTTCATATAATATCTTCAAAACAACATTTCTCGTCTTTTAAAATTTTAATTTTTTTTTTTAAAATTGAACCCTCCGTCGGTCTACCGACGCCTTGTAGACGTCGGAACTGCGACAACCCAGAAACGTCGGAAGAGAGACAGTATGAAAACGTCGGAAGCGCGACGTTCCAAACGTCGGACCACATATCGTCGAAATTACGACATCTTCCAGACGTCGGAAGAGTGACGTCCAAAACGTCGGACCACGTTTAGTCGGAATTGCGACAGTTTACAAGCGTCGGAAGAGCGACGCCAAAACGTCGGACCACGTTTAGTCAGAACTGCGACGGTTAATGAGCGTCGGAAGAACCACGTTTAAAACGTCGGAGCCGCGACGGTTTGTGAGACGTCGGAAGAGTGACGCCTGTTCGGAACGTCGGAATAAGTGTCGATAGTGCGACACTTTTTACTTGCGTCGGAACGGCGACGGCATGAGAAACCACAGTTTGTTCGCCCTTGAACTGTCGCTCTTGCGACGAATATGTGTCGGAATAGTGACGAATTGGCCGTCGGAATTTCCGCCAAATTCTCTAGTGGTCAACAGTGCGGCCGGGTAAAAGACCGCACCGTTGACTATGTAATTGTCCATAAGTCAGTGCATTGACAGGACTATACGCGTCGGGGCGTATATTTCAGTCAACGCACTGCTATTTTGAACTTTGATAAAGGTAACGATGCTTGAGAAATAGACAGCTGCATTGCGGCCGATGCATTGTATTTCATTAGGGGCACCGTCAATGGTGCGCTAAATTCTTAAGACGCACCGTTACCAGTACGTGACTATTTTTATGGCGCACCGACTTGTCTGTTTGTTTTTTTTTCAAAAAAAGATATATATGTATATTCCTAAATACATGTTTGATTTAATAAAAAAACTTTATTTAATATGGCAATGATTCAGAGAGAAGAGGAGCAACAACAACAACAACAGGCTGAACAATATGACATGATTTTCCAATGGGAGGCCTGAGAGAGGGAGAGAGATGAATACCCTCACCCTATTACTGCAGATACCCAGGTGATCCTTAGGCATGTAGGCCTCCTCAAGTTCTATGAGGAGGCTACTTCCCTAAAGGCCCATAGTGTGTTTTTGAGATATCTTATCCGCAGGTGGAATGCCCACCGACATAATTTATAGGTTGGTCCTGACCTGTGGCACACACCCACTGAGGAGGATATTTATTTTATTACAGGACTATCGAGGAGAGGGTGTATTTTCCCTCATTCCCAGACGTGCCAGCCGGTTGTGTAGCAGGGAGTCAGTTACTTTACTCCGAGAGATATATTGGAGCACATGTACTATCTCCTTCAGAGTTTCAGGTACCTGGAGGTTAGTTACATATAGGTGCTTTTGGTAGACAGGACATGCACTGCCTCTCCCTTATCATTTTGACCATTTCACACAACACCAATGACGGGCAACACATTAGTTGCTCGCTTTTATATTATGTTGATTCTTTAGTACAACATCCACGACTTGTCAAGTGGTCTACCATTTTTTTGTGGCAGTTTTGTACGGCCTTAGATAGATTTCGTGCTCATGCACAAGGGAGGGTCAACTTCCCTTTTGCTTCAGAGCTGTTTTGTTTATTTTTTGAGAGGTTTCCAGAGGTGAGACCTAGTTTTGTTCGATAGCCTCGTAGGCCGATGTTTGAGGCCCAGATGCATATGTGGGGGCAGATGATGCCCAAGAGGGCAGAATTTTTTTTTCCAGCCAGGATATCACATGATTCACTGGACTTACTAGCCAATGTTGACGGGATGCATCCCTTCATTATGGTCCCATGTCCTTATGCTGGCTTAGATTGGTGAGGGTGTCCCAACATCCTCTTCACAGATGGTGAGCTGCCAGAGGATAGAGGTAATATTACTATTTTATTTATATTTATTCTAACATTTTCTTTAACTTGTTTTTATTAAATTATGTAATGAAATTGTCTAATTATTGTTGTGTACTTGTATATATTTTGCAGACATTGGCTCTTTTAATGGCGAGGAGATGTCGGGTCCACCACATGATCCAGGTGTGGATCTTGATGATGACGATCAGGACATGCCTGATTCTGAGGATGATCATGATGAGGATGAGGCCGATGCAGCAGAAAGACATGTTCCTGCTCATGGTGCACCGGTGCCACCTTTTTCTAGGCGTGGTCGACCTGAGACTAGATATAGGATGGAGTTGGCCAACCAAATATGTGCATTGATTGTTGATGCGGGCATCAGGCCCGCTCATTACAGAGACATACAGGCCGATGCTAGGCTGTTACAGATGTGGAGAGGCATGTTGCGTGACATGTACGACCTGATGCGGCATGTCCTAGGAGCTACGATAGCTATTACGTGACTGAGGAGGATTATCCGTAGCTATAGGTGTAGTCAAGCCGCGACATGTGATGGACAGTCCGCGAGCAGTGACTCACATGCATCTCATGATTTTTCACCTCGCAGCACGCCTGATGAGCATGAGGCTCCACTGGCAGCATCTGTCAGTCATCATGGAGATGAGGCTGGACCATTGGCCACGTCCAGTCAGCAACCTGCAGCATCCATCAGTACTAGTCATGATCATGAGCAGGCTGGACCATCGACCGCCGAGTTGCACTATTGACTGAGCAGGCCTCCACTACTACTACTCATATTGATGTTGTACTACCACCAACGGATGCATCCATCAGTACTAGTGATCATGATCATGAGCAGGCTCGACCATCGACTGTCGAGGTTGCACCCAACTTTACTGAGCATGCATCCACTTGTAGTGCTATTGATGTTGTTATACTACCACCAACACCTGATCCATGACATTTATATTACAGTTGTATATTTTTAACATTATTCAGTTATATATATATATATATATATATATATATATATATATATATATATATATATATATATATATATATATATATATATATATATATATATATATATATATATATATATTCCATGTATTTTATGTTCATGTTGCAGTTGTACTTAATTTTCATGTTGGTGATCATCATGATGTGGCGCATATTGTTAGGTCATGTTAGATATGTTCATTTAATGTTTAGCTTGCAGATAGATGTGTATATGTGATAGCATGAGTTATTTGACATATTGAGATGTATATTTGATGTTCGTGTTGTGATGATGTTAATATATAATGTTAATTTGATGTTTGAATGTGTTTGTTAGTCGAATATGATGTTTGTACGATGGTTATCATGATCGTGATGATGTTTATTAATTAATTTAATATTAAATGACCATGATATTTATTAAATATTATGTCGTGATTGTAATTGTAATTTAAATTTTAATTGTATGTAAAATTGTATTTGTATTTGTACTAATTGTAATTTTAACTGTAATTGTATGTAAAATATTTATTAATGTAAAATTTTAATTTTAATTGTAATATTTGATTTATTCTGAAATGACTGTAATTGTATATATAAAAAATTGTAAAATTGTAATTGTAATTGTAATTGTATGTAAAATTCTTAAATTGTAATTGTATATGTAATTGTAATTTTAACTTTATTTTTTTTTCTAAGTAAAATTAATTTCTATTAGTGTAACATAGTGTACATGGAGGCACGGGCCTCTGCTGTTATAACCAGATTCAATGGCATAATTCGCATAAAACAACAAAAATGGGACTGCCCACGCAGGGGAAACCAGTTCAACGAGAGTTTGTTACGCTGCCTCGCAAAAGGAAACCAGCGTTATACAGACAAAACTGTTAATTGTTTGCCTACGGAGCCATACATAGATAACAAAATGTAACAAAACCTTGTGGCCAAAGACCTGAATACTGAAAGCAAAAAACCAAAAAAAACCTGAGAACCTAGGTGTCATGAGGCATAGGAGTAGTCTCTTCTACGATGAGACACCTGTATTCATCGATGTCGGTGGCCTGCATTTCCTATGTGGCTGGTGCTATGTGCCGGGGCTCCTTGGTCTCACCATATTTTCTCGTGGCCTGCCTGCTCTTCTTCTTGTCGTCCCTACTATTTCCGGAGCTGCTGCTGCTATCCGAGTGCGAATTGTGACTGCCTGAATCAGGGTCACCCTTGACGTCCGCAGAGGAGGCTAGGTCACGGCGGGGGAGTTTCTGCAAATTGGGCGAGCAGAGTATGGAAACCTCAGCGGGCTCCTCCTTGAAGGAGACAGAAATGGTGGCGAAGACACAGGGGCGGTCCAAGAAGCAGTGGAAATGAAATTGCGCAGAGTGAGGGGTTGGCGGGGTGACGGAGGAGTCCAGACGGGGCAGAGGCAGTGGCATGGTCGCAGTGGCAAAAGGCTGAGCCAAAAGACAAGTCTGACCAATAGAGAGGCCACACCCACTATGAGTAGCAGGATACCGGCCCAAGGAATACTCCAGGGAAGAAGACGAAGAGTCAGAATGGGAAGAGAGCGACGAACGAGTAGCACGCCCTCTACTGCTGCCTCGCCTACAATGCATGCGATGCTTGAGACGAGGCATGGTAGCACAGTGAGGGTGAAGGATGCTCTGGGCCGAGGAAGAAGCAGGGCGGTGGCGCCACAGAGACGGAAGCTCAGAGGTGGAGGTGAAGCTAGAAGCTGCTAAGATATTCAGATGACAAAGGACGCTTTGTGAGTAGTGATGGCCAGGGATGAATTCAATACAACAACGAAGGCTACAATGTCTCCCTGTCGGCGTGCAGGAGCTCGGCTCTGCGACTTCAGGGGAGCAGTAGCTTCTTAGAGGCTGAGACAAGGGAGGCATGAAACCAGGTAAACGAAAAACATAACCAGGCGGAGGAGGAAAGGTCTCCATTTTGAGGCGGAGGTAGCAGCCTCGACTTCTGCAGCGAAATAAATGGTGATCTGGGTGATGGCTCGAGCACTTAAATGCTCACCGTTGGGGCTTGTGGGTGGCCATGTGGCCATGCCATTTGCCAACCCTGCAGCCCATTGTCGTAGAGCCCTCATAAATCACCCGCATCCGAGATTGTAATTTTAATTGAATTGTATGTAAAATATTTATAAAATTGTAATTGTAATTGTATGTAAAATTCTAAAATTGTAATTGTATTTGTAATTGTAATTTTAATTGAAATGTATGTAAAATATTTGTAAAATTGTAATTGTAATTGTAAATGTAATTCTATGTAAAATTGTAAATGTAATTGTATGTAAAATTCTAAAATTGTATAAATTGTATTTGTAATTGTAATTTTAACTGAACTGTATGTAAAATATTTGTAAAATTGTAATTGTAATTGTAAATGTAATTCTATGTAAAATTGTATATGTAATTGTATGTAAAATTAAAATTGTAATTGTAATTATAATCGTAATTCATGTATGTGAAATTAATGTAAAATTGTAATTGTACTTTTAATTGTAATTGTATGTAAAATATTTGTAAAATTTTAATTCTATTAATGTGAAAATTTTAATTGTACAAATCTAGAATCATTCGAATTTTTGTAACATAATAAAGTTTAGAAAATAATGAAAATAAATTCATGTACTTTATAATTATCATTATTTTATTATGATCTTACATACAAAAAAATAGAACTTTATACAGTCCGGTGTGCTTATCTTCCTAACACGCCCCGGTGCGTCGTATTAATATGACGCACTGGTGCGTCAAAACTCTGCCGCACCAGTAACGAATAAACACAAATAAAAAAAATGCAACTCTATTTTCTTTAATTGAAAAAAAAGCGGCAATTTGAAAAATGGGCCGCAAAATATTTTTGAAAATCTGATTTCATAAAATAATTCTTTAAATACTAAACACTTTTCATTATTTCACTACTTTTTCTAAAATAGATATTTGCAGGAGACAGAACTGGAGCAAGAGAGCAGGAGGGCACTGTGGAGCAGCGAAATATGTTCGAACAAAAGTATTCAGACAATCAGAAACAAAACCTCTGGTGATTCAAACCCTGTATCATAGAATTTGAAACCATCTCGTGATTAAATTTGATTATTTTTTTTCTTTTCTTTTTTTTCTGCAGTTTTTTACTTTTTTATGTAGTTTTATCCATTTTTACCCTAAACCCTTCATTTTTTGTTTTTTCCCTTTCTTCTCCCTGTTTATGTGATTTCAGAATTAGGGTTTTTCATTTTATATTGACGTCCAACCCATGGGATGACTTGCATAGTTGGATCCCAATCCATTCGGCCATTGAGTGAATTTTTGAAAAAATGGATTTTTCTTTATTGGTGCGCCCTGCGTACTCTACCGCACCAATGTGTTGTATTATATAGCGCACCGCACAAGTACTGTAGTAAAAAAAATGAAAACATTTTTTCTAAATCCGTGCGTCAAATTTGAAATAGGGCATCTGTGCTCCATTTAACTAGGCAAGCACCGTACGGTGTATTACACCGTTTTTGCAGTGCGTTTATAATACCCCCACACTGTTAGGTATATTACACTATTTTTTGTGGTGCGTTTATAATACCAACCACACCGTACGGTGTATTATACTATTTTGTTGTGCGTTGTTAATATCCTCACGCAACGGCTGCAGTGCATACCTCATGAAAGGCGCACCGGTGTCTTGAGATTTATTTCTACCTGAAAAGTTGAGAATTTATTTATAGATATATTAATGAATGATATGGTACAGGTTTCAGATTGATAAAGAAATGTCTGACAAGAGATCAAGTAACAAAAATACTGTTAACACATCAAGAAAAGAAAAAAAGGCAAGTTCTTTGTAAATTATTTATAAAAAATATTATTTTTGAACTATATGTAAGTTTAACTAATATGTATTGTTTACTATGTATCATGCAGAGCCAAAAAATGACGAAGTTCGATATGATTATTTTTTATCTAGGACCAGAAGAGCATAAAAGTTTAATGAAAAAATTGCAAAAGGATGAATCAGGTGAATGAAAAAATACTATCGATCCAATATGAGTTTCTTTTTTTAATTATCATTAATAATATACTTAAAATTATTAGATAACATGTGTCAAACAATCTACTAATTCACATTTTTTTAATGTTCTACAAGGACCAACAACTCAGAAAAGGAATGTTGTTCTAAGAAAAGAAAAAAAATAGAACATGCAAATGAAAATCAATTGCTCCTTAGCTCATCTGGAGTGGTGCTGGAAGTTAACGAAAGGGGGAAAAACTTTTACAAAAGATTGAGGGATCTAGTGGAATGAATGTAAAGACGTTCTTTCCAACAACAACAACGTGCTTCAAAAGTAATATGTAATCATTGAATTTTTCGATCATTAAGTACAATAAATAAACAATTTAGCATTAAATATTAATTTTCAAGAATTTTCTTGCAGAAAAGAAAAGAAAATGGAACCCATTCATCACATAAAACAGGACGACAAGGAAGAAAATGGTTGATCTCTAAGTTTGTGAGTAATTGTTACTTCCTTATAACAACTTAACTAGATTTCATTTTTGTATTTTTTAAGTTGTTTTACAAAAATCATCGTTGAATGTCTTGAAACAGGTGCTAACATACAAAGAAGAACCATTAGACGAATTGATTGAAATTGGGTTAAATATGGGTTGTGAGTATATGTTGGCATATCAGAATTTAATTGTGGAATTTGTAAGCATCTATCGATCTTGTTTTACTTAGCTCCATCTATAATTAATAAAACAAAAAACATCTTTTATATTAAATATATGATTTATTATGGGGTATAAAACTTGCAGGAAACAAAGTATGAAATTGCGCCAATAGATGAAATTTTGAAAGATGGCCTGGTACATGGTTTTGAAAGAATGTGTATAGTTTATGAGTTAATTGTTGCTATGGTACGTCATTTTTCTTTTCGATTTACATTGATGTATATTATTTAATATTGCAATTTTCATTATTCTCACCAATGTATATACACTCATTTCATTTTATTTTTATGTTTGTAGATGGAAGGTGAAGAAGAAGAAAACAATCAACGCCGTGAGCAAAACATTCTAGAAAATAACCCAAGTCATGGAAGTAGCTCTAGCAATGACAACAATTCAAGCGAAGAATGATGATCACTATGTTTGGATATCAAAGCAAGGCGTTTTATTTTTTGAAATATGTCTGTGAAATCAGACATTTTGTTTAATGTAATGGACATAGTGTCCCAATTGAAAGACAAAGGGATACAAATATTAACTGTCCCATTTTGTATGATAAAGACTGTCTTATTCATATATATTATATATATAATCATAAAATATGTTTTAATTTATTCTATTGCATTCTCCATTGTCGCTATTGCGTTCTCCATTGTCGTTCTCAAATGCACTAATAAAAATTTAATTCATATGAATATTGAACATATAAGATATATATGTGTCGACTTTTGATGAATAATGAATTTTAAAAACCACAATAATTCTGATATGATATAACAAATTAATCCAAGTAGCACATTCAAATGCATTAATAAAAATGTAATTAATATGAATATTTTTATAAGATGTGTCGACTTTTGATGAATAATGAATTTAAAACAATCACAATAATTGGACTATCACACGTCAATGTTTCTAAAAAAAACAAAATGAAAACCAGTGCGTGTCAGTAACTATCAACCGATGTGTGTCAGTATCTGTCAACCGGTGTGTTTATGTCTCTATACGCACCGGTGTCTATAGACATCGGTGCGTTTATAATCTATGGGAACCACACAAATACTGATACCAGTTATAAATATCGGTGTGTTTCTGTGATACTGCGTACCAGGGCGTTTATGTATAAATAAGCACTGGTGCATTTATATGATCCATATGCACCGCACAAATACCGATACCAATTATAAATCTCAGTGCCTTTCTATGATATGGCGCACCGGTGCATCATAATGGTATACGCACTGGTGCATTCATACGACCTATGGGCACCACTCAAATCCCAAGACCAATTAGAACGACGTCGTGTGTTGTATCACCAACACTATGCCCAGTGTTGTTTTATACATTAATGGCCCGGTGCATTCTTCCTAGATCGCCCCGGGGCGCCTTCTGAATGTACGCACCGGTGCGTTAAAGCCAGAGTAGCGCACCGATGAAAAAACATCCGTAATAACCTCCGACCACCCATTTTTTTTTAGTTGTGTTTAATTTCCGTTAAAAGCTCTGCCAAAAGCTCCGTATCCAAAAACGGATGTGGTAGCATATGTTTTTTGACAATTTTGGCCAATTTTATAACACTAAAAACCTCCTTTATAACCTCCGCTAGAGGGTCTTTTCCTTGTAGTGATTATTCACATGGTTAGACTCATACATCGAATGATCGTGTGAATGAGATAGAAGACCCTGAATGTAGTTCCATCCATCACGATTATTCTTTCAAGATTAATGTAAGATCCAAAGCATGATGGATATGATCATAAAGACAATCATTCAATCATGAGTTAGTCTTTTTCATTAGCGGATTGAATTCTTGATCATGGTACATTTAATGTTAGCTTATGTGTTGAGCATGGGTATTCCTCCCTCAACAAATATATCATGATGTGAATGTATTGTAACATATGATGATTTCAACCAACTATTCTTTATATGAACTTGTCAAGAAGGTAAAGAATTTCAATCATCAACTATTGTTTATGACTTTGCGCTTTAGGGGAAATATGTTATAGGCCATTTTGTCGCATCTGGTCAACAGGCCTGCAAGCCAAATCAATCACCATCCATGAACATGTTGTCATCATCCCTACACAAATCCCTAAGCATGAACTTCCAAATGCTTGAGTTTATGGGTCTAACTGCTTCATAATTGTGCTATTAAGCTCGAGCACACCCTAGCCCTTTAGGGACCCGTGTTAAGTAGCAGGCTACTCCTTCTACACTAGCATTGATCAACAACAACTTGGCCCTTGCTGGGGGTGCATTGAAAATATAAATTTGGGAAAATTAAAATGTATCGCAAATATTACTCTTCCAAAAGCTTCCAAGAGTTTTTCCAACCATTTACCTTAGATAAGAAGTTTAGATCCTATCTGATCTTACCTTGGATATTTCACCTCTTATCCCTTGAGCTTATCCTCCCATCTTAAGTGGATCTCAAGCCTAGATTGGTAAATTAATAAGAATTCCTAAACTACCGCAGTCTCCTATATATTTACTACCATCCATAACATCAAGGTTGATTTTGGAGATTGGTCATGCCCTCATGCTGCTGCCTTGAATCTAAGAGAGTCATCATCTTCATGCATTACGGTGACATTGAGGTGTGATTTGTGACAAGGAAGGACAAGTCAACTTGGGGAAATCTCTACAAGATCAACACTATCTTTGGTTTTAAACTCTCTCCTATCTCTATTAATACAAATAGTATATTATTTTCCTATGTGTTATGTTATGTTGACATTCATATATTTCAATGTCTCAATGATTCATTGAATAAAGTAATTGGATTATGCTTTCAACCACAAGACTAACCTCACATCAAGCCTCGCAAACACCATTAACAAGCTCATAAGAAACAAATAGAAATTTAACTTTTTAGCTTTGATTCATGCTTCATAGTGAGACAAGTAACCCTGACATATGAACCCAATTATTTGATATTAAATGGATATAATGTTTCTCCTTCTTAAAATGTGTTGCGAATAAACAATGGGGAGAGAAAATAGGAACCGAGAAGGGGCAGGGACAACACTATAACCAGCTAAGAACAAGACATATGGTTTAGCTCAGTGTGGATATATTGTTGTCATCACCAATAGTAGTATATTTTACATGCACGTCCATGCAAATGACAGATGGGTCATTCACTCCACTTGGCCATCCATACACATGTTGGGTGGCACTAAGGCAGGGTACATTGAATTTTATAACCGCCTTTACACAAAAAATGATTTGAGTGGAAAACATGGGAGCTTTTTGGATCACAAGATGCAATAAAAAAAAGTAAACTTGCTATTCATCTTCAAGACACTATCCAGAGATAGATCCCACGTGGTCTAAGGGTATAGTTCTTCATTGATTGGGTTGCTCAATCATAGTAGGTAGAGTGTATGTTTCTTTGAAACAAACTTCTAAGCTATGTTTATTAGATGGTATAATATGGAGTATGAGCATACCACTCTATAATGTGAGTCTCTCAAGCCCGGGCTTTCCTTGAAACACTGAAGAGTGATGTTGCAGTAGCCTTCAAAAAGAGTGTATCTGGTATATGGTTATCTGCACTTTTGAACAAGTGAGTTATTTGCAATGAATTAGACTTTAGATTTTAATATTTAAGCATTTTATTAATATCTAGTTTTCAACATATCAAGGTACTCGTAAGAGAAGTTATAATAAGTCCCAGATTATGGATTTTCCAACAAAGTTTTATTTATTATTATACATATAACTAGTATTCGGGTATCTAGTCATTTGCATAAGTAAATCTATATGAATTATCTAGATTCCATATTTAATGCAAAGTATATTTAGAAAAAAAAATGAAAAGCAATGTGGGAATCCTAGTACCCAAAATGTAACAATGTATCTACTAAGATCTGGTACCATATTTTGAATTTTATTGTAAGTCTAAATAATTAATATTAAACTTATTTAGATTAAAATTAATCTAAATGTATTATCAGTCTTAATTAAAAAAAATACAAATTTGATTTATTTGGGAAACAAATTTGAGAATTTATATTAAATAAAGAAATTTAATTATCAAATAACTATTGGAAACTTAACTAAACTGAGATGATGGGGGTGAATCAGTTTAGTGCATTCATGGACAACTTTTATATTTCTTTTCAATTTTTAATTGAAATATTAAATGACCAACAATACATCACATGAACAACATATTTAATATATAAACAACACGTAACATGTAAACCACAACATAAGATTCATCACACAAAAGAAGCACATGTGGAAACCAAAAATAAGTGGAAATCTATAAAGGGAGAAAACCATGAATTTGTTGTTGTTTTGATCAAATGAAAGCTCCTATTTCCTCTATCACATAATATTTTGGATGTTCCAACCTCTTTTATATTTTCCAAGCTAAAACTTGCAAGGAATCTCCTACTCCCTATTACATTAATTTTATGTAGGCTACAACCTACTGGATGCCCCTAGCTCAATTTGTTTTGGAAGATACTACTTGCTAGGAAGCTCCTACTCCCTATTCAACAAGCTGCAACCTAAAAGGATACTTCAATCCACTGATATATAAAATATATAACATGTTGGTTTACCTAGTTTTTAGTTATGCATACCTCCATCTCTATCTCTTCCTCTTCTCCTCCTCAAATTTGCTTCATATCTGCTGTTTACTCAATGCTAGGTAACTCACAAACAAGGTCTCACAACAACTATTTCAACTCATAAGCTCATCGATATTTTTTTCCTTCCAAAATGGCACAGTTTTATAAAGATAATTTGTTGGTTTTTAGTATTTCGTGCAAGAATCTGAAATGAACAATCTTTCCTCTTTGCATTCCAAGGTTGTCTCTTTGTTTCCAATCTCTTTTAATTTTTGAATATTAAGAATACATAGGATAAATTTCGAAATATTCAATTAACATGCATTAATATAAACCAACTTTGATTCGAACAACAACCAAAGTCCTCTTGCATCACAACATTTTAAACACCTCTAATCAACCTTTAATCATACTATTGCAACCAATATTTAATCAACATTTAATAAGCTTTACACATACAATTCACAATCAAAAACCTTTGCACTTGACCACATATTCCAACAACCTCTACACTTGAAACAAGCATACCTCTGCACCATAACCAACTCAACAACATACTTCTGAAACACCCTTTGTTCTGTAACACCTCAACTAAACACTCCATTCACCAAGAATTTCCAAGGCCGTACCTTTGTTCACCTGATCTCTATGGCTTCTCACAAGCAACTAGACTACAAAAGCATATGCACAACCTATGAAAGTATTCACATGTGGAAACAATGCATCACAACATCACATTACCTATAAGCATCAAACTTACTCGCATCTTTAAATAGGAGTATTAACATTAGTACAGACACAACTATAACACAACACATCAACAAGCATAACAAACATAACAACCATAGCATAACAACACCTCCATAACACAATGCATCAACACAAGCATAAAAAGCATGCCATGAACTTCAATTGTGGGGTGCATACATCAATTGACACCCTTTCCCATCAATTACAACTTTTCCAACAATAAACTAAACTAAAAAATTATCCAAAAAAATTTAAAAATTGATAGAGTACCCATTATTTATTCATATAAAATAGGATGTTGTTGCAAAAGTCACAAACACCATGTAAGAGATTAAAACATATAATAAATTACCAATTACAATTAAATTAAAACTCTATTCCAAACAAACATATCTATTAATACAAACAATATCTCCATATTAGGGATGTTTTTTTATTTAAATAAGTGATGGTTTTCTTATTCTTTCACCTAAACAACCCTTTTAAATAAAGAAGAAAAAGAATAAGACAAAAATGTTTTGAAAGGTGTATAAGTTCTCATAAAGAAAATTTTGAATTTGGGAAATTCATTTTTTTAAATGTCATTTTCTTTTAAAATTGATTTTTTAATGTATTTTATTTATATTAAAATATTGAATTAAAATTAAGTTAATATTTTAAATATTTATTGTTAGGTCGTAAGGTGTTTCCCTTTGGGAACAACTCCCCTCGTGCACTCTTGTCATCACTTTGTGTCGTTCGATCCATCGTTAGACGATTGGATTGTGCTCGTCCGTTGATTTGAATTGCATTAACACGGGTGGTCGCGCCCCGTTGAACACTTTCTATTTTCCCTTTGCATAGATGTCATATTGCAGTCGGCCTGTTCACGGTGTAATGGGATGGTGTAACAAGGTAAGGGTTTTGTAGTTGAGAAATTTTCATTTAATTTGTTAATTCGATGACAATTTTCTTCTTCGATGAGTATTTCTTCTTCCGCTACAATCTTCAGATGTTATTTCCCTTGTGTCATTCTATTTTATATTTCAATTTTTTTTTAGAGCAAGCTAACCTCTTGTGTCGTTCTAGGGTTTTTCCAAATGCTATCATTTGGCAGCACTGCTCTAGTTCCTTGATGGTCCCGTTGTCATTTGGTAGCACTGATCTAGTTCCTTGATGGTCTCAGATTTAGACATGTCTGCCATCTTCAGATGTTATTTCCCTTGGTCTCATTCTATTTTGTATTGCCATTTTTTTTCGAGAGCATACTGACCTCTAGTGTCGTTCAAGGGTTTTTCCAAAACACCGCCATTTAGAAAAACTAATCTAGTTCCTTGATGGTCTTGGATACGGATAGGTGAATTTTACCCCATCGTTGACAAAGAAATTATAATTTTAGTTATGTTCTCAGATTTTAATTTTCTTTATTTTTCTATAGAGGATCTACATAAATTGTTTCTTGGGTTCTCCACTAGCCAAAAGGTATAGCTACAAGCCTTTATATGACAATTTCTTTGTTAATTATGAGGTTTCATTATTTCCCTAGTTGACTACCTGGTTACTTTTCTTTTCTCTTCACATATGGTTTAACCTCCTATCGAAGTAATGATTCAACTGCTTTTAAGTTTCCAACCCTAGACCACGTATCTCAGGTTTTCTAAATTAATCTCTTTCCTTTGTTTCCCAAATCAATTTTTGGGAAACCACACCTGGGTAATGGCTAACCCCTGAACTGGGTCCTTAGGTTTTGATTTAATGTGTAAAAATGGAAGAAGTTAACTTATGACTTGTCAGCCTTAACGGTTTCAAATGTTAACTTAAAGACTTCAACCCAGAATCAATTTCTACGATGAATATTTATAAGTTAGATTGTAAGATTTTAAGTTGAACTTAGCAGTGAGGGTTTTTGCGCAACTTATGGCATCTTTATTAGACACCGGCGAGTTTTCATTCAATCCATGAGTTATAAAATGAAAAATCCGCAAGCCCATCACTGGTTAGGGTCCTACCTCAAGCACTTTGAGGTCGGACTTGGTACTAGTGAGTTTGATTTGTCAGCGGAGAATCACTCTTGAGGTTTTGTACATGTAGCTGAGCAGGAGGTCTGAGTAGAGGTTATCTCAAAAGACAGACTTGGCAATTCCTTTAACCAAACTCAACAAATAGTTTGCCACTTATAATAAAATTTGTTTAACCACCTTCAGAACGTACATTAGGTCTCCTATTTAATGGATCTCATTGTCACAATGGATCACATCTTCAATATTTTATTTAATGAATCTCATTTTCATAACACTATATCTGCGAGTTTGATTTGTTTTAGAAAATATGAATTATTACAATGTTAACATGGCCATTAGCATGGACGACCAAATTTTGAATGAAAAGTAAGCTTTCAAGATACTTTCGTACTCATAATAACATAGAAAAGACTTAAGATAAAACACTTAGAAATATATCCTTTTGGTTGTTATTTATTATGTGAAGTATCTTAGTCAATTCTATATTTTGTTGACCTAATTGGGTAACATATGAATTTCATTTTATTGATTATTACCATGTAATTTTGTCTTGACCAATTTCTGACAAATATGAGAAATAATTTTTTGCATGGTTTGTAACACTATGCTCGAATATAGATCATTGTGAAGCAACATTATATTTTTCCAAGACCACCTTGAAGTATATTTTTTATGTTTTTAAGTATTTGTGGTATTTTAAATACGAAAGAAGTCTATTTTTCCCCTTCTTATTTTGAATGATCTCTGAATGATAGATGTATATTATTAGAGTAGTTAGAGTAGTTGTATATTTTATTCTCTATTGTTTGGGGTTGTTTTTTTTACATTGTGTATTGGTAGAGTCCTTTGGCTTGTACTCTTTATGTTTTAATGTAGTTGCCAACCTTTTCAATATGCTTCTAAAATATAGGCCATAAGACAAAGTTGCAAAGAAAGAAATACTTCTAAAAAATGCCCAGGTTGAGGCAGAAGGGAAGACTATTGAAGTGAAGAAGACTCCAACAAATTATTTATTCTTCTCAGTCATGATGAGGAATATTGTGTGCATGCATATTATAGATTAATTGGTAGTCATTTCCCATGATTTTGATCCAATTGAGTTGGTAGTGTGGCTTCCTGCACTTTGTAGAAAAATAAACATCCCATATGCAATTCTCAAGGGGAAAGCACATCTTGGAGCGGTATGCATCTTTATAATCTTTGTTAATTACTTTTTAGTATGATAGAGTTCACAAAAGCTTAAAATGTAAGTAGTTTGTAATTACTTTTCATATTAAAAAAACTTGACTTATGACTATGTTGATGTGGCTCATCAACAGGGCCGAACAAAGTTTGACTTGGGAGTAAGCTTTCACGACGCTTTCGTCCTCAAAAAAAAAAAAAAAAAAAAAAACACCTGTAAATATATCCTTTTGGTTGATATTTATTATGTAGAGTATCTCAATCAATTATATATTTGGTTGAATTAATTGGGTAACATATGAATTTGGTTTTATTGAGGATTACCATGTAAGTTATTTGGTTGAATTAATTGGGTAACTTATGAATTTGGTTTTATTAATGATTACCATGTAAGTTTCTTTTGACTAGCGTCTGACAAATATGATAAATAATTGTTGTGCATGATTTTTAATGTTGTGCTCAAATATAGATCAGTGTGAAGCAACATTATATTTTTCCAAGACCACCTTGAAGTATAATTTTTCTGCTTTTAAGTATTTTGGTATTTTAGTTATGAATGAAGTCTTTTTTTTCCTTCTTATTATGAAATGATCTATGAAGGATCAATGCATATTATTAGGGCAGCTGTATCTTTTATTGTTTGTTGTTTGAGGTTGACTTTTTTCCATTGTGTATTGGTTGAGTCCTTTGGCTTATACTCTTTTTGTTTTAATGTAGCTTCCAACCTTTTCAAGATGCTTCAAAAATATACGCCATAAGATAAAGCTGCAAAGAAAGAAAGGCTTCTGAAAAAAGCTCGGGCTAAGGCAAAAGGGAAGAGTTTTGAAGTGAATAAGTCTATTGTTGTGAAATATGGAATTAATCATGTAACTTACCTTATTGAGCAGGTATTACAATTGTAATTTTTCATTTTTCTCCAATTTTTAACAGAGTTATTGCTTTTTAGGGTATTGTTGTGTATTCCTCCAACAAATTATTTCTTCTTCTCGGTCATTACAAGGAATATTTGTGTTTGTGCAGAGTAAAGATCAATTAGTAGTCGTTGCACATGATGTTGATCCAATTGAGTTAGTAGTGTGGCTTCCTGCACTCTGAAGAAAAATAACAACCCATATGTAATTGTGTAAGGGGAAACATGTCTTGGAGCGGTATGCTTATTTATGTGTAATATTTGTTTATTGTTTTTGAGCATGAAAAAGTTCACAAAAGCTTAAATTATAAGTAATATGCGATTACTTTTCAATGGAAACTGATATGCAGATTACTTTTCATGGCAAACCGATATACAAAACTTTTTCACTATGCAATTTTTTGTTGTAGATTGTGCACAAAAAGATAGCAACAACCTTATGCTTGAATTATATGACGAATGAGGACAAGATGGAATCCCATCACTGGTTAGGTTCTTACCTCAAGCACTTTGAGGTTGGACTTGGTACGGGCGAAAATTCTGACTTGTCAGTAGATAATCACTCTTGGGGCTCTGTACACGGCCCGAGCATGAGGTTCGAGTGAAGGTTAGCTCAAAAGACAGATTTGGAAATTCCCTTAACCGTGCTTGAGGGATAGTTTGCTACTTATAGAAGCATTTATAAAACCACCTTCAAAACGTACATTAGGTCTCCTATTTAAAAGATATCATCGTCACAATGGATCACATCTTAGGTATTTTAGTTAATGGACCTCATTGTCATAATGGATCACATCTTATATAAGTTAATCTTCACATTCACGTCATTCTTTAGTGGGGAATGTGAGCTTGACTTGTTGTTGGTAATTTTGAATATTTGTTAGTTTGATTCATATTATGAAAATATTACTTATGACTATGTTAACATGGCCCATCAATAGGGCCGGACATAGCTTACTCAGAAGTAAGCTTTCAAGATACTTCTATACTCATATTAACGAAAAAAAACTTAGAACACCTGGACGTATATACTTTTGGTTGATATTTATTATGTAGAGTATGTCATTCAATTCTATATTTCGCTGATTTAATTAGGCAACATATGAATTTGGTTTTATTGATGATTACCATGTAAATTTATTTTGACTAGTGTCTCAGAAATATGAGAAATAATTGTTGTGCATGCTTTTTAACATTGTGCTCAAATATAGATCAGTGTGAAGCAACATTATATTTTTCCAAGACCACCTTGAATTTTTCTGCTTTTAATTATTTTTGGTATTTTAGTTAGGAATGAAGTCTTTTTTTTCCTTCTTATTATGAAATGACCTTCGAAGAATCAACATATATTGTTATAGTTCACATAATCTTAAATTGTAAGCAATATGTGATTATGTTTCATGGGAAACTGATATGCATAACTTATGCATTATGTACGTAAATAATATGTGATTACTTTTCATGGGAAACTGATATGTAGAACTTCTGCACTATGCAATTTTTTGTTACAGATTGTGCACAAAAAAAAAACAATAGTGTCCCTGACTTTGTGAAGAATGAGGAAAAGGTGGAATTTAGCAAGATTGTCGAGGAAATAAAGGTGTGAATATGTTTTTATAAGTCGCTATGTTTTATTCATCAAACAACGCCACATAAAATCAAAATTAAACAGTTTACTTAATAAATTAACTCTTCTTGCAGGCTAACTTCAATGACAAGTTTGATGAGTATCGGCCACAATGGGGAGGTGGCATTATCCGAACCAAATCTCAGGAAAAAACAAAGGCTAAGGAAAAACTTTTGGCCAAGGAAGCAACACAGACGCACACTTAAGAATAACTCCTCAGAATGTTTTTTCCATGTTGAAATTTTTATTGGATTATCTTTTGTAGTTTGTTATAATTTGATTTATAGGTATAGTAACATATCAAAGACTCTACTAAGGATTTCTCTAAAACCAGTTTTAACTTAAGGCTCAAAAAACATGTCAATTTTGAAACTAGATTAATTGTTGAGTAAACAATATTTCATACACATTCAATGGCCTTATGCACTCTCTACAAGTTTTTGTATTATGTGATGTTGATACCTTCATTTTTTCCTTCTGTATGTTAATGTTGTTGATATTTATTGCTTTATAATTTTAAGCATGTACACTTTTTAAACCTGCATGTAGCTATCTATTGCACAATTGCACTCTCCATACCACAATGATAATATATGTGTTTTGTGGCTGATTTTGGACCATGGAATGTGACAAAAGTATAGCTATCTGAATGCTCCATTCTAGTATGAGAGGTGGGATTTGTAAATTCATGTGGAGAACCAATCGTTATTGTCTCGCTTCACTTCCCAAATGAACTTAACTAGGGATCTAACCTCTTTTCATTCCAATGACTGTTCCCAACTCTAGAAAATGTCTTGAGATCTAGTGGAGAAGTTGGGTTTTTGGCCCTCTCTGACTCTGTGGATCTCTTGAGATTGAAACCTATGAAGAGACAAGGAGCATTGAAGAACTTGTGCTTACCTTTGGTCCAGTCTCCGGTGGGTGATAAATCAGATTGGTAATCAGGCATCAAATGAAGGCCTAAGATGTGATATGTTGCTTGGGGATTTCTGAACAGAACTAAAGATTTTACCAAGCATCCTCTCTTCTCCCTGACACTACTGATCTTGATCAACACACTTGAATCTTGATTTAGGAAATAATTCAAATCCAAAAATTTCCATGCACACCAGTCCTCAACCACAATTTCCCATAAATTCGGGTACATGCTTACACAGGAAGAGTGAAACTCCTTGGAACTTGTGATGGATGTACTGCAATAAAAACAACCCACAAGTTCTTACAGGTAACCCTAATAACTAAAAACCCTTAAGACCTTGAAGTATTCAATAGACACGATAATTCATTGGACCTTGTGGCATATACAAAGCTCATAAAGATTGAACCACCATGTATAATATATATATATATATATCATGGTCAAGAATGGATTTGTACATGGCATACTTTATCAATAGTGCTTTTTGGAGCTTGTGCTTTATCTTTTTCTCCTCAAGCCAAATTATAACTAATGAATTGTTTTTCTTCTCCAATAATGAGTAGGCATATACCTCAACTTGAAAATTAAAATTGTGTGTGTCATATGTCACCTTTATATAGGTGCAAACCAATGCCCAATAGATTCAACCCATTTTATTATCACTTGTCAGCCATTGTATTTAGTGAAGGACAATGTTTTTTTTAAAGACTTCTTGTATTGATCTGATGTTTACTTGCTTGTTGCAATAATTTTCACTAAACCACTACTTTAGATACTGCTGGTAGATCCACAATTGAATCTACTCAAACTGGTCCTAGCTCCCGATCTGAAATTAATCCATTCAAAGGGTAAATAACTTATAGACCTGGATGGTGGAGGGTTGGTCCTAGATATCAAACTGAAAGATATTCTTAGTGAGATGGTGGTGAGAAAATAGGCACATTCATTGTTTCTAGCTCTCAATATTGATACACCTAAGGTAACCTGGTTCATCGAATGACATTTTCCTCGATCAATCATTGATGTATAAATCAAGCACCACCATCAAATATATGCCTACCAAGTTGCCCGCCCAATGCATATCTATAGTTGACCAACCCACCTTGTATTGATCATAATTGAAATAATCAAGCTCCAAAAAATCTATACCCACATAACATGATCTTCTACAACCATAAGTTGTTTTTTTAATTCTACCCTAACCTTGGTAACCTCAATTTATTGGCCTTGATAACCTCAATTTCTTGCAAGGATACCATCATTTCATGGACCTTAAATGAAAAAAAGGGCCCCCATAATGAAAAATTGAAGAAATATTCATAAAATATATATTTAATAGCTCCACTTTCATGAGAAGGCAGAGAAAAAAATATGTAATTCCACACATAATCATTGCAGAAGAAAAAATAACCATATGACAATGTTCTTCTTTTTAAAAAGAAAAGATAATGACACTGTGGATGAAAGAGAATGACTGTGGTTCTTTCCAAAATATGATGATGTACATGTTGCCCTAAAGAAAGAAGATCCATATTATTTGTTTGAAGATAATACCCTTTCTTTCCAAAAGAGCAAGTGCATAACATCTTTGATGAAAAGGAAAAATAAGATCATCCAACTCTCCTTTAGGATGATGATACTCAAAATCAAGAAGAAATATTTAGGTGTGAGGTATTGCTATTGTATAGGATGACAATACTCCAAATCAAGAATAAATTTCAAGGTGTGAGGTATTGCTACTGTCATAAATAGGGTTATCCGACCAGGAATTTAAAAAGACGACATTGTTGCCCACACATATGAAGGCCACCATGAAGGTTATGATGACATTACTAAGCAAAATCTTGGTGGCGATGAGGATGCCACTATTGTAATAACTGGCGATTTTTTTTGCTTCCCCATTGAAAAGTGTGATGCGGAACCAAAACAGAAATCTTGTAGAAGCTGTGACATGCATTTTGACCAAATTCTCAAGAAAAAAAAAGCTAAATGGTAAAATGGAAAGGAAGAGGAATGGAAAAGCTCTCATAGCCATTAGATCAGATAAGACCAGAACATCTAAACACCAAATGACCTGCATTTCATTCACCCTTTAACACAACCCAAACATAATATATATAGATGACCAAAGTTGATCTTGGTCAAATTCCACCATGCTTTTTTCAAATTCACAAATAATTTTAACGACTAAGTGCAAGCCCGTATGAGAAGAAGAACCCCACAAATTCAAGTTGTATGATGCTTTTTGGAAGGAGAACAAAAAACAAAACCAAAAACAATGCACATGAGCACATAATAATCATACCAATACTCTCAAAACAAAATTATGAGAGCCAAGAGGGAATCTTACAATACTATAGTATTATTTTCACTATGACCATGCTTTTTTCAACTTCACAAATTCTTTCAACGACTAAGTGCAAGCCCGTATGAGAAGAACAACCCCACAAATTCAAGTTGTATGATACTTTTTGGAAGGAGAACAAAAACAAAACCAAAAACAATGCAGACGAGCACAAAATCATCATACCAATACTCTCAATACGAAAGCTAAACCATTAATTGGAAGCAATAATATAGAAAATGATGGAAACATGTGTTGACCAGCCTAACGTTAATATACTTGAATCTTTCATGTTGACCAAAAATTCGAAGTATTGTAACTCTAAAGAGTGTTTCGGAGAAATTATGAATAATAAGTGCCATTATAATTGAATCCAAATAAATCAATTCCCATGATGTGTTGCGAAAAGACTTAAAATATGGTATATAAACCCATCTGATGCAGGGCTACCCTGCATACCCAAAATCTTCATACCATGCGTGCATCTCAGCATTTTTCCAAATCAAACCCTCAATGTCTGACAATTCCAACAACTTAATTTGCGGAAGCTCTCAAACATCTGTTCACAAATGTTATGGTTCAAAATTAGTGTATAATAAAATCATTCATGAATGAGTTGCTTTTAAAATCATCATTCAAACCTTTGACTCTAAGTTTTCGGACTTCTCCTCATCAATATAACATATACTTATATGTTACATCCTCACCTTAAATGAACTCTGAGTGTGCACCTCAACTTAACCATTTCATTTCACATTGAATGTCACGAACCATTATATAAACCCTTTTAATTCTGGTCTTAAGCCCAAATACTTCTCATTAGTCATTTATGCAATCATTTATATATGGGTTTCAGTATCGGATTTCATATATTCAGAAGTCAATGAGACAATGCACCCATGGTTTAACATTCAACTTTAACATTATTTTAATTGAACCAAATATCAAATATATATAAGTGCGCCCTTCCCATTCTGCTTACCAGCTCATAAAATCGAATGCCAGAATTTCATACTTATCCAACGCTCCATCGCTTGTCAACAATATCTCTGCGCTAAAGGTTAAACTCACTCTCATTTCCGCCATATTCAAAATTGGACTCTAGCAAGCGATCTCCTCCATCCCATTGCGTTCAACTTTGTTCACACACTTCGACAAACAATTTTCTGCTATGGCAACCAATTCATATAAACTGAAATTTCATTTCAAAACCGAATGCTAACATACCTTCCATGAATTCAACAACGCTCTCCCTTTTACCCAATTTCCACAGCGTTTTCTCTGTATTCGATTTTAAACATCTATGTGTGTCGACTGTCCCATTATTTTAAGCCAGAACTTCTCCATTCTCGTTTTCACATGAAACCCAATGATTCATTGTATTTAACATAGATCGATATCACTGTTTAAATTTATTCATGATAGACATAGTTTAGACAAAACGCTGCGCCACTTCATACATACCAGTCATTTAGATTCATTCCAGCGTTGCAGAGTTTACTCTGATCCATTGTCATTTAAGAATTGATGGCTAACAACGTATTCTTCAGTAACTCAACGCATCCACATCGCCTCTGCACACTGTCACAATTCACCACGCTGTTCATTGGAACCTAACAATTAAAATCGTTTTTCATCAAATTCCAAATAAACAGTGTTTAAAAACAATTGTCCTACGCCTTCTTCCACGTCTGCCATAAACACAGTCTGACATAAATGTCAGTTCCTCCCTCTTGGATTTGACATTGCGCTGTCACATTACAACTTATTAATTTGTTTAATCAAATGTCTCAATTGATAGCACTTCAAGCTACACCTTCGATTCACCATTAAACTTCTTCAGACAAATTCTTTCGATGCTGCAATTCGTGTTTTTACCAGATTTCAATTCTTCAGTGCTTACGGTTTTGCCAATCAATTCCAGGTGTTAATTCACTGTATAATGCTCACAAACAGAAATCGACCCTATGAATCTTGTCTCTCTGTTGTGAATCGATTGCACAGAAATCGATTCATCAACCTTATACAACACTGTCATTTAATTTTAAATGTGTTTTTTCCCATTCCATGCAATTCGCCCAATTTCTTAAATTTCAAATGCCTTTCCTCAACATATGCAGACAAAGTCGATATAAATCGATACTCATTTACAAGCAAAGCTTACAATCTCTTAATGCAAATATCGCTCATCTTATCCAAGACTAGAAACGCAGTTTGATTTAAAATTTCTTTCATAGATACACAACAATTAACATTGATCATTACAGTTCTTCTTATACACCACTCAATGAATCAAAACACACAATTCTGAAAACACTTTTCACATTAACAATGAAAATACTTACAAACTTTGTATTGGCCAGATATTCAACTTTAATGGCCTTCCAATTGCCCGGAGGCTTCTAAGTAGAAACTCTCTCACTACTCACACTCTCAATCTATTCAAGTGTCATTCTCCTCTCAAAAACCACTCATATTTATACATAGATAATGCATTTAATTCACTCAAAATATCTCTCCACCTAATCCTCAACTAATTTATATTTTAGGTGTGGACTCAACAAAGTCCCATACATAGAATTCCTAATCTCTAATTTTGCTCCTAAACTATTTCTCTCATATCCTTTTATTTAATAAAAGAATATTTACAAAATTCTCACTTTATCTCCTATTTCATTAAAAATAACAAATTAATTAATAAAATATTAAAAATGTCACACCCCCTTTTCTAACATATTTACAAATGAAAAATGGCCTTGATGCTCCTGCATCACCATCCCAAGATATTAACAACAAATAACATCTTCCATGTTACTTTGCATGTAACAAAAAGTACTCCAATAAGATGGAAACTTGTCTCCTTTGCAAATTTTGGTTGTTTTTGGTATTAAATATGCCTTGAACTAAGTGTGCAGAGACGACGCAATGTGAGATAATCAAGAGTGCAACCCTCTTAAGATTCTACAAAAAAAATTGTAGCATTCCAGTCACCCCTCTCCCAATGCTTTCTTTTTGTTTTTTATAATTGCAGGTAGAGATTTTGTGGGAACATATCAACTGATAACATATCCAGTGTTAGCAAACATAAACTTGGTAAACTTCCACTTGATACAAGATCCTAGGAATCCACACTTATTTGACTCTAGAAAATTATAAATAGAGGTTGTATTTGTACCATTGATTTCATCTCTGTCAAATACTGGAAACTCATATTTGTATCTCGTACATGAAAAATTCTTGATCTCCTCATTAGTCCCAGGATCCTATGACCCAAATTGGTTGCAAAGGGAAGCCAATATCTTGAAATCTTTATTCCTTTACTTGTTATAAATCTCAGTTAAACAATGTAAACTATGAAACAGAAACTATAAACTGAAAACGAGAACTCTAGCAAAAAAAACCCAAAAAACATGGAAAAACAGCTCAAAAATGAAAAGTATTGATGCCGGAATACTAGCATTTTTTTCCGAGGCAAATTTTCAACATGTTTTAAAAATGGCAGTGAAAACAATTTTTTTTTTTTAATTTGTGCAAAAAAACACGTGAAAACAAAAAATGTTAATGCTGGAATACGTTTTTTTTTCTTCAGGTTAGATTTTCAACATTTTGAAATAATGACATAAAAAATAAAATATCATGACTCCCACAAACCTTAAAATTTCAAAAGAAAAATGAAAAAAAAAACAATAAACTAAACAAAAGTTTAAAATAACAATAAAAAGTAAATAAAAGTATGTATTAGAAAAAAAACATAAAATGACAAAAATGACAAAAAACATCAAATATATAAAAAGACAAAACAAAAGAATCAAACATAAAAATGTAAAAAATAAAACAAAATTAATCTATAAAAGATAAAAACACAAAAAAAATTAAAATATAAAAAAATATTTTAAAAAAACATAATTAAGTAAAAAAATCAAGGAAAGGAAAGGAAAAAAAAAACTTTATTGAGTAATTAAAAAAACAAACAAAAAAAACCATTAAAATAAATCGATAAATTATACATTTAAAAAAATAAAAAATTGTAAGACCTCCTTATAAATTATACATTAGAAAACACATTTAAAATAAAAATCAATAAAATTTAAAATTTTAAAAATTTAAAAACTAAAAAAAAAAAAAATCAAAATAATAAAAATAAAAAGCATTAAAAAAATTAAAAATTAAAAACATTTAAAAATAACAAATTATCAAACATATTTAAATAAATAAGAAAAAAAATTAAAAGAAAACATTAAAAGCTTAAAAAAAAAAAAACTTTGAGAAATAAAAATACTAAAATAACAAACAAAAACTATTTAAAAAAAAACTAAAACTAATTAAAAAAAGTTAATAATTATAATTTAAAAAAATGTAAAAATATAAAAATTAGGTCCTTTGGGCTACCGGTCGTGGGCGAGTAGAGCTGCAATAGCTTCTGCCTGCCCATGGTCGGCAGCCCTCGAACCACCAGCAGCTTTGAGCCGATTCTCAGAATCGACTCTAGGCTGCTAGTGGCCTGAGGGGCCACCGGTCGTGGGCAGGCATGAGTTGCAGTAGCTCCACCCGCCCACGGCTGGCGGCCCCTCGGGCCACTTGTTGACTCATGGGGATGCAATAATTAGTTTTATTTATTTATTATTTTTATTTGTTATATTATTTTTATTTTATTATTATTATTATTTTTATATGTTTAGTTTTTTAATTATTATTTTTATTTGTTATATTATTTTTATTTTATTATTATTATTATTATTATTTATATGTTTAGTTTGCTTTTTTAATTATATATGTTTTAGATATGTGTGTTTTTTATATGTTTTATTTAATTTATTTTTTCCCTGTTAATTTCTTTTTTTCAATGTATTTTTATTATTAATTTTTATTTTTAATGATTTTTTTATAATTATTATTATAATTATAATCATTATTATTATAATTATAATTATAATTATAATTTTTTTTTTTTTAATGTTTATGATTTTTATTATTTTTATAAATTGTATATTTTGTTTTAATTTTGATTTTTTTTTATACTTAAAATGTTATCTAAATCAATTTTTGTGGAATTTTTATTTGTGAAATGTTGTATTTTTTTTAATATAAAATTTGTTATTTAAAAAAAATTCAATAATTCAATAATTTTTATTTATTTAACGTGTTTTTTTTAGCGAAAATGTCCTAAAATACATGTTTTTTTTTTGTTTTTTGCAAGCTGGTCTAAATTCTATTCATTCACAAAATATAATACATTCCATGGTCTGAGCTGAGGAATTTAGCTTATTCCTGCTTGCATTTGTCTCCAAAATAGCAAAAGAAGGGGCTGCCCTTGACAGGGAAGCCAACCCATTAATTGTCTAGAGAAGTTTGAATTAGCTAGCCTTTCTAAAACATTAATGAAATCTGGAAAAACTAAATATGCCAAATATATCCAAAAGAGAGCTATGACGCATAAACCATGACCTTCAATCCTTGCTGGCCTCTTCATTCTGGTCTGCATCAGGTCCTGCCGGTTCATCTTCTGTCACTGGGCATCCATAGATGCATGCTATTTCTTCCTCCTCCTCAATGAAGACGTACGAGGCCTTGGGCGGATATTCATTCTCGTTAACCCTGCTCCAAATTCCTTCAGCTGAGTAATGCCAAAGGTTGGGAATGTACATTGAAGAGGCCTTAATAGGCAGACGCTCAAGTTTCTTTGGAGGAGGCATTAGGGAGCGAGGGATGGTTGACTTGCGGTATTTCCGCTTGACTCTGGGCATGCATTGTAGGGAGGGGTCAGAGTTGGAGATGAAAGAAGCTGCAGGTGGAGCGATGGAGGCGAAGGAGGGCTCAGAGGGTGAAGCTATAGGCAGAGCGATGGAGGCGGTGGAGGGCTCATCATCAGAATTGAAATGTCTGCTCTGAAATTGCCACGATGTGGCTTCTGTCACTGGCACGGGGCCATGGAGCTGTAGGAGGAACTTGAGGTGGGGCTGAGATGCAGAGGGTGAGCAGAGCTGTGAGGGAGAGCAGAGATGGAGTGGAGCAAGATGAAAATGTGTGAGAGAGGTAACGGGGGAGGACTTAAGGCCATGCTCCTCAAACCAAGAGCCCAGGTGGTGGAATTTAAATGCATTAACTGCATTAACTGTCGTTTGTTGCTGTGAGGTGCTGGCAGCCATTCATGGCGCCACCGTTCCAAACCAGGGTGTGTCATCATTTGCCATGGGAGGGCGTGCTTATTGCGTGGCCTGTGCAGTGGATGGTTCGCCGAAGTTGTCACCCAAATCCGGGAGTTTTTTAATTATATCTATATGAAAAAAGTATATTTTTTGTCGAGTTTTTAAAATTATTATTTTTTCGTGACAATTATTTGATGTGTATTTAAATATTAATTAACGATATATAAATACCAAAGAAATCATAACCTCAAAATATTATTATTATTATTATTTTTTTTAACTTTAGGAAAATATATATATATCATTATAAAAAAATACTGCAATGGTAAACAAAAAACAAAAATTTGGAAACATTTAAAAACCAAATATCTTAGGACGAAAAACATGAAGAGGAATAAGACTACTTAAAAAATGGTTAAATAATCAACATTTAACAAAAATTTTAGGACATAAGAAAATTTAAAGTGTAAAAAATATGCCTTAAAAAAAAATATTGATGGTTTTCAAAATCCGCATGAAAATCATCAACCTGTTAAAAAAAAAATCTACACTTCATACATTAGAAAATTTAAACTGTAAAAAATAAGCCCTCTAAAAAAGGGGGTTGATGTTGCATCAACACTTTTCAAAATTAGCATGAAAAATCACTAACATTTTAAAAAAATGTCCATACCTGATACATGAGAAAATTTAAAGTGTAAAAAATGTGCTAAAAAAAAAGGTGTATTCTGAGTTTGCACTTTTCAAAATCAGATGACTTTTTGCTACCTAAAAAAAAAGGCGTATTCTGAATCAACACTTTTCAAAATTAGATGATTTTTTGGTACCTAAAAAAAAAAGTGTATTCTGAATCAACATTTTTCAAAATCAGATGATGTTTTTCTACCTAAAAAAAGCAAGTAGTCGTACGAGTTCCCGTTTCAAAGTTTACATTGTTGTTAGATGATTTTAATTTAATTTTAGTGAAGCCACATTAAAATGCAACATTGACAATCAATAAAACTTTTCTTTTCCCTTGTAGATGCATAATAAGGTCAAACCTCTCTAGCAAGAGCACTGCAACATTGGCAATGAATAAAGCTTTTCCCTTGTAGATGCATAATAAGGTCAAACCTCTCTAGTAAGAGAACTTTCTTAATATTGGTAGATGAATGAACCAAAAAATTCAAGCCTAAAGATGAAGGAACGACTATGAGGCAAGTTATATAACAACACTGTGGGTGTTAGTCGAGGAAAATTAGGGTGTTTGTGAGTGATTTTGGTGAGTAGTTAAATCTTAGTGATTTATATGGGGAAAATATTACTCTTCATGTTAGTGTGCCTATGAAGGAGAAGATTAAATGCTTATTGTTAAAAGTGACTAAACACTTGATACCATATGCTACATCTTCTTCAGAGAATATTTCCTCACTAACAACAATTTTTAGAGGCTTTCTTCTCATTGTTACAGTTTCATACACTGACTTGGCTTTGGACAACCACCACGCAAGTTGCCCCCTTTTTGATGTAGATATATGCTTTATAATGGATTAGGAAGCATTACTTGGTCTCCAAATCCCATTTGATTGTAATTTGTGCATGTTTTTCATTTCCAGTCCTCCTATTGTTCCTTCGAGCTTCTTGTCTTACACATCTTAGCTTATGAGGTTGTTCTTAATTGGGCTAATATTCATTTTCGTCTGTTGATGGGATTACATGTTTATATTTAGTAATTATGATTGTTGACTTTATTTCCATGTGATATGAGCAAAGGGCCCATGAAGGGCAAAAGAAAATTGTTACATTGACAAAAATGCTCCTTTAGTGGATCTACATTGACTGAGAAATATTTTGTCCCTGACCGAGAAACATTTTGTCCCTGGTGGCTTGATATTGATTCCATATATGTTTCTCACATTTAGATCTAGGTGATGCGATACGATATGTGAATCATTTCTTACTTGTTTTAGTTCTTTAATTTCTTTCATGGCTTAATTAGCTTCTCCAATTCTCTGTTTCTTCTTGGTTGCCTTCAACTCCTAACATTTTGATTGCTTTAGGCTTTGGGAGGTGGTACTTTATGGAACCCCCTCTCACTTTTTGCTTCTTGTGATAAATTTTATGCTACTCATTCCTACACTACCGCCTTACAGTGTTTCCTTTGCAATATGTGGTACAATTGCTAGTTACTGTAAAAAAAAGGGTAGTTTAACTTATAGACGAAATAGTCTTTTTCATCTAAATCTGATGATACAATTTCAATCAAGATTGTGATTTTGAAAAACATCTAGGGAACTCAAATTTTACAGATTAAACAACTTAAACTCAAGTTTTAAAAATCTCTCCCAGATTTTGGTTATAATTAACCAAAAAAAATGCTCACAAAAATGTTATTCCGTCTACAAGTTAGACTATGCCTAAAAATAATAATATAATCAATTGTGCTGACAGGAGCTCTATGGAAGAAATGTTCTAATGTCATGTCCTTTCGTGTCCTGATATGTAAACATTTTAACACCATCTAATTACATAAAAATAAAATTAACAATTAAAAAAATGAGGTAAAAGAATCAATTTACTATTAATGGTTTTTAGAAAGAAGTGTAAATATCTTTTAAAATAGAAAGAAATTTGATCTAAATTTAAAATAAATATACATACCAAAAAAGTTAAGATAAATATAGATTAATTAATTATTAATGATAAATTGAAATTAATTATTATATTCAAGTTACTTGAATCACTTAGAAAACTAAAAAGCATTATTATATATTCGAGTTATTTAGAAAAGTAACCAATATGTTTTTTAATTCGTTACTTAAATGATTCTATGAATGAATAAATAAATAAAACTATTTCACACCAATGTCTTTCAACTAATTTAAAAGACCAAAAATCAATATTAAATATATTTGAGTAATTTATACGACCACCAATATCTTTTGTTTGTTAACTAGTTACATCATTGAAAACCATCCAAATAGGAAAAATATTATTTCATATCATTATTAATTTTTAAAAATAATGATATTTTATAAACTACCATTCATTATATTATAAAATACATCTTTTTGTTTGTTAACTAGTTGCATCATTGAAACAATCCAAATATGAAAAATATTATTTCATATCATTATTAATGGTTAAAAATAATGATATTTTATAAACTACCATTCATTATATTATAAAATATATAAAATGTTAATTAATTTTATTATAATAGTTTTAAAATATTTTAAATTATAATATTTTTTTAATATTATTAATTATTAAAAATAAATATATTTTATAAATCATATTATAATATATAATAAAATTTTAATTAATTTTATTATAATAATTTTAAAATATTATAAATTATAATAAAAATAAAAATTATTAATAGCTATGTTATATGATGATTTAGTGAATTAATCCAACTATAGTAAAATATTGTAAATTACAATCGAAAGTTAATACAATCCTATCTTATGAATAATGTAAATTTCACTTATGAATAATGTAAATTTTACTTACATATTTTTTTGGTTATCTTTAAAGGTATGAAATACATTATTTGTTATTTATCATAATTTGTATTAAATGATAAATATGATTAATAATTTTATTATATTAAAATTAATGTTTGAAAGAAAATGATAAGAATTAATTTTTGTGGTCATTAAATGAAGTGATAAATATAAACAATAAGTTCAATATACAGAGCTTACATGTGTAGAATAGATGGTTATTTGTATTGTTAAGACATTCCATGATGTGATGGTTACTGGTTGAAACTTCTTAGGAAAAAAATCAGTTTGTTAAGGGTTGTTGTGGCTCATATCCAGTGCAACCCCCCTGTAATTTTGAGGACTTACATTCCCTTGGATCATGATTGGTGTGGCTCATATCGAGTGCAATCCCCAGATAATTTTGATGACTTGCATGCCCTTGGATCGTGATTTCTCAAGCCAAAGGTTATGTGTGGAGTCATCTAAAGACTCACACAACTTAGCCAAAAAAGAAGAAGCTCAATATACATTTTAGTAATGTTTTTGTGAAAATATTTTTTTTTGTAATTATAAATAATTTTAAACTATATTAATTACTATAAAAAAATTTAGTTAAATCATACTTATGAAGTTACACTTTTTTGTTTGTTTGTTTTTTTTTTTTTTTGAAGTTAAATCACATATATGAAGTTATACACTTTCAATATAGTTTTAAAGATGTTTTTTTTTTTTTAATGCATGATTATTTTGGGGAAGATGCCAATTTTTTTCATAATTTAGATATTCACATTGGAGTAGACTTTCACTTTTCAAAATTCCTCACACTCAACTTTCACTTTTCAAACTACTTCACACTCTTGGGTCATGGACACATTTTCTTATAATTGAGGAAGATGAGCTTTTAAGTAATTATAAATGATTTTAGGTCTTACTTTGGGACCAAAAAATGGTTTTAACCTAAATAATATTTGCAAGAAAGTTAATGTCTTGTATGATCATCATTGAGGCTATCTTTAATGAATCCTGAGTTTTTTTAAACATCTTATCTTGGGCCTCACCCAAATTACTCCAACCTATAATAGATCCACCATTGTTTAAGAAAACACCAAAATAAAAAATATTTTTAAAATAATTTTGGTGAAATAAACATTGATGAAATTGAACCCTAAAATATTAGTGAAATATAATAAGTTGCAACAAACTATCCAAAAAAACACTCTACTTTCCTTTTACCATATATACACCTTGTATTATCTTCAGTGTTAATTTTCCCTACTTTGGGGTATGCTAGTTTATGGAAATGATGTGATTCATATTTTAATATAATTTCGATGACACATGTTGATGCAATTACTAGTCGTTGTCTCATATAAAATGTGTAGAACAACATGACAGTGCTTTTAAAGCCGGCTATGTTTCTAGAAAGTGAACATCATATTTATATGTTGATTTTGGGTGCAGTTCAATATAAAATGGATTGTATTGGTAGATGAAACTTTCTTGAATTTCATTGTGTATATATTTGTTATTATGTAACAATGAACACCTTGTCCACATTCTCTAAATTTTCAATGGGAATGTCATTAATTGTTAAATGATTTGTTTTAATTGTTTTTTCTAAATTATTTAAGATATTTAAATATTTTTTGTTGATGTCAAGTCTTACTAACACATGGGTCTCGTCAGAAGGGCGACCCAGGATCAAACCTCATGGATGTTGGTGCACCCGTGTTAGGGGGAGGAGACAAGTTAAACCCAATTTTCTTAGTGTTGGTGTGACCCAGGCCGGGTGCGATCCCCAAGTGATTTTGACGACTTAGATGCCCCTGGGTCACGTTTTCTCAAGCCACAAGTCAAGCTTGATGTAATATTTGATGAACTCAGACAACTTGACAAGAAAAAAACAATTTTTTTTTGTGTCGATGCATATCTTATAATATTTATTAGAATAAATTAAGTAATGTGTTTCATCTTTCCTATTACAACATGGGATAAGAAATATGTAACTTTAGTAAAAAAATTCATTATTTCTTATTGAAAAGTAACATTTTTTGTTTTTTTTTGTGAATTAATACTTTTTATTACAAAAAAATCAGAATTACATTGTTGTAGTAGCTAGCCATCTGAGGAATTTATTGTTCCTCATTAAGACTACCCTAGATTTGACATACATGCACTTCCCTACCTGTTCCATGGTATAAAAAATCATCATACCTCTAACTCTGGATTACATCATAGAACACAAAAGCCCATATTAATGGGTTGACCCAAAACTAGACAAAAAAAAAACTAAGAAATTGAAAGACAAAACAATTCATTTAGATTCTGAAGATGAGATAGTAGATAGAGCTCTAGTAGTCAATCCTAGAGGTTCTAGAGGTTCACACTGTATGTGCCCCTATACATTTGCAAGTCTTTGATCAAGTTTGTCCAAACATAAACATGGTTTCTCAACATTCTCTTGATGCCTTCCAAGGTGGCAAAGACATTGTACCTCTCAACTTATTTATCCTTCAAAACCAACCTCGACAAGGGTTTCATTTGCCAATGTAGGGCCACTAAATTTAAGCACCGCTTCTTCCTTCCCCAAGTGTTATCAGGGTATGGAATCCATGTAGAAATGCATCTTCCATAATTTCCGATTTAGAGTGGGATTGCCTCTCCACCCCACCTTGATTTTCCAATTTGTGAATTTATCTTTAAAATATGTGGTAGTCGAATCCTAAGTGAAAAACCTCGCTCTTCGCTATCCTTTCAAATTGTTTCCACCTCCCCTCCCCCCCCCTCCTACAACACATACACTACCTAGGAAGCAGGGGAGGCACACCTAAAAAAATTGTTGTAGCTTCCTCTACCCACAAAGAAACAAAAAATAAAATTAGATGCAAACTCGCCATGGCTTAAACACCATCCCACTATATCATCACCTACACTCATGAAACATACCACACATAGATGGGAATACCTAGGTGTCTGCACCATAGACGCGGAAACCACACCATACGCCTCACACCCCGACACCATTATCCATAAGAAGGAACACAAGATACCCAACAGACCCAAATTACAAAGAGCCCTCAAACACCCAAAGAGCCAAGACTTGGATGACACACATGCCCTGACCCTCAATTTCTTGGACAAGCACACAAGCTAATTGACTACAACTTTAGGCATTTCAAATTTCAGGTAGACACCACCCAACAACCATAGAATGGTTTTAAAGCCTTCCTAGAATGGGAAAGAAGACTGCACACAAACCCCCCACCTCAGAGATATAATTCCTAAAGACACAGTCCTGACCCTAGAGAAAAAGAACAAACAAATAAATAAGTAAAGGGGGGAGACGACTTGAAACACTATGCCATAGTTTGAAGGTGATTCTCACTCTAGAACGACACACGCAAGGAACACCAACTGCGAGTCAATGACTATGCATCTAGAGTTAACCCTCTCCCACCACCTACTCCACGAAAAAGCAATGAGATAAAGCTTCATAGTCACACCATTAGACTCGAACCAAAGAAAGATAAACCACTCGTCGCAAAATAGAATACATAACACTAGCTTGGAGGTCGAGGTCTCAACCTTGCCTTCATCCCTTCACCACTCCACTAGATGCCCATGACTCCATAGCATGGGAGTATTTAAAACTTCTGAGATCCATTTGGAGCCTTGCATGTGCATGCATGCTAGGGGCCCATTCTTCCCTTTAACATAAATGACCATCAAGTCCAACTGTGTTGGGCACAACCCCAAAAAATTCTCATTAATTCCATTAACACTCCATCAAAATCATTAAAAAATAACATTATAATCACAACTTTACTTTATTTTTGAATTTTTAATCAATTATAATTTATGATGTTTACATTTTTTTGTTTTGTTTTAATATATTCTTCATATACCATATATTATATTACATTGGAACCATAAACTTATCCCCACAATAATAACAAATGAAAATGTGCTTGATTGGAATTGAGTGGGAACAAATATAATGTTATCATTTGTAACTTCAAAATGTACTTGATTGGAATTGAGTGGGAACAAATATAATGTTATCATTTGGAACTTCAATTTATAGATTTTTGGAAAAAAATCCATTATAATAAAATTAAGCTTTTATTTTTATTGCTTATCATTAATTTTATATAGATATATTGATGGCCTTTGCTTTGTAAAACATAGAAAAAACTAACAAGTTCCTCTTGAAAAGAGGGAGTAATCAGCCAATTGAATGTTTTGTTTATATTTTATTCCATAGATGCTTTACTCATGAGTGTTGAATCGTTTTTCTTATTATTTTGTGTAGTTGGTAATTATTATTTTGTGTAGTTGGTAATTTGAACTTACTAGTGGCATGACAAGAACTCAACATCTTTACCATCTACACAAAATAATAATGCTAGTGTCAACATCTTTTTTCTTTTTCATATAATTAAGATTTTTTATTTATTGTATTGCTAATATTTTTTAAATTATAAAATTGTAAAAATAGTGTATTAGTTCTTATGTGTGTTTCCGTCCACATTAAAATATATAAATTTCAAAGGCATTTAGTATATATTTTAAAGGAATTTAAACTAAAATATGAAAATATTATTAGAAGTTAAGACTCTTGGTTTAACTTTAGATTTATCACCAACTGAGCTGAATTAACCAATGTATTACGTTATAAGGCACATAATGACAAAACTGGTTGTGCAATTTATGATATATTATATTGCATACATGGTTTGTGTTCCAATTAACATTGTCATATTGTTTTTCGAAAAGTTTACCAACAAGTTTGGTAGAGACAAGCTCCCTCTATCCAAGTTGTAATAAAACTGAGATTCAAATGTATATATAAATTTTGGTTGAATCAATTTAAGCAAATTTGATAAAATACCATCCATGTATCTTGGATAACCTCTCTTTCATGTACAACAATGCAAGATGTTACCCTAGCTTTTCAAGGACGCCAATATTATAGCTAGTATGTCCAAATATAGTTTGCAGTTAAATATAGTTTCCAATTATAAGGGTAAAGGTGCTCTCTTGCAATATGTTTCAGTAATATGCATGCATAGAGGAGACTTGCGTTTATTTACACATAATCCACATAATCAATTGCCATATATTTGGCTCCGAAGTTTTACATTTATTATATTTTGATATTTATTATAGGTTGGTGTTTATTAATATTTATCAACTATTTAATTTATATAATTATTTTAATAATATTATAAAATTTAAAAAAAAATTACACTTAACTAAAATTACAAATTAAAAAAAAAAAAAATTATCTCTCTTTCATATAAATGGCTTATGTTTTCTCAATATCCTTAAACATGATGATTGGCAATGCAAAAGATTATTATTTCTTGTGGTCTATTAAAGTAACAAAATAATAAGTGAAAATGTTAGGATGAATTTAGGTAGGGAGTTGGATGGATAATGTTACTTTCCTTATTTTTTTCAAATTCAAGTTTCAAAACTCATAGTGACTTATCATTAATGGATCATTGCTAACTATTTAGAAAACTTAAATCAATAGAATTGTGGAAATTAGACTTTTTATCGAATAAAAATTATAAATAATAATAAATTTGAATTATATATAAAAAAATATTTGTTAAATATATATTTCATTAAATTGTTTGGAAATAAATAATAAGATAATTAAATTTATATTAATATAAAAAATTATATTAATTAAAAAAAATTATATATTTTAAATGACGTTGATGGCTTATGTTTTCTCAATATGTTTAAAAATAATATTAAATTTGAATTATGTAAAAAAAAATTATTTGTTAAATATATATTTCATTAAATTGTTTGGAAATAAATAATAAGATAATTAAATTTATATTAATATATAAAATTATATTAATTAAAAAAAATTATATATTTTAAATGATGTTGATCGTTTATGTTTTCTCAATATCTTTAAACGTGATGAATGACAATGCAAAAGTTTATTATATTTCTTTTGGTTTATCAAAATATGAAAATGTTATGATGGATTTAAGTAGGGAGGTGAATGGATAATGTCACTTTCCTCAAAAATTCATAGTAACCTATCATTAACAAGTCATTGATAACTATTTAGAAAACTTAAATCAATAGAATTGTGGAAATCGGACTTTTTATATCGAAAAAGAAATATAAAAATTATAAATAATAATAAATTTGAATTATGTAAAAAAAGTATTTGTTAAATATATATTTAATTATATGGTTTGGAAATAACTGATAAGATAGTTAAATTTATATTAATATAAAAAATTATATATATATATATGAGAGATGTGTTTTCTCAATATTCTTAAACATGATTAATGCCAATGCAAAAGATTATTTTATATTTTTTATGGTCTATTAAAATAATAAATAATAAGTGAAAATGTGATGATGGATTTAGGTAGGGAGGTGGATGGATAATGTCATTTTTCTCATTTTTCTGAAATTCAAGTTTCAAAATTCATAGTAACCTATTATTAATAGATCATTGCTAACTATTTAGAAAACTTAAATCAATAGAATTGTGGAAATCGCTTTTTTTTAAAATCCAGAAAGAAACACGAAAATTATAAATAATATTAAATTTGAATTATATAAAAAAATATTTGTTAAATATATATTTAATTAAATTGTCTGGAAATATATATTAAGATAATTAAATTTATATTAATATAAAATTTTATATTAATTAGAACAAATTAAATTTTAAATGTTGTTGATAATATAAAGGTATTTGATTTAATAAAAATTCTAATTCTTAATAACATTGACTTTTATTTATAAATGTAAGTTGATTTATCATTGTTATTCAAAAAAAAACTCGGTTGAACTGGTTAGTAGTTGCTAACTGAAAAAGCTTCCACTCTTATCAAATATTTTTGGGTCTTAGATCATTAACCTAGTTCCTTACTTCCTAGAAAATTGAACTCTTAGCCAAACAAAAACAATTTTAAGACATAAAACAATTTTAAGACATGCTCCAAACTCAATAAAAAAAACCTATACATATTTATATCACCTTTCAATTATTTTATTATTCATACTAAAAAATATATATTTATATAACTCATAAGGTTATTTCGAGCGACTTGGTAAAATGACATTATCTTCTCCGCTAAAGTTTAATTCCCAATTTTATATGTATACACTTCTTCATCGAGGCAAACACTTAGCTAAACGACGAAAAAGAAGCGTGTCGTTTAAGTTTAGTATGACCTCCCATTTAAACGTTTACTAAGAATATCCCATCAGTTTGTGTCAGCTACTCGTCTACTAAGGATATTCCGTCGCAAAAGTCATGGTAACGTTTCTCTTTAATACCGTGGTATATTTATGTGGTCGTTGTTTAACATGGGTTAGGTTTAAATAGGATTTATGTGTTTGTCATTTTCCCCAAGTTAGGTTTAACAGGAGTAATTATGTGTGTTTAATTTGTTTTTAGGGTTTGATTGGAGAATAAGTATACTTGATAAGGCAGTTGGAGTGTGAAATGCATTTTGTTGAGTCAAATATTGAAATATAGTGTAAATTTTAAGTTGATTACCAGAGTCCTTGCAACATCAAAAACAATTATTTAAAATATGTCTGTTTAGTTAAGATTTGGAGAAAAATGGGAAAATAATATATTTAATAAATCTAATGTTATTATGAATTTTATGATAATTTGAAATAAAGATATATTACATCTAAGTTTGTTTATATATATATATATATATATATATATATATATATATATATATAATTTTAGTGATAATTATTAAAATATGAAGTAACTATATGAGTGGGACAATTTGGGCAAAAAAAAAATAGTATTTTAAACTAAATTAAAATAAATTAGACAAATAGTTTTACTAAAATTTCGATCACCATCATCTTATTTGACAAAGAGGAAAAATGCCAAGAGAAAATGAAGAAAGGTACACTTATGAACATCCAAGATATCAGTAAGTGATACCACTACAATATAGGTCCATATTATTGAAATTTTTGCTTTATATATATCTTTCTTTGAATATGCAACACAAAGTTTGACACATTTGTGGGTCTCGTGGGTCTCAAGCTTCAAGATGTTTTTGTGTCGATTTTATCCATTGAAATGTCACTTTGGCATTTTTTTTTAAATCACAAATTTCAATTTGTGTCACACCAATAAATGTTAATTAATTAGATATCTAATGATTTATTTATTTCATGGTAAATGGTGGATTAGTAGTTTCAGAGGATTGTTATGAGCAAAACCAGGGATGGAATCACAATGATTGTCAAAATTCACCTCAATATCAAGATATTCAAATTCTCATGTTTCTTCAAGATTATAGGAATTACTTGTCACGAATTTTCAACTTGTTAATTTTTTGCCACAAAGGTTAACATGTCCTTAGAGAATAAAATTCGAGTAAAAAGACAATTAAATTCACTAACTACCACACAGGCTAAGTTGTTTTTTGAATAATTAGTTAATTATTTATCAAGCAATATATTCATTCTCAATTTATATTCAATTTTCATTACAGTTTAGTGAATAAATATATTTTAATACATATACATTAAAAAGTAGTAAACCACCAACCTAATTAAAATGAGAACCTTATATACATGTATACAGCGACTTATTATTATTTTTGTAAACAAATCATTCAATACCACTTTAACAAAATACTAAACCCAATTATATGAATACAAAATTAAATAAAAAATCCTAAATAAAATATATATTATTAAATTTCAATACATAATCATCATTATAACTATTATCTTCTTCCTCTTTTGAAAGATATTATAAGAACATAACTAAATAGAAAATAACACTTACCATTAACCATAACAATTAAATTCTCACATAAAAACGAAAATAAATTGAAACGATTTAATTAATATAATTTACGCCATTTCTACATACGACTTATTCTCACACTCCCATTTATTTCAGTTAGAGAGAACCATAATTAATAGTGTCATAACTTAAAATGTTATTTTTCATTTATTTGATGAAAAAACAAGAGAAAATGAAGAACTCAAGATCAAATTTCAAATTCACTTTTACTAGTAGAAGTTGGCCATTTTAATTGAAAATTTGAGGGCTCCACAACTACAATGATTTGATTCTCATGAATAAAATAAAATATGTGATATGTGATTAGTGTTTACATTTCATGTCTGTCGTTAGTGTTTACAACTACTTGCTTTTTCTCTTTTACTTTTTTTGTGTCATTTTCCATCCAATGGCCATCATCACGGCTTATCGACTGGTCCATTTAAATTCATAATAAAACAAGGGACGAGTGCATAACTAAAGACTTGGTGCAAAAATAATTAACATAAATGCAATAACCAAAATAGAGTGTATAAATAATACAATCTATAATACACAAATATATTCCGAACATAATTTTATCTAACATAATTTTATTCAAAATTTAACTATTAAATATGCAAAAGTGTAGTTGTTGGTATTATGCAAATCTCGGGGAAGGGGAGAAAACGGAAGAGTGGAAATAGGGAGAAGGGGGAGGAGGAATGAAGATAAAGTAGGGGAAGAGGAAGAGAAAGAGGAAGGAGGGAAGAAAAGGAAGAGGGAGAGATTTAAAAAAAAAAAAAGGGTTGAGTTGAAAAAAAAAAGAGGGGAAGAAAAAGAGAAAGAAAAAGTAAAGAGTAGGAGGAGAAAAAATGAAAAAGGAAAGAGGATTTGGGAAAAAGAGGAAGAGGAAGTAGGATTTCACAAAAAATGGATGGAGTAATCATGGAAAAAGGATTTGGCGAAAAACAAGAAGAGAAAGTAGGATTTCACGAAAAAGGGACGGAGTAATCATGGAAAAATAATTTGGGGAAAAACAGGAAGAGAAACTTGGATTCATAAAAATTGATGGAGTAATTGAGGAAAAACTAGGAAGATAGAGGAGGAGGAAGGGGGAGAGCATAAAGAGATAGAAAAATGAGGTGAAAAATGAGAGGAGGTGAAGATGAAGGAAGTATGAGAAGGAAGGAAAATTGTGGGGAAAATAAGAAGAGGAAGGAGGAGGAAGCAAGAGAAAGAAAGGAAGAGAAGGAAGAAGTATTTGGGAAAAGAGGAAGATAAAAAGAAAAAAGAAAAAAAATGGAAGCAAGGAGGGAGGAATAGGAAACAAGAAGAGGATGAAGAGAAAAGGAAGAGGAGAAGAGAATAAGGAAGGAGTGAAGGACATAAAGTGTAAGAGGAAGCACGAGTTGGGGTAAAAGAAAAAGAAGGGGTATTTTTTGAAAATGAGAAAAAAAATGGGGATAAACAAGAAGAAACAGAAGGAAAGGAGGAAGAAGAGATAAACTCAATCCCATAAACCAATACATTGTTTTTCATTTTCTATAAATTTTATCTAATTATTTATTAGAAAAACCTCTCCTATTGCAATTTTGTTAATTTTAGGGTTACTATGAAAGTGTTATCACCTTGCAAGGAGAGTGTTCACTCTCCTAGCCCCTTGGTAATCCTTCATGGACATATGGGTGGCTAAGTTTGGGGTGGATACTTGACCTAGATTAAAATGTTTGCATGACATCCTTAACTAGGAGGTTATTACCCTAATTGACATGATGACTAATCCATTGGGTGCAGAGATAATGGGGGGGTCAACTTGATGATTAGGGGAGGTATCTAAGAGGAGGAGAATTGGGCACTCGGAGGAGGGAACTTAGCTCTTAGACCTTTGGATCATGTGATATATGAGTCCTTGGAGGTTGGAAACTTGACTTGAGGATGCTTGGGTTAAGGAGCATACTTCATAAACATTAGTGATTGGCCCAAATACATATGGTTAGGAGGAGCATTAGAAATTTGTGGCCATATTCCCACACATGAGAGGACATGCATCGCATTATTAAAGGAGATGAACCTTGCATGAGGACACTCAAATAACAAATCACTATGGAAGAGGGAGAATCAAGATAACAAATTGTTGAAGAGCACACCATATTGGAGGAGTGATGTGGAACCTGAGAGGAATATGCTTAGAGGGCTTTTCACATTTGGGGTTAGAGAAACCCTAGTTTGACACATGTACAACCTTTTTTTTATAGAGAACTCCATGTGGATTTTTCTTGTTGATTACTTGTACGGATTTATAATGTCCTTATATATAATTAAGGAGAGAGATATTTCATTTGTTATCATCATTAAATTCTATCTTTATACTTGTATTGAAGACATTAATGTTCATGAGGAAACGCTACGAGATAAAAATCTCATAGAGAGCAATATTTTAGGGTTCATGAGGACACCCTAGTTAAAGACAATGTAAGAGAGATATACCTTCGATATTCATGGATAGATTGTTCTTATGTGATGATAGGGTTTGTGTTATTCATTTAATCCCTAGAGAAGAACATGAAATTGAAGATTATGATGATTATTATTTATTTTGTTTTAGTTCATGTGATTTTTCCCTAGAAGAAGATATGGAGAGTTGAGTTGACATTGTGCATGATGTTGGAGCCTTGTTTTTGTAGGATGTAAGGCTAGGGAAATATCATGGAGAGCTAAAATTGATGAGTCTTGAGCTTAGAGTGATGCATTTTTTGGAAAAGACTCAATTATTATACTCTTAATATTCCATGGAGGCCTTAGAGATTGTGTTGATATAGGATTTGAAGACATAGGGTTTGAGTGTTCAAAACTTAGGGTATACATGTATATTTGGAGGCTAAAGATAAAGTATTCTTCCCCTATACTTATGTGATGCAACATTGCTAGGGTTTGTGAACCCTAAGGAAGGAAAAAATGCTAGTGTGAAGAGCTCATGTGACACAAGCTTGTTAAAGCCAAGGAGGAATTATTATGGTTGGTGCTAGATTATTGTGGATATTTGGTTGTAACTAGTGTTTTCATGGTTTTCCCTAACTAAGCTTTGGAGAGCTAGAGGTACCACCTTTATGATAAGTCTATGGTATGCACACGTACTCTCTCTCTCTCTCTCTCTCTCTCTATATATATATATATATATATATACATATATAGATATATATATATATATATATATATATATATATATATATACATATACATATACACATATGATAGAAGCATATATACATATATATATATATGTATACATATATATATATATATATAGTTATATATATATATATGTATATATATATAAAGTTTCTAGATATCTGAAATTGAGAAATTGGATGTTTAATTTTCAACTTACATTGTCTTCTTATTGTGTAATTTCCAACATTTCTTATTCATGTTGATTTGACATAACATAGGGTTGAAATCGTTAAGTGATTTGACATATAATTTCAAGATAGGAGAGAATATTTGTTTCTATAAAATATAATGTAATAATGTGGTTTTCTAAATCTATGGTATACTTGGAAAAAAGGGCCCAAAGGGACGAGCCTTGTTGGCATTTGTCTAATGAAAGTTTTATCTCATGCTACCAAAGGTGCTTGGTTGAAGTGAAGTGAAGTATTTTTCATTGTTTGCTACTATAAATAAATATATTAGATTATCCCTAATGTTGAAAGTTCATAGGGATTAGATCTAATAAACCTCCAGTAAGAGAGGTTAATGTATATGCCTAGTGTTGAATCATTCAATGGTTAATGAATGTTTTACATGTCATTTACATACCTTAAAACATTAGTGTATGTTACAAATTGTTCTTCCCCCATTTTTCTCAAGTTTCCCTATGCCTAAAGTGATGACTTTCTTGACCCATATATCTGCCTCTAGATCAAGCTTTTGCTTCACATAATAAAATGAAGTTTTGTGGAGAGTTCCAAATTTTTGGCTTACATGATAATCACTACATTCATATTATCCAACGGGGTTGTTTTATCTCATAATGCTTTAATAACCATACTAGATTCATAGACAATGACTATCAATTCTATAACCTTGGTTTCCTTTGCTAGAATCAGACCTTAAAGAAGCACATATGCTTCCACTTAGTTGTTGGTGGCTTGCCCTAATCCCTAAATGTAGATTGATTATGTTCTTCCTTTGGGATCGTAGAGGATCCCCCCACACCTACCTCCCCTAGAGTTATGATAATTTGAGGAATTGAAGAAATGGACTCAATTTGTTATGCCAATGTCAAACAAGAGTTTCTTTCATAAACTAATATAAAGGATTGAACCTAACTCGAGATAACAAAAATTTTGTAACTCAATGTAACAAACACTTCAAAAAGGAGGAATTGTCCACAACATAGCATGGGGAGACAATGACTCCTTTGAAATACTTTCTAAAAAAAGTCATAATATAATTGCATTATAGATTGAATCTTTTCATGTAACACACACTAGCCCCCCCACCCCGCCTCCCACCTTTTGACAATGATAGTATTGAAAGCAATGAAATAACTAAGAAAATAACAATATTTAGGAAAACCCACAAATTGATATAACTCGTACTTCCGATAATGAAATAACTCAGAAAATAACAATATTCAGGAATACCCAAAAACTGATATAATTCTTCCAGCAATGAGGTAACTCAAAAAATAACACTATTTAAGGAAACCCTCAAATTCATATAACTTGGATTTATGGCAATGGGGAAATAACTCAAAAAATAACAATATTTAGTAAAATCCATAAACCAATATAAGTTAGATTTATTTTTAGAGTCAGATTACAATGTATGATCAAAATGAACAATACCAAGATAACCAAAATATTTTAAAAACACAATTCAAGCATACCCATTAAATTTGGAAATGCATAAGCCTAATTTTGAATTGAAATATGCAAAATCATAGTAGCAACAGTATTGTAGAAAACTCTGATTTTTTTTTTTTTTTCCACAAGTATCCTAAAATATTATTTAGACTATAGATACCAAATTTAGCCCAATTATGATCTCTATGTGAAATCACAAAGATATTCACTAGATTATATCTAAATAACATTCCTACAAAGGATTTTGTCCTCACAAACCAAGAAGAACTAATCTCCTCCAAAAAAAATGGCAATACCAAATTTCAAAACCAACATATAAAATGAACTCCACAAAATTGGTTTTATAACTCTCCCATAAAGGCCCTCTTTATCAAGCCATGTGGGGCTGAATAAATTCACTTTTAGTCTCCCAATTAAATACCTCATTTTATTTTTTTAATAAATAAAACATATTTCACTTTATAATTGGACTTTATTGTTCAGTCATTAAAAATATTAGAATAATGATAAAGCTAAATCTTTGATTTAACTTTAATAACTTATCATTATTTTATTTAAAATCGCTAGACTATATAAAATGTTGAGATAGTTATCAAAATCGAATCCATTGAATACTAACCTTGCAAAGTGATAAAATTGGTGCTTGAAACCAACTTACTAAAAATAGTAAGTATTATAAAGCTATCCTGAAATCATTCTAGTAAAAAGCATCCTTCTCATAATCTTGATGAGGTCTTAACTAACCATCAAACATTGCCAAACTACTGGATTAATTTCTCTAAGTTTCCCAAACCTTAGCACAATAGCCTACGAGAACTCATTAGCTAGAGGTCCACCAACCATCACTAGTTAGGAAGGGCACTTTACATTTCTACCAAGTGAAAATAATGAGAATGGAATCCAACATTTTTGGCTTAATATTCAACAATTATTTTGGATTATAGATATTAGATGTTAATATTCTTAAATTATTAAATCTACACCATTCATTGTTTTTTATATTTTAAGGAATGAAAATTCTATGAAAGCATATTATGAAATAGACCACACTATCCGTCTAATAACTAATAATATATATGATTGTGAACAAATCTTTTATTAAAATAAAATAAAAAAATATCCAAAACATCAAAAAAAAAAAAAAAAAAAAAAAAATTGCTTATATAAAATATATATATTCTAGATTACTCCAAAATTAAAAATTAAAAAAATAATCTTAAAATCCAAACATTCTTTAATCTATAAACCAATAAAACAAAACAACACAAACTTAAATTTTTATCATTTATAAATTATTTTTAACATTTATTAAAACTATTTTTAATATTTTTAACTTCTAACACTCCTTATCATTATAAATTATTTAAATAAAATTTATTAACAATTTTATTACCATCACTAAAATAAACTTCACAATTTATCCCCCAATTTTTTTATTATTAAACTTCAATATTTAAATCGAATCTCTACATTGTAAGCCTCATTTACAAGTAATAACTCTTAAAAAATTATAGATGACGTTGAAAATCGTATTTAAAAAAAAAAAAACTAGAATGTTGGAAAATATAAATTGGTTACAACATATCTTTAGAAACTTAAACCCATGTTACTTAATTAATAAATCATTCACCTAATCATTCAAGCGAAGATACAATTGTATCTTCACACTTGATACATTTAGGTGTTACAAATTTATAAAGTCCATTCCTAGTTTGAAATTTATTTTGGCCTTTCAAAAGTGTGAATAGTCGTGTATTTATTATGAAAATTGAAAGTTATTATTTAGATATTTTAAAATATTTAGCGTGAACATTTTTTTTATAATATAATTTTTTTTTTGAGCATAGAAATAAAATTATGGACATTAATCATCACCATCTTCTTTTTTGTAAGTTAATTTTTGTATCAGATTTTTTAAAAAATTACAGCATGTTTGTTATACTTTCTCTCGGGAAGCGAAACCAAAGACATAAGATTATTGAACTTAAAATAACATAATTAAACAAAAAATTACAATATATGTCTTGAGTAAACTATTTACTATGAATTTTTTACCCCGAAGTTAGGGAAACCGACAACAAAATTAAAGAAAAATGGCATTGTTAATTTGAAATGTCTAAGAGAACATGATAATAAAATTAAAAACAACCATTGACATAAGGTGTAAACACCCACTAGAAGCCAACATAGACATCCAAAAACTAAAAATCATGATTGAAAGGGGAATTAAACCTCAGGAGGACAAGGAAGTGTCTATATTGATGGGTTGTTCCTCAACCTTGCATGGCAAAGGAGTTGGAGAGTTGGGTGGTGACCCCATTTCTTGCCTTGCTAATCTCTAGGATGATATTCTTCAACTCATATATTTTGTACATGAGCTTCACTTGAGTCTTCCTCTTGTCTTCCAAAACCTTTATAGACATCAACTAGACATGCCTGCAAAGGTCCACTGTATAAAGGTAGTGATTCCACCTTCCATGTGAGTTGTCCATATCTAGTACCCAAGGAGTGATGTCTACCATTACATATAAATCTATAAATTCCTCCTTTCTTGATGAATTTACTCCTCCACCAACTGAATTTCCTTTAGAATGTCAGGAGGGGTGTGCTCTTGAAAACAACATATTGAGGATTCATTAAAAAACCTTTCTCTAGTGTTCCCCATCATTCTTTTCCCTCCTCCTCCCTTACGACAATCTGTGTGCTAACACATCATTGTAGTAGGAGGAAACAATATGCAGTCAATAATTCGTTGTAGTGGGGATGAGAGCTATAAGAGTCATTGATTAAAGAAGGTAACCAATAAATCATGCCAGGAGGGTTGTGTGAAAATTCCTACACTGGAATCCTTTTGCATCAGCTGGAAAATATTCACCTAATTGTTATATTTTACTTAACAATTTATTTGCAATTATCTATGGGAAACAATGGATACATCACACTGCAACCTTCACTAAATAAACTACAGAAATAAAATGCAGAAACAAAATCTGAGCAAGAAAAACAATACACACAACACCATTATTTTTGGAATAAGTCCCCGAAAAAACTCAATGCGGGAAAACCAATGCAACAATTGAGGGTTTGATATTATTAAGCAGTAATTTCTGAGTACAATTCTTCAAATACCCTGACTGGAAATCCTATATAGAGATCTAACTGAACAAAAATCTAGTGAGATGACTTCACCCCGTCATTGGAAGATCTGGCATTGATCTGCACTGGAGATGAGCCTCTACGTTGTCTCTGCGTAGTACTACATCACTCTTACGCAGTCACTATGTCACTGCAGCTGGGACTGTGCTACACCTCCTATGGTCTCTCTGCTCGCTAGAAAATTTAACCCTCTTGCCTCCTGGTTTCACACCCTAGCTTCGGCACTGAATCCTAACTGTTCCCTGATAGAAATACAGACTCCCTCTAAAGCTCTGCATTACCTCTCCGGACTACTTTCTGCCCTCTCTGCCTTGCAATCTCCGGATCAGGAAAAACTCCAACCGGAAAATTATCTATGCCCCTCTCTGCAAGAATCAACTTGATCGATCTTATGGATGCTCTACACTACTCACTTGAGAAATTCGATCTCTAATTTCTCTCTGTGTTTTTTTCCAAATTCCCATCAAGTCCTTATAATCTTCTCGTTGAGACTTCAACGATCGAGATTAAATTGTTAAACAACGACTAAGATTAACTTGACTTGATCAATGTATTTTTATAGAAGATTCACACCCTATTTATTAATATGCTTTAATTATTTTAATTCCCTATGTTTAGACTTAGGTTCCCATTAAAAAAAATTAATTATTTTAATAAAACACAATCTGGGTGGAATTTCCCAAAACAATTTATGGGTTCTTTGGAATACATGTGTATAATATTCCCTGAAAATTTGAGACTTAGAGCACATCTGATGTTACCATAAATCAACACTCCCTCTTAGTGAGGAATGTGCTCTAGTAATGCATCCTGCTAAAGCACTACACTGATTTTGTAACATCTCTATCTACGTTACTAATGTTTGACACTGCTTCCTGCAAACTACTGTGATGTTGCATTTGTGTTGTTGTTGACCTTGCGTACTACTACCAACTACTACTGCACTGCAAATCTACTGCTCGATGCAATAGAAAACATCCAAATACTGAAAAAATTGTTCAGCATGATGCACCTAATAATGAAGATCTGGTTGTTTCTAGTCTCTGTGTTGACCCCTGAAGTTGTTGCATTGTTGTTGACTTTGCATTGTGCCATCCTGCACTGTTGTAAACTCTACTCCGCGCTGCTCAGAATCTGTTGCTCTCTAGCTACTTCTCTGTCACTTCTGCACTCCTCTACACCAATTGACACTTATTCTTCCTGCTCCTTCTTATTTGGGCTCTCATAGTAAGGTATTGATCCGAGAGGTGGAATCCTCAAGGATCCTTCCCAACTACGACTCTTTTGAACTACAGTTCTAGTTCACCCCAATTATCCCTAGGAGATATGTGATCAATCATAGCGAACTCCTCCTCCTCGATCCTTGCAATTGTAGCCTATAAATCATGCTTTCCATCATTGCCCTTCTTCTTGAGAGGAAAATGTGTGGCGTAATGACCATACTCGCCACACCAGAAGCATTTGATCTTTGAAACATCCTTTTTTTGTCTTTGTTGCTCCTGTTGTCCATTTGATGCAAGGGTTGCATTCTCCTCGTCTTTCTTGGGCTTCATCCCAAGGTTGTTGCTACCATCAAGATTACACTTGATCATGTCTCGCCTCATCTCTTCTCGCTGAAGAGAATCCCACATCGTCTCCTAATCAAGCAGTATTTCTCTACCCAGGATGCTCTGGATGAAGACCTGCCATTAATCTAAAACTGAGTTCAGGGCTAATCTGACCATCTTGGTGGCCTGAGGCTCAGTTCCCACAACTGCTAGTTGATATTAGACTTCCTGAAGCTTAGATAGGAACGAATCGATGCGCTCTCCCTTCTGCATCTGTGTTGATCACATCTTCTCCTACAAGAACATCTTCCACTGCTCGGAATATCCCTGATATAGCATTGCTAAGGCATCCCACATCTCCTTTGTAGTCCCTTTTATTGTGATGTGGAATACGACATGATCCCTCACTCCGTCGAGGATCAAACGCTTCACCTTTGCCATATTCTTCTTGTATGCTTTCAACGGATCTGCATCCACGAGGACATATACCACACCATCGATGGAAGCTTTGAGATCATTCTCATCTAACATGCATCTAATCCTTTCCTGCCAGATCACATAGTCAAAGGCTCCCTCTAACCAATATTTATCTCTCAGCTTGTTTGCTGCCATCTCTTTCAACTAAAAAACTGTTAAACTACGCCCTCTCTCTCCTCTACACAGTTGCTAGGCTGGCCTACACACTCCCTGCTGGAGTTAGTAGATATTCTCCTCAACACCATTTCTCAAAAACTCAGAATTAGAATCCCTTGGCCTCAATGTGCCTTCTTCTTATTTATGGCACTCTTATACCTAGAAAAATGTTGCAGAAAAACTATGTCCCACAAAGATATGCTCTATGCTGAAGCTGATACTGTGTTGCTCCCTCTGCCACTGAAAAATCATGAATCTATAAATCTTACCTCTCCTTTGACTCACTCAGAGAGAGATTTTCCTCGTGATTCTAGCCCTCCTGGCCTGGACTGGGCGATACTTTGGGGATTTGATTTGCTGCTTACACAACTATTCGACCTCTCGCTTATTTTTCAACACTTCGTTCCTTCGATATGCTCTCTGGCTTCTCCTGCACTACTATACAACCTCCGATACCATGTGAAAATTCATACATCGGAATCTTATTTCAGAATTTTAAAATATTCACCTAATTGTTACCTTTTACTTAATATTTTATTTGTATTTATCTACATCAAACACAAAATACATCACACTTCAACCTTCACTAAATAAATTGCGGAAATAAAATGCATAAACAAGATCTGAGAAAAAAAAAAAAAAACACATGACACTGTTATTTTTGGACTAAGTCCCCGAAAAAAACCCAATGTGGGAAAATTGGTGCAACAGCTGAGGGATTTATTAGTACAATTCTTCAGATGCCCTGACTGGAAATCATGTACAGAGATCTTACTGAACAAAAAACTAGTAAGATGACCTCACCCCATCACTGGAAGATCTGACACTGATATGCGTTGGAGATGAGCCTCTACATTGTCTCTGTGTAGTACTACGTCACTCCTAAGTAGTCACTGCGTCACTGCAATTGGGACTGCGCTACACCTCCTCTGATCTCTCTACTCGCTGGAAACTTTAGCCTTCTGGCATCCCGGTCTCACACCCCACCTTCAACACTCGATCCTGATTGTTCCCCAACAAAATTACAAACTCCCTCTGAAGCTCTGCACCAACATTGTGTTTCCTCAGTGTGGCACTACACTACCTCTCCGGACTACTCTCTTCCCTCTTTGCCTTGCACTCTCCAGATCAGGAAAAACTCCAACTGGAAAATTATCTCTGCCTCTCTCTACAATAATCAACTCAACCGATCCTCCGACTGCTCTCTTGAGAAATTCAATCTCTAGGCTCTCTTGATGTGTTTTTCCAAATTTCTGTCAAGTCCTTCTTATAGTCTTCTCGTTGAGACTTCAACAACCAAGATTAAATTGATAATCAAAGGCTAAGATTAACTTGACCTAATCTCCATATTTTTTTAGAAGATTCACACCCAGTTTTACTAATAACCTTTAATTATTTTAATTTTGTAAGTTTAGACTTAGGCTCTCATTAAAAACAATTAATTATTTTAATAACACACAAGCCGGGTGGAATTTCCCGAAACTCTTTTTGGGTTCTTTGGAATACATTTGTCTAAGCCTCCCTACAAAATTTGAGACTTAGAGCACATCTGATGCTACTGGAAATCAACAAGTTGAACATCCATTCAATGTTGGATGAGTCCCTTCCCCGATCGGGGTGCGGATCAACAGGTTGACTCTCCCATAATTCATTATGATGAAGGCCTCGATAAATATGCTCACCACCTTCCACATGAGTTGCAAGGCTGGCAGGGCATCCTTCAACATGCATGAAAATGTTATGTGTAAGGACAGACGCAATCGAAGCCATTCAAGGTTTCCTTAATTGAGGGTGCGGGGGTTATGTTCTAAAGGCGAAGGATCAAGTAGGTGTGATCGCAGAGCTCCAGTCTCCCCTCAATGTTCGACCGCGGCGACTACCTGTTATTTTAATGGTCCGTCCCTCATTTCCACCTTTCCTACCATGCAATTGTGGTCTCGGGTCAATTGTGTTATGTTAATGGTCTCAGGTTAAGGCAATTGTGGCATGTTTGTCTGGATGTCGAGGGGTTATGTGGGTATGTGGGTTACCCTATCCATGAAGTCATCTGGTAGTATATTTTCTTGGGTTAATAGGCATTAAAACTAGTCCTATGGTCTTTTATCATTGGTGGAACAGGGTATGCTACACGCATGCACCTGTGTGATAGCCAATGTAGTCAGGGGAATAAATCGGGAAGGTTTGACATCTTTATGCTGAGGCTGCTTGAGGAGGGTTGTGCCTGTAACACGAGGAGGGCGATGGAACCATTAAGTCCTCCTCGGGATTGGGTTGAGGGAAGGCATGTCATTTATGATAGTGGGAATAAATTGAGTGAGGTGGGGTGGGATGAACCTCTATCTGGGTTGGGGGATCTTGTTGATTGCAACATGAATCATTATGGTAAGATGGTATCAGGCCTTGCCCTGGTCTATGAGGTGAAATTGGGTCAGGGCATTACAGGCCCCATTCAAAACACTGGGCAGTCTAGTATGGGAAGCTTGGCCAGCCTGCATATCTTTCATGGAATCAGGGCACGGGAGAATGCCCCCCTGCATATCGCATGGAACGAAATTATATGTTACTGTGTTGAAAGGAAAGGAAGCCTGATTTATTCTCTGGAATTATGCCCCTCTATTGATCATTGGACATGTAAGCATCTAGGATCTAGATATTTTCAGTAGTATAACCCTCAAGCACATGCATAGATACTCCATAGTCCTCCGGACGAGAAGCAAGTGAACATGGCTCAATCTAAGAGCCCAGTTGTAAGAGGTTGAGGCCAAAAAAATAAAGGTAAAGAGGTTGAGGGTAAACCCAGCTCGTCCTCGGGCAAGCTACGAGGTAGGAGGCCCATGGATGGGATCATCCAAGATGTCGCGAAGGCATACCATGAGAACATTTTCAAAGAAATTCATAAGTTGATTGAAAAGTGGGAAGTTGACTTAAACCGCAAAGCAGGTACGATGGAAATGGAAGCGGAAGAATGGAGGGGCCTCGTTCCCGATCCTGGGGCAAACGCAGTAAGGGAGTTACTCGCCTTAAAAACAAACACTATTTTTATACTGGTCCATGAAAGGTATTCTGGGCAAAGCCTTGGAATAGATTTCAATCAGCCTGGCCACAATTGTCCAAGACTTTCCTGATTAGCAAAGTGAATTTGACAAGCTCGAGTTACAGCTCCAGAAACAAGATGGGCGCCTCAAGCGCATCGAATATCACCTCCCATGCATCATCAAACCGACTGAGCTCACCGGAAATTTAGTGCAGGACCCGACGCTTATAGAATCTGCCTCGACTAAGGAAGTAGAGTAGTCTTATGCTGTTTAATGCTGATAGTTTTTTGTATCTATATTTTATATGTGGATAGCATTTGGTTTGTCATGTTTTACCATTCATGCTAATAGGCAAGTCAAAGACAATATATGTATGAACATCCAATCGTTGTTAGCTTGGTATGATAGACTAAGAACTTGTTGTTTTTGGATGGCATACCATGCCAACATGTGGCCAATAGAATTGGTTTCCTGGTTCGAGCAAGTTGAGGTCACCTAACAGTTTCTATCTGGCTGTAATTTGCTATTGAAAATTAATGAAAATGGAGGTAATACCAAGCTTACAAAAAAAAAAATGTTGGACGAGTCCCTCGCCTTCAGAAAAAGCCACCAAAGATGGAGGAAAATCCCAAGGGGTTAAAGAGGACCCCCACACTCAAGCTATTATGTTGTGATTGAAGGTCATGGCTTGCAAAGGAAGCAACATGAGAGCATGACAGAGGAGCAGGAGCAACTAGGTTTCCAAGGAGGAAGAACATCGTAGAGGCTTCAACACATGTTGCGAGTCTCATAATGATGACGTGCTCGAAAGTCTCTTCCACCTTCCTTGGGAAGTGAGGCCTCATTAACTCTCCTCTGCTTTGTGGCATGTGAGGGGGCCTTACCCCCATTAATGCTTCACTAATACCCCCATTGATGCACTTTAATCATCATCGTCATCATAAAATTTATATTTTTTCTTAAATATAAAATTGTTTTTTTTAATACGAAATTCCTAAAAGAGAAGTTGCCTATGAAATTGTGATGATATTTTGTGTTGAAAATGCAAGAAGATGATGGAGCTTAGTGAAATGAAGTCGTCTTCACTAAGTGGGCCCGCAGCGACTCCTGGCGCAAAGTCTATTTTTAGACTATGTCTATTTTTAGACATATGGAGCATGGTCCTATTCAAAGATGAGATTCTTGGAGCATTGGTCATGTTGAAAAAAATAGATGGGACTTTATTTTAGACCTATAGGTCGAAGAGGTCGGTTCATTTTAGATCGCTTCCTAAAAATAGGGAAGTCAAATATTAGTTACCCTTAATAATATTTGACTCTAAACAACAAGCATTTCCTTCTCTACGCACTTCTACTGAGTTTATTAAAGTGGCTCATGCATCTGACAGAGGAATCACGTGGTTCCCAAGGGTTTTGATGGCATCATGCATGGTTGACTTCAGTTGGACTTCAGTGGCAGAAGTTTGGAGGAGTTAATGAGACAGATAGTGGAGTTGTGTTCTGTTTATTTTAGTTGAACTGGTTGAGATTAGTTTAACTAGCTAATAAATTAGTTATGAGTGGAGTGAATTAAATATTATTTAATTCATTAATTAGTAACTCATTATTCAACTCAAGAAAACATCAGTTCACTACAGTGCATGATCAGTTCAGTGGAGACCAGTGAAAGAGGTAGATGAAAGGGTGGAGTTAGCTATCAGTGGCGACATCAGTTGTGCATGAGATTTGCACCACACTTGGAGGATTTGTCCATGACAATTGCGCAGTCAAGCCAAGGGGATTCGAACCTTGGATCTCTATATAGACAGGCCTGGATTGCGGAATAGAGGCAAGGCAATTGGCGGTGAGTTTTGAACCAGTAACCTGTTCAAAACTGAGCTAGATTGTGTGTAACTTTATGAGAAAGTACTGAGTACTTGTGAGGAGTATTGTACTGAGTTTGTTACATGATTTCTCCATTATAATATACACAATAGCTGCGGGGTTTTCAGCTATAAGCTTTCCCCATACATACCGTGTTAATGTGTATGATGATTTGATGTGTTATCGCTTGATTTTATTTCCGCATGTTTGATGATCTGAGTGGAAGAGATTATGTGTTGCATATAAATTCGAATTGTATGTGATCAGGATAGTCTCGGTGAATAATTAATCATTATTCAGCAAATTTCTACATGTTATCGGAGCTATTTGAAGCGGATATTGATCATCACGGTGATTACAAACTTATTTCGGTAGGCAGTGCGCATGCGGGCCGAGTAGCCTCCCGATTCATCTTTCTTCGGAAAGTGAAAGGTACAGTAAATGCCCCTTGCGGTCAATCTACTGTGCTAGAAATAATTTGTTCTCACGAATCTAGAGCGGTTGAGCTTTGAGGTGGAATTCGAATTTTGCGACGATTTTGTTTTCTTGGTGCCGATGTTGAAAATGTCTTTCAACGGTTTGCGACTCGAATATGCTCTTGAAGAGCGATTCGAAATTATGTTGCATGGAAGGATCGCATGGAGGCGAGTATTAGAAGATAATGGTGCTGAAGGAGTTTGTAGATACGGATGTCCAAAAGCTCAGCGATCCTGTCGAAGTCGAAGCATGGCAAAGAAGATGGCAAAATGTCGAAGGATCCTGTTGGAGGGCGTCGAGGATCATATTGTATCAAGCACGCATGGAAAGGCTACTCCATATTTAATGTGGAAAGCTTTGACGGATCTATTCCGGAGTAAGAGCGACCAAAGGAAGGCTGGCGCTCAAATATAAGCTCGGGAACATCAAGATGGAGAAGAGCGACATTATCGCCAAATACCTCACGAAGTTCACTCAATGCGAGAGATGAGGTCGGGAAGTGTGGGGGGTGACTTTGTCGAAGACAAGGACATGGTCGACACGGCTCTCCTTGGTCTTCGAAGGCTTGGCACTCATATCAAGATAGTTTCAATGGTGCCGGAGAAGGCTGCCGGGATGGGAGCGCCTTTGGGCGGATCTCATGCGGGAGGAGATAAGGAGGACTACTCGAGATGGATCTTCATCGAAGGGGCTGATGAAGAAAGCGCACTTTGGTTGCCAAAGCAAAAGAAGGGGAAGGAGTAAGAAAACCTCTCATTCTAGTGCAAAGGGCAGAAGCGAGGATATGGCGAAAGTGAAGTGTTTTCCACTGCCATGATCACGGACATTATGCTACCAATTGTCCAAAGAAGAAGAAGAACAAGCAAGCGGGAAGATCTGCGGATGGAGAAGCCTTGGCTTCACGAGTTCGAGCTTGAATTTTCAGCGATCGCATGCTTGGTTTCAAGTGTGTTGGGATCGGTGTGGTTCTTGGACGACGGTGCGTCATTTCATATGACGGGAGATCGGGATTTGTTCTCAAATACTGGGAGGACAAAGATTTGGGTGTGCACATCGAGATGGGCGATGATGGTAGATACAATGCGACTGGTATTGGTACCATATCCTTTCGAGAGGAGTCCGGTAAACCCTTTGTATTGAGGGATGTCATGCATGTACCCTGGATTGAAGAAGAACTTGATCTCTGTGGCGATGTTGGAGGATAAGGGGTATGATGTGGTCTTCGGCGAAGGAAAAGCCTTCTGTGCGATAAGACTCTCTGGAGAGACCCGAAATATAGGGGTTCAAACCAAGAACCTTTATCGATTGCGAGTAGATGGGCATGTGCACTATGGCATGCAAGGCGGGAGAAGTGGTGAGCTGGGATGATGAGGGCGAGCGTGGCACAAGAGATTGGGCCACCTTCACCATGGAGCTTTGAAGATTCGCAACAAATTTCTGCTGGGCTTCCTAAGGGCACCCTTGCGCGATCGGATCAATGCAAAGGGGTGTACTTTAGGGAAGTATGTGAAAGCCACCTTTCACAAGAAGGATAGTCGCGCCACGACGATCCTTGAGAAAGTTCACACGGACGTGTGTGGTCCTTTCTCGGTTAGCCGACGACAAAGCACAAGTATTATGTGATCTTTGTTGATGATTTCTCTCGAAAGTCTTTGGATCTTCTTCATGCGAGAAGAAGAGCGATACATTCGCAAAGTTATGTGAGTTTAAATCCTTTGGTCGAGAAGGAGTCGGGGAAGAAAGTGATTGCTCTAAGGAGTGATAACGGTGGTGAATTCATCTCGGCTGAATTCAAGGAGTTACAGTAGCGCGAAAGGATTCGGAGAGAGCTCATCGCACCCCATAACCCACGACGAACGGGGTGGGCGAGCGGAAGAACAAAACGATCGTGGGTCTTGCCACGGGTGATGTTGCATGATCGGGGCCTACCCCTTCACTTGTGGGTGCGAGGCATGCAATACGGCGGTGTATGTGCGAGAACCGTTGTCCTCACAAGGTTCTTGGCATGAGTACACGGAGGAGGCTTATTACGGCAAGAGGCTCGATATTTCCCATTTGCGGATCTTTGGTTCTTTCGTCTACATGCATGTGACGAAGGATGCGAGAAGGAAGCTGGATCCAAGCTATTTGAGGTTGGAATATTTGTGGGGTACAACGATACACCTCACAACTATCGGGTGTATTTGTCGGGACGGTCGAAAGAGCAGTTGTGCGATGGGATATAAAATTTTAGGAGGAGAAAGCCATGCGGTGTTCGCTTGAGAGGGAGCTACACTTGCATGCGGATGAGGAGTCGTTAGTTCCTAAGGAGGAGCTTCGGGATGTGGATCGAGCCCACAAGAGGAAGTCCGGGAGGTGGAAGAAACCACCCATGCGGCGCCAACCATCGAGAGGGCGCATGCGCACTCTGAAAGGGCGAGCGGCGGCTCGGGATGCGAGAGAAGGTTGTAGGACCACCTACGGCCACGAGCGCAGACGAGCGATCACCGGATCGGTACACTCTGGATACATGGCTCTTGTGAGTCAATGTGTTGTGACGAGCCATCCTCTTTTGAGGAAGCGCGTGGAGGAACCCGCATGGGTTGATGCCATGATCGAAGAATATGATTCGATCGTCGGGAGAACGATGCATGGGAGATTGTCCCAAGACCGGTGGGGGAAATCGGTGGTGGGTTCGCGATGGATCTACAAAGTGAAGAGCGGGCGGGCGGCGGGAGTGTGGAGAAGTACAAGGCGAGATTTGTCGCCGTGGCTTTTCACGGATCGAGGGGGATTGACTATGAGGGAGACCTTTGCACTGTCGCAAGGTACTCTTCCATACGGACGATCCTTTCTCTCTCGGCGCGAGATGGGGTGGCACATTCATCGGATGGATGTGAAGGCTGCGTTCCTCAATGGAGTTATTGAGGAGGAGGTGTACATAGAGCAGACTGAAGGTTTCAAGATCTTCAACGAGTGAGTCGCATGTGTGCGACTCAAGAGAGACCTTGTACGTGGGGCTGAAGCAAGCACCTCGTGCTTGGTACACTCGGATAGATAGCTACTTCACTGGGCTTGCATTCTCCAAGAGTGAGGCGGATCCTAACTGTGCAGTTGTGGTGGAGGGGAAGCTATTGATCATCGTACTTGTATGTAGATGATCTGATTTTAATCGGCGATGAGCGGTTGATACTTTCATGCAAGGAGGATCTTGCACGAGAGTTTGAGATGAAGGACTTGGGCATCCTTCATTATTTCCGGGATTGGAGATTTGGCGGCGCATCGGAGGACTTTGTTTGTTTCTCGGGGGCAAGTATGCTTGGGAGATTCTGGAGAGGTTCAACATGCAAGGCTGCAAGCCTGTTGACACTCCTCTTCCTGGTGGTTGGAGGAAGGAGGATGCTACTTCAGCTAAGGTAGTGGATGCCACTGTCTATCGACAGTTGGTGGGGTCGCTTATGTATCTGGTCAATACACGACCCGATATATGCTATGCAGTTAACCAGCTTTCGCAAGCTATGGTTAAGCCTAACAAGCTCTTTTGGAAGGCGGGCAAGCATGTATTGCGCTATATCAGAGGCACATCGGGATATGGTCTATGGTACAGACAGGAGGATGGAGTGAAACTTTCTGGTTTCACTGATGCAGATTGGGCAGGGAGTCCAACGGACCGGAAGAGCACTTCTAGAGGAGTTTTCAGCTTTGGGTCGACAGCAGTTTCCTGGTACAGCAGGAAGCAGAGATCCGTGGCACTCAGTTCAGCAGAGGCCGAGTACATGGCAGCAAGTTTGGCTGCATGCGAGGCTATTTTGATGAGGAAGATCCTCGCAGGTTTGTTCAGGTTGCATTTGGAGCCTACAGTGATCTACTGTGATAACCAGAGCTGCATCAAGCTCTCGACTAATCCAGTATTTCATGATAGGTCCAAACATATCGACATCAGGTACCATCATATCAGAGATTGTGTTTAGCGGAGAATCATGATGCTTTCATATGTTCCCACGGAGGATCAGGATGCCGACATCCTGACGAAGGCGCTCACCAGGAGCAAGTTCGAATTCCACAGAGGCAGGATAGGGGTTGCAGATAATCCATATCTTGCTGAGAGGGAGTGTTGAAAATGCAGCAAGATGATGGAGCTTAGTGAAATGAAGTCGCCTTCACTAAGTGGGCCCGCAGGCAAATTCTGGCGCAAAGTCTATTTTTAGACATATGGAGCATGGTCCGAGGATTCCAGTATGAGATTCTTGGAGCATTGGTCATGTTGGTAAAAATAGATGGGACTCTATTTTTTGTGACCTATAGGTCGAAGAGGTCGAAGTCTATTTTTAGACTGCCTCTCCTTAAAATAGGGAAGTCAAATATTATTTACCCTTAATAATATTTGGACTACAAACTTTAGTTTACTCTCTTGGAGCACTTTAGTTCGAGCCTTGGAAGTGGCTCATGCATCTGATAGAGGAATTACGCTATTCCCAAGGGCTCATGGCATCATGCATGGTCGACTCTCGCTTAGGACTTCAAGGCGACATCACACAGTATGAGATTTGCACCACACTTGGAGGAATTTCCCATGATGATTGCGCTGTCAAGCCAAGGAGATTCGAACCTTGGATCTCTATATAGACAGGCCTGGATTACGCAATAGAGGCAAGGCAATTGGCGGTGAGTTTTGAACCAGTAACCTGTTCAAAACTGAGCTAGATTGTGGGTAACTGTATGAGAAAGTACTGAGTACTTGTGAGGAGTATTGTACTGAGTTTGTTACTTGATTTCTCCATTATAACATACACAATAGCTGCGGGGTTTTCAGCTATAAGCTTTCCCCATACATACTGTGTTAATGTGTATGATGATTTGATGTGTTATCGCTTGATTTTATTTCCGCATGTGTGATGATTTGAGTGGAAGAGATTATGTGTTGCATATAAATTCGAATTGTATGTGATCGTAGATAGTCTTCGTGGATAATTAATCATTATTCAAAGAAATTTCTATATTTTGGTCTCTATTAGCTCTATATATAGATGGTGTCTCCCATCTTCAAATATTTTCACAAGAAAAGTTTATTGTGGAAGAGATTTTGCAATTTGGACATAAAGTTGAGACAATTCTCAATTCAAAACAAATTTTGTATCGCAAAGCATTGTGCTATTATTTTAGAGATCATATTTAAGAATATTATAATTAATAATAAATGCTATTTTAAATTTTTTTAATTGGGATAATTGAATTTATCTTTAGGGTTTGGAGATATAATTGTTATTCTTCTTACCAATATTTATTTCTTATTTCTTGCAAGTGATATGATGATTTTTTGTTATAATGATTTGAGTTTTGTTGATTTGAGGCTTCTACAACTTGTGTTGTTGTGTGTAGAATTTTCCAGATTTATCGCATCCATTTTTGTTAGAATAAACGTTTTGTTATTAATAATGAATAATCTCTCAAAAACTGAAGCATGCATATTTCTCATAATATATATATATATATATATATATATATATATATATATATTAAGCTAAAATTTAATCTTTATTTCTAAATGCTTTATTTTTTATTAATATATAAATTCAATGTTATATAATTGAAATAATTAATTCATTAAAACGAAGATGAAAAAAAAATTCTTATTGTGAGTCAAATTCCAAAATCAGTCTCTTCAATATATAAAACTTATAATTAATAAGTTTAAATAAAATATTTTTAACTTTAAATGAAATATTTTTAAAAGTTCCAACTTGACAATCTTACTAGAAAATATAAATTTACCAGTGCTATTGAGAAACACAAGCATCCATATAATCATCCTCCATTCTTCTCATAACGGTTAGCAATTAGGTAGATCAACTCGTGTCATTAATTCAAATTCAATGCGCTTTTATTTAAAAATAAAAGAATATGATTTGAAATTAATTTGGAAGGATAATATATTAAGGTATATTGTATAAATTTATATCAATTTAGATTTATTTTAATTTAATATTTTGGATTTATTTAGAATTACGAAGGATTAAATGTTTAATTTAATTTCATATTTTTTATTTATTAAAGATCATGAAGAATCAAATTTTCAGAGGTTCAAATTTTTATACTAAAAAGTAAAAATTTTGATATTTTTAACATTTAATAAATTTGAAATTAAAATAAATCTAATCTAATTATATATAGAATTAATTCAGATAAATGACCACTGAAATAAAATAGTTATAATGACAAGAATAAATTCAATGGTCATTTATCTTAATTAATCACTTTAGATTGTGGCTCAGTTAAATAATTTTTCTGATTCATATCAATGTATACATAAGGATTGTTGACTCATATCAATGTATACATAAGGATTGTTGACTTATTGGCTCTTATTTAGTTTATTTTTTTCTAAATATCTATTATAAATTTAGCAAATATTTAACCAATTAATAAAACCGTTGACTTATTGGTTATTTATTTAGTTTATCCTTATCTAAATATCTATTCTACATTTAGCGAATGTCAACCTATTAATAAGAAGAAATTAAAAAGAAATTAAGGAAGAAAGATGGTTAATGCATTTGCATAAACTACTTATAAACAAAACTGAACAGCAACATAAGAAAAGGAATGTCAGGAAGCATAAATATACTCTGGGGAGCCCAGCATCAAGGAAAAGTCGTTTGGCCCTTAAACTATTAAGGGGTGATTAACATGTTTATTAAAACATATTTTCAATTGAATGTAGTAAGGGTTTAATCATAATTTTTCATTTAGGTTTAAGTCTTATTGACTTGATGCATGATGTTTCTTTGTCACTGATTAAGAAAATATAATTATTATTAAGGAGTGATTTTTTTGGAAAAAAAAAATATTAATTTTGTTTGTATTATAAAATTAAAGAGTAATTAAGTAAAATATGTATAAAATCATATTATTGATTTAAGGAATATTAGTAAATATAATACATGGTATATGTTCTAATTTAAATTTGAGGAATATTTTTGACAATAGCCTATTGAGACCGTTTTGACCTTAATCCTATAGAATTCCATTTTAAAATCCCGCAAAGATTTGCCCAGAACTTGTTTACGCTTGTTAAACATTAGTATTTTGATTGCTCCAGGGGGTTTTTGATAGTGTCGAATCCATTTCCACTATCAAAAATGGATTCCAAGCACCGATAACCATCCGATTTTTTAAAATTCTAGTTTCAATCGGATGCTCTACGTATCATTGTCCGGCCAAAACGCGGCCTCTGTAGACAACTCCATATTTTGAAATAAAAAGGTTTTAGACAATTGACTTTTTTAACTAACCAATTATATGTTGGACATTGTGTTCAACGCTCTCTATGTTTCGTGACATGAACTAACCGCTTCTCATGGACCTTTATTTCTGGCATTGTGATCCCTAATAAGTGGATCCTTAAATCTGGTGATTGTAGCAGAGACTAACGCTTGCGAGTTTTGGTCTAACGGCAATGTGAGTTCCAACAAGTGGTATTAGAGCGACAAGCTCGAGTTCGAAACTCACTCCCCTCGCGTTGAGGGGGAGATTGTTGGACATTGTGTTCAATGCTCCCCGTGTGTTTTGTGACATGGACTCACTGCCTCTAGTGGATCCTAACTATGGCAATTGTAGCGGAGACTAACGCCTGCAGATTTTACTCTAACGGAAAAATTTTCAAAAAAATCACACTAAAAACAACTGGTTTAAAATATACATAGCTTAAATCAACCCATAGCTCGCAAAACAGGAATATTGTTGACCATAGCAAGTAAAACAGAAATACCGTTGACCATGTCAGAGACTATTTGTGACATGGACTAACTGTCTCTAGTGGATCCTAACTCTGGCAATTGTAGCAGAGACTAAGAGGGGGAGATTGTTGTTCAATGCTCTCCGTGTGTTTTGTGACATGGACTAACTGCCTCTAGTGGATCCTAACTCTGGCAATTGTAGTGGAGACTAACCCCTGCGCATTTTAGTCTAACGGCAAAATTTTCAAAAAAATCACACTAAAAACCACTGGTTTAAAATATACATAGCTTAAATCAACCCATAGCCCGCAAAACAGGAATACCGTTGACCATAGCACGTAAAACAAAAATACCGTTGACCATGTCAGAGACTATTTGTGACATAGACTAACTGTCTCTAGTGGATCCTAACTCTAGCAATTGTAGTGGAGACTAACGCCTGTGCATTTTAGTCTGACCGCAAAATTTTTAAAAAAATCACACTAAAAACAATTGCTTTAAAATATACATACATAGCCTGCAAAACAGAAATACCGTTGACCATAGCACGTAAAACAGAAATACTGTTGACCATGTCAGAGAGTTGATAATGGAAGTTTGAAGAAAATATTATAGAATCCGATCATCGTCAACCGCCTCCACTACTGTAGAAAGTCCTGTAGCCAAACAGGAATACTGTTGACCATGCCAAAGTCCTGATCATGGAAGTTTGAAGAAACGATTATCCAATCCGATCATCGTCTGTGGCCTCTACTATTGCAGAAAGTCCTGTAGCCACCGAAAAAATGGAGCCAACGAATTTAGCCACCGCTTTAACGCGTTCTCTACGACGACGGAACCGTGCACTCTCAATATCATGGTTTGAGGGTCCATGAAAGTCGCTTTCGGCGCAGCACGGATCCATGTAAACCCCACACGCCACTAACTCGCATCGATATTTCCAACGGCCATAATCCATGCGCCTATCGCAGGCAATATTACAAGTGAATGCTCTCCCTTTACTCGTCACAAACTTGAGTTTGTGATTTGCGTGCCCATAGAAGTCGAGCTTTGCAGCCAGCACTAGACACGAGGGATGAAGTCTTACGTTATGCCTTTCAGTTTCGGACACGTAACTTCTCACCACATGGAAACAGGGGATACAACGATACCTCAACAACATTTTGGAACAAAATTTAAAGTTCAGATCGTTGTTAAACCGGTGTTGATCCAACTCAAATTATAGATGGGGCTAGATAATATACAATTTCTATCTACTGCCCTGATGAAATGAAACTTCTTTATCTCAAGTATTTAGATTCTAACTTTCGATGTTATGATTTTTGGGAAGTTTTTATTTGTGAAGTTCAATAGTTCACTGTCGTCTTGCTTCTCTACATGCCATCGCGTAGCCTTCCTGAGTTTAGGATTTGGTATCTTGTGATATCTCTCGAGATTTGGAGGTGTCTCAAGGTTTAGGGGTGTGGGAATTATGAGGAGGGTGGTTAGTCTCTTTTTGTTTGCGTTGGTGTTTTGGCACAGGCTAGGTTAGTTATTTGGGAATAGAGGGATGATATTGTTGGTATAAGGTTTGATTATTTAGTGGATGCATTTAACTTTTTTTAGTGTTACTTTGCAGGTCGTGGGATTTTCAATGGATGTTCAAGGTGTTCTCTCGATGTTGTATTGATGCTTCTTAGACAGAGGATACATTGTAGGTGTGGGGGAGGTGGTTGTGAAGCTCTTTGCTCAAGATTCTATAGCTACCTACTTCAATGTTGTTCTGCTAGGGATGAGAATGGAAATTTGGAAGCTAGAGACTTAACCTAGAGTTGAATGCCATGCACACTCTAATTCTAAGCTGATTGAGGATAATTTGAGTTGGGTTCCTGACCCTAGCCATACCAGGGGCACGAAGAAACAATATTTGGATTTCATTGATTTGCACTAGAAAATGAAAACTTTGCTAGGTTTGATTCTTAAAGACAAACAAATAGAGAAATGCAATGTCTTCTCCTCCCTTGAAGACATCAAATGTGTGCTCAGAAACCAATGGTTTTGTTTGGACAAGATTGATTCCCGATTGGCTCACGTGGAGAGCCACATTGTGTTTGAGTCAGAGAATGGTGATCTCTTGAATCCTCTAGGGTCAAGCGCAAGAGCGTCGACCACAATCTCCTCCTATGAGAATGAATAGAGCTACAACAGGATGGAAACTCTATTTGGCATTTATGAAGATGGTTTCATACTTAGTCAATGTGAGTTTTGTGTTGGCTCAAAGTGTTTTTTGCTCTATTCTTTTAATAATGTATGGTCTTGGTTTACTCTATTTTGGCAATGTCATATGTGGTATTTTAGTAGACAGACCTGCGTGCCTAGTTCGTGTGAATGGTTTGTAAACTCATATGCATGTTTAGTAAGACATCCTTTGTTTGGTCTTCAATGTGTTGGGTCTTTGGTATATCAAGCATGTGTCCATGTTCTGGTGCGTGAATGGTTTCTTTAGTGATTTTTAAGTCATGTTCATCTCTATCTTGGTAGTGACTTGGTAGTGATGATGGAGGTTTTATGCTCACCCGGCCTACATGCTTGAACTGGTTTGTCGCCAAGGGGTGATCTGGGATTATCTATATGTTCAGTGTCCCTTCCAATTTGTGTGTAAAAATGAGGCTTAATATTAGTTTTGGCATGGGTTGCACGATGAGGAAATGCAAATCTTTAGGAAGAAAAAGAAAATCAATGTAATGTTGCAATTTGATTTTTGAGTAATACATGTTGAGATTTTGCTGGCTAAAATCTCTTGGATAAATGCCAACAATAGGATTTGTTGCTAAACTGATTGCATTAAATCCTAATGAGGAGATATTCTATCATATTTTGGTGTGATAGAATTAATTATTCAGTTTCTTCTCTCTCCTATAAATTGTAAGCCTGTAGAGGAAAAACATATGAGATGTGAGGTGTGTGGAAGAGGAAGTGCAGATGTGAAAATATGCTTTTGTAATCTCTTGTTGATGAATAAGATTGCCGGTACCTCTGTTTGGTGGATGTAGCCCAGATTGATTTGGTGAACCACGTTAATTCTTGTCTTCATGGTTGATTACTGTGTGTGTGATTTTATTTTGTTTTCCGCTGTGTTATTTCTCACAATTGGTATCAGAGTCATGTTGTTCGCAGTAAAGGCCAAATTTGAGACCGTGAGAATGTTGCCTATTAGAATCTGTTTGGCGAAAAGCGTTGGGAGGCTGGTGCAAACTCTATGTTTGCATGATTTCTCTGACTGCCACATTAAGGAAGAGCAGTTGAGGCTCGAGGATGAAAAGTGCTTGAAGGAAGAGCGTCGTGAACTGGTGGAAGAGACTCATCCAGAGACTGATAGCGTGGAGTTTTTTTTTTACTCTGCGAGCTAAACATGCCATCACTGCCATCCTCTAAACACAGTCACTGCAGACCGTGAGGCCGGGTCCGCTGTGGAGAAAGCCATGGACTGTGAGACCTGAACTCCCAGATCTGCTGCATGAGACCGTGAAATTGATTTGCGTGGACTATGAGACCATGAGTTCGCTATGCTGTTACTCTGTGTAAATAGAGTGGTTTCAGTTCATCGTGCATGAAGGACGTGTGGATGGTGGCTCGTGGTTCGACGGTTCGAGTGGAAGGAGCTGGTGGATGTCGTTTGTCTGGTATGAATAACCGTCGTGTAAGCGCATAGCAGTGCTTCCATCTGCGTGCCCCGTGGTCGACGATAGCGTGAATTCAATTTTTTGTTTTTGTGTTGCTCTTCTCTATGCGTCATGGAACTTGAAATCGGAAGGAGTGAGTGCTGTGTATATACCATCGTAGCTTCTCTTGCATTGAAGACACCGGTGCATACGCTTGCTAGCAATGCTGGTGTTGAGGGTGTTGAAATTATTGGAATAGGGTCTTTAAGAAAGATGTGAGCAAATCCGCTCTAGTATTGAAGCAAGGTGTCAGGAAAAGTTGCTCCTATATCGGAGAAAAGATATAATCCAGTGCTATTCGAAGGCTTTTTCCAAGTCTTCTATTTGAATATTTTGGAATTTTTTGAAGATGCGCATTGTTATTTTTCCATATTCAACGATTACACATTTAGTCAAATAGTGAGAACATTTGAGAATTTAAAATGTTTTTTGATTAAATAAATCAATTTTTATAAAAGTGTAAATTTGGTACACTTAGGTGGTTCTACATTTGATTGATTGTGTATGGTGTCGTTCTATTGTTAAAAATGTCAAAAACTCAAAGTGCTCGGTTTGAGATCAAGAAGTTTAATGGGAGAAATAACTTCAAGATCTAGAAAGTCAAGATGCACGATCTACTCGTACAACAAGGTGTGGCGAAGGCACTTTTGGGAAAATCCAAACAACCTTACACCATGACAGATGACGAATGGAGTGACATTGATAATAGAGCACTGAGTGGCATACAATTGTGTTTGGCGGATGATGTGTTATTTAACATCGTGTCAGAGAAAACTGCTGCTGGTTTATGGACAAAGTTAGAAAAATTGTACATGACTAAATCCTTAAACAACAAGATTCTTCTGAAATACAGTTGTACAGCTTGCGCATGAAGGAAGGTACATCAATAACTGATCATTTGAATACCTTTAATACTCGCTTGGTGCAGTTAGATAGCATAGAAGTAAAATTTGATTTAGAAGATAAAGCTGTAACTTTATTATGTTCTTTGCCTGAGTCATGGGATAATTTTGTTACTTCTATAAGTCTTAGTTCATCAGAAACCCTTGAATTTGATGGTGTTTTTGGAGCTATGTTGTCTGAAGAAACCAGGAAAACGTCAAATTTAGAAACCTCTACATCAGAAGCAATGATGGTTAGAGGTCATTCTAAAGAAAAACGCTTCAGTCAGAAAAACAACTCTCGGTCAAAATCGAAAGGGAAGAAGAGTAAGCTAAAATGCTAGTTTTGCGGCAAATCGGGACATTTGAAGAAGGAATGTTGGAAGAGACAACAAACATCCAAAGGAGACTCTTCAACAAAAAACAAAGAAGCAAACACGACAGATACAGGTTCAGGTTTGGCATCTGGTTCAGGTATAAGTGATTAAGTTCTATCAGTTAATTTGTTAAATCATGATCAACATTGGCTATTAGATTCTGGTGCATCCAATCACATGTGCATTCATAAAGAGTGGTTTAAATCTTATAAATCAATTAATGATGGAGTAGTTTACATGGGCAATGATGTCTCATGTAATGTTGTGGGAATTGGAAGCATCCAGATTAAAATGTTTGATGGGACAAATAAAATCTTAACTGATGTAAGACACGTGCTTGAACTCAGAAAAAATCTTATTTCTCTAGGAGTGTTAGACACAAATGGATATAAAACTTTTATTCAAGGTGGAGTAATGAAAATTTACAAAGGAATCCTATTAGTAATGAAAGAAAATAAGGTTGGAAATCTTTTTCAGTTAGAAGGAAGAACAGAGTCAAATCATGCTTCTACTGTATCTGAAAACGACAGTGATTCTATTCGACTATGGCATCAATGGTTGGGCCATATGAGCGAAAGAAGATAAAAAATTTATCTGATCGTATGCTACTTCCTAGTTTAAAATCTTCTAAGTTAGATTTTTGCAAACATTGTATATATGGGAAACAAAGCAAGCAGAAATTTAAAACTGGAAAACATACTAGTAAAGGAATCCTTGACTATATCCATTCTGATGTTTGGGGTCCATCTCCTACAACCCCATATGGAGGATCATCATATTTTGTATCTTTTATAGATGATTTCTCTAGAAAAGTATGGGTCTACATGTTAAAAAGAAAGTCTGATGTATTCATAGTTTTCAAGCAATTTAGAGCATTAGTTGAAAATATCACTGGAAGAACCATTAAATGTTTAAGAACTGACAACGATGGTGAGTTTACTTCAAAGGCATTTGATAATTATTGCAAGGAAGTTGGGATCGAAAGACATAGAACTACTGCTTATACTCCTTAGCAAAATGGAGTTGCTGAACACATGAACAAGGCTCTCTTAGAAAGAGCAAGAAGTATGCTGAGTAACACTAATTTGCAGAAGGAATTATGGACAAAAGGAGTAGCTACGACTTGCTATTTCATAAATCGATCACCATCAACTGCAATAGGATGCAAAATTCCTCAAGAGGTATGGAAAGGTCATCCTTGTGATTATTCTAAACTGAAATTTTTTGGTTGTGATGCATATGCTCTAATTTCGAAACATCAGCGTTCTAAATTAGATCCTAAATCTAAAAGATATATCTTGTTGGATATGGTGATGGCATTAAGGGATACAGGTTGTGGGATCCTACTACTCACAAGATCATCATTAACAGGGATGTTAAATTCGATGAATCTTCACTTGATAATCCAGATGTAGACAATAAATTGAAACAGGAAAATGTACCTAAGTTTCAACATATTTAGTTTGAAACCAGTTCAAATACTGATGATAGTTAAGATGAACAAGTTTCAGATGCAGATCATGAAGAAGTTCCTACAAATAATAATCAACAAATTGTGGAAGAACCAGAAACATCTTTAAGGAGGTCCACGAGAATCAGACATCCTCCTAAAAGGTATGATGATTATGTTACTTCAGTTGCTTTAACTGCGAATGATGATGAACCTTTATGCTATTAGGAAGCTGTAGAAGGTTCTAAAAGTAATAAGTGGAAAGAAGCTATGAAGGATGAGATGAAGGCATTAGACAAGAATGACACATGGGATCTGGTGGAACTTCCTAAAGACAGAAAAACTGTAGGATGTAAATGGGTTTACAAATTGAAAAGGGGTGTTGATGATAAAGAAGACAGGTACAAAGCGAGGTTGGTCGCAAAAGGTTTTTCTCAGAAAGCAGGAATTGACTTTCATGAGATATTTTCACCAACTGTTAAAATTGTTTCAATTTGGATTGTCTTAGCATTAGTTGCTTTACTTGATTTAGAATTACAACAACTAGATGTTAAGACTGCATTTTTACATGGAGATCTAGATGAAGATATTTGTATGGAACAACCTGAAGGGTTTGTTCAAAATCGAAAAAATAAATTTGTCTGCAAGCTCAAGAAATCATTGTATGGTTTGAAGCAGTCACCTCGACAATGGTACAAGAAATTTGATTCTTTCATGATGAGCCAAAATTGTATAAGAAGTGAATATGCTCATTGTGTTTACTTTAAGAAATTAAGTAATGGCATATTCATTATATTAGTGTTGTATGTTGACGATATGCTTTTAGCAAGCAAAAGCATAACTAAGATCAATAGGTTAAAGGCTCAGATGACTAAGACGTTTGATATGAAATATCTAGGAGCAGCGAGACAGATTTTGGGCATGGAGATTTTCAGAGACAGGAGCAATGGTAAGTCGTGGTTATCACAAGAGAAGTATATTGAGAAAATACTCTTAAGGTTTGGTATGAACAATGTGAAACCAGTTTCAGTCCCTTTAGCTTCCCATTTTAAGCTTTCTTCAAGTTTATGTCCTAATACAAATGAAGAAAAGGAATATATGTCTCGAATACCTTATCCTAATGCAGTAGGAACTTTGATGTATGCGATGGTTTGTACACGTCCAGATATTTCACATGTAGTTGGGGTTGTCAGTAGGTATATGGCAAATCCAGGGAAAGAACACTGGGCAACAGTGAAATGGGTGCTTCGGTATCTGAGAGGCACAAGTGATTATTGTATCACTTATGACAGAAGTAGTGAATTTGTTTGCGGATATGTTGATTCCGATTTTGTAGGTGATTTGGATAAGAGAAGGTCAAATTCAGGATATGTCTTTACTCTTGCAGGTGGAGCTATTAGCTGGATTTCAAAGCTACAAAACATTGTTGCTTTATCCACTACAGAAGCAAAATACATAGTTTCTTCACATGCTTGCAAAGAAGCGGTTTGGTTGAAAGGTTTGTTTGGTGAGTTTGGTAGGTTGCAAAACAACATTAAGTTATTTTGTGATAGTCAAAGTGCAATTAACTTGGCTAAAAATCCAGCCTATCATAGTAAATCAAAGCATATACCTATAAAGTACCATTTTGTAAGACAAGTTATCACTGAACATGGAGTCTCTCTTGAAAAAGTGCATACAAAGGAAAACTGTGCAGACATGTTCACGAAACTAGTGTTATTAGAGAAGCTACGATGGTGTCTGGCTTCTCTTGGCTTGCAAAAAAATGAAATGAATAAACAGGAACGAGGTATCAGGCTAATTGTTGTCAAGGTGGAGATTGTTGAGATTTTGCTGGCTAAAATCTCTTGGATAAATGCTAACAATAGGATTTGTTGCTAAACTGATTGCATTAAATCAAGATGAGGAGATATTCTATTCTATTTTGGTGTGATAGAATTAATTATTCAGTTTCTTCTCTCTTCTATAAATTGTAATCCTGTAGAGGCAAAACATATGAGACGTGAGGTGTGTGGAAGAGGAAGTGCAGATGTGCAAATCTACTATTGTAATATCCTATTGATGAATAAGATTGCCGGTAGCTCTGTTTGGTGGATGTAGCCCAGATTGGTTGGGTGAACCACATTAATTCTTGTCTTCATGGTTGATTGTTGTGTGTGTGATTTTATTTTATTTTCCGTTGTGTTATTTCTCACAATACAAAGATTCAATTAAAAAAAAACTTTATAGAGTTTGTTGTTAATGTTAAAATTCCCTTTGCACATAAATGTCTGGTATTTTAATTAGTATTTTTTCCCTTACTATTAAAAAGCTTCTTCTGTGTCATTAAATATGGAAAATTCCTCCTCACAGAGTAGCAACATGACCATCCCCATGTTATAGAAGACAAAACTTTTTTTTTCAAGATATCAATTGACATTTGGCATTTTCACTTGGCTTTCGCCCCAAGTAAATCTTTCTCTTTGGAAAAAAAAATCATTTAGATTTTGTGCCTTTACATAGACTACATTAGTGAAGAATACCATGGAAAAAACCATGGGTTGTCAAAACCCGGAGTCAAAACTTTTACATAACATTACAACATCTCTTCCATACTAGGCTGGAGAGCGCCTATGACGTAATAATCATGAAGGGTGAGGAAATGACTCTTATATATATATATACTCTTTAAAACCTAATGTATAATTTTTAGGGATTTTGTGAGTTGTCGTTATTTAAAATGTGTTTTTGAATGTATAAATGGGTTTGGTGTTTTGAAAAACTTTAAGGTACTTTGATTGAGAAAACGTTTGGACTTTGAGAGATTTGATTCTTCATAGCAACCTAAGATGGATCTTCGATGGAAAACTGAGAGATTTGATTCAAATTAGCGCTTGATAGATCCAGGCCTAAGGTGGATCTATGTTGGTACTCCAATGATTTGATTACTTTTTGGCAAATCTGGTCTTCGATGGATCTATTTTATTATCCCAAAGATTTGATTTCTCTCGGCAGTTGGTAAGTCCACACCTAAGATGGATCTATGTTGGTACCCACTTGTTTGTGGGACAAGGGACCCACATCCATGGAACAATTTGATTGCTACAGTTTACGAAGGTGTACACATTCTACCCCCTTTAGATTTGAACCTATGACCTCTTATAATGAAATGTGTGCTCTTAAGCATTAGACCCACTCAAGTTGTACTATAAATAATAAAAATAAATAAATAAATATGTGAAAATATTAAATTTCTGTATAAGTATTAAACAAGTATATATTATACATATATACAACTTAAAAAAAGAATCATGTGTAAGTATTAAGTTTTTATATGTTTATTATTAAATTTAAACATAAAGTTTTGAAATATCATAATAAAAAAATATTAATTATTTTAGTTTATATAATAAAATGAAACTTAATTTATATGTAATACCTCTCTGTGAAATGTAAATATTTTTATTTACTTTTACTAAAATGACTTGGTAGATTGTGGGTCATATAGATGGCTTGGTATGAATAGGTGATAAACATAAATGTTTATTTTATTCTAAATTTCATTAATAAAAGTAGTTATGGTCAGCCATGCAAATTACAGAGGAAAAAGATGTGAAATGAGAGTTTCACTTACTAGACAGCTATTTCTCTCCATAGTGATAAATATTCTCATTTAGGAAAAGGGAGCTAGGGAAAAATCCCGATGCAACCTAGTAACTTGGAGCCTAGTTGGAGGGGGCCCAAGAGAAGAAATTGAAATTTTGATACCTCAAATAGGACATTTTTTAGGGAAGGCAGGA
>CM076570.1:1028101170-1028284293 GCA_034641835.2 Pinus albicaulis
AATAGTCATAGTATCATTCAGAAAGTAAAACAGAATGCCATTACATAGTTGTCCTGTACCCCAAGCAGAGATTCCTCTTCATGATAGATGAATGACTCCGCATAATTATTAGGAAAACAGTTTATACTTCACGCCCTGCCACGATGGAAGTAGCAGCTCATCTTTAGTTCTCCATTGTCAATATATATAGAAGTCATTGATCATGAACCAGCAACATCATGAACAACTTCAAGACCATCAAATATTGAAGAATTGGAACTTTTCCATTTCAGAGAGCAATGAAAAAGGTCGATTGAGAAGAGCATCCATAATCAAGAACCGAGATGGATGCTAAATAATAATATGACAACCTCATTAACTTGGGAGATGAACGAACTCTGAGAATACAGAGAATAAGAACTTTTAATAAGAAAATACTCATTGTTCGAAGCTCGTGGGACTGGCTTGGAATAAAAGCTCCCTTTTTAAACCTGCAAAAATCTGTATAGTATCAAAAGTTGAGTAATACATACTGGGAATATATTTAATCTTAAAAGGTCAAAAAAGTTGTATAATAAGTAGCAACTTCCCACGGTAAACTAAAAACCAAAATGGTATTTTGAAATAGAAATATCATACATAAAATGGAAATTCGTTTCAATACAATAGAAACAAATTAGCTAAAACTCCAACATGGTTAGTAAAATCAAATCATTTTTTTTCAAATCATTCCTGAATCTTAATATAACTTTAACAGAATGCAATTAATTTTTTTTCAATTTCTGTGAAACTAGTTTAATTCATAAATCCCATGAAAGGAAAATAAATTAAACCAAATGTTTATTTACAGTTAACTTGATCAACTGTTGAAAAACATCTAAATTTCATATTCACAATATTTATAAATAGATAATAGATGGTAACAGAAATTTTTAAAATAAAAAATAAATATGTAATTGAAAGAATAATGATAAGATTGAAATATTTTGTACTTACAATTTTTATAGACTAAAATGTAGAAGAACTTTGGTTATTTGATGTTATGGAAGCTATATTTGGTGCATTTGTATGGCCAAGTAAATTGGATATACTTCTCCTTGAAGCAATTGTTTTTCCCATCAAATCCTCTTTGAGATTTTCCAACACTATTACCACATCTCTCATACTTGGTCGTTCTTCAGGTGAATATTTGGAACAAAGCAAACCAACTTGTAGCAAAGAAAGTAGACAATTGTGTATATTATTTTCTTCAAAATCACCTCCATCCTGCACACTAAACATATTGTTGTCAATCACCTCCTTCACTTTCTCTGGAAATGCCAAGCTCACCCACTTGTGCAAGTTTAGGTCTCTAATAAACATATTGTTGGTTGGTCGTTTTCTGGTAAGCATTTCCAATAGCAGAATGCCATAGCTGTAAACATCTCCTTTGGTAGAAACTCTCTCACCGAGTCCATACTCTACATTAAAGGAAACCTCAATAAAAATTTATCTCACTAATGCATACAAAATTGTTGATAAAAAATGACAATTAAAACTAATTTTAAAAAAATCCATACCTGGAGCAATGTAACCCATAGATCCTTTCAAAGTAAGTGTTGAAGTAAGTGACTCACCAGAGTCTGCACCAATCAATCTTGCAAGACCAAAATCTGTGACATGGCCTATCATGTCTTCATCCAACAACACATTGTTGGGTTTTATATCACAATGCACTACTTGCACATGAGAATAATGATGTAGATACTCCATGGCATGGGCCACATCAATGGCAATTTTTAGTCGGGTTTTCAATCCCAAGCCACACACATCCTCATCATTGTTGTCATCTCTGTCAGGATACAAATGCTTCTCTAGGCTCCCATTAGACATAAATTGGAACACTAAACCTTTGAAATGGAGGTTGGAGCATGAGGTTATGATTCTCACTAGATTTCGATGTCGAACCTTTTGCAAGACACTACACTCTGCTTTGAAACTCTTCTCACCCTGGTCATTTTGCAATTGGAGAACTTTCACGGCAACAATTGTGCCATCACTCAAAATTCCTTTATAAACAGATCCAAAACTACTTGATCCCAACAAGTTGCTCCTGCGGAATCCCTGGGTTGCTATGTGAAGCTCTTGAAATGAGATCCTTTTGTGCTCTAACTTTGGAAAAATAGTTTCCGAGGAATCAAAGTTTTGCACATGTGTATTTCGTCTCCAAAGGAACCCCAAAAGTAGGCAACATAGTATAAAAACAATAGCTCCACTCATTGGAAATAGTATTTTTTTCACAAATGCAAAATGACTTCTTGATGTTGGACATGCAGGTAACATGAGTACTTGTGGTCCACAAAGGCTTGGATTTCCAATGAAGGACATGATAATTGTTTGATTTGCAAAAAATCCCGATTTTGGGATTTCTCCCATGAGATTGTTGAAAGATAAATTCAAACACTGAAGCATTTTCAATTTTTGGAGAGTAATTGGTATTGGCCCTGATAAGGAATTGAAAGAGAGATCTAGGTTCACAAGACTTTGTAAATCTCCAAGTGAATCTGGAATAAAGCCTTGGAATGCATTTCTAGATAAATTCAATGATTGTAGTTCACTGCAGCTTCCAAGTGTAGGTGGAATGATCCCACTAAACTGATTGGAGGAAATGTCTATAGCCTGAGCCATTGCAATTTTACCAATCTCCATTGGCAGTGAGCCATCTAATAAATTCCATGAAAAATTCAAATAGAATTGTAGATTAGAGAGTTTAGCGATCTCTCGTGGCATACTTCCAGTGAGCATATTGTGAGACAGGTCAAGCAATTCCAAATTTATATAGTTTCCTAAGATGGTAGGTATTCTCCCTGATAACTGGTTGTGATGAAGTAGGAGTCTTCTTAGTTGTTTAGAGGGTGGAAGGGAATTGGGAATATTTCCAGTGAGTTTGTTTCTACTAATGTCCAAGAGACCAAGTCCTTGTAATTGTTCAAACTGATTAGAGATGTTTCCTTCTAACCTATTGTTTCCTAAGTCTAGTCTTTCTAATTTTGTAAGGTTTCCAAATGGTGGAATGATACCATTTAAAAGGTTTCCACTTAAATTTAGAAAGATTAGGCCACTAAGATTGCCAATATGTGGAGGAATGTTTCCTTGTATTTTGTTGTTTGCTAATGAAAAGTAAGACAAATTGGTGGAAATTCTCCCTATGGAAAGGGGCAATACACCACTTAGTTTATTGTCACTCAAGTGTAGTTCTTGTAGGTGAGAACAATTCGTAAGAGATACAAGAAAGAGCATCTTTGTGGTGCTACCACTATCAAGCTCATTATTCTGCAAGTCTAGTTTTTCAAGGAGGAGTAAATTACCCAACTCATATGGAACACTCCCAGTCAACTTGTTATTGCTTAGAAAGAGGATCTCGAGTTTGGAACAATTTCCAATGGAATTGGGTATGTTCCCACTTAGTTGATTTCCCCATAAAGAGAGGTAATACAAGTTATTGAGTTTGGCACAAAATTCTAATGGAATGTGTCCTCTAAATTTGTTTTCGTAAATGTCCAAGTCAGACAAAGTGGAGATATTGGACAATGAGGGGGGAATGCTGCCAGACAACTCATTTGTATGAAGGTAAAGAGTTTGCAGATGGGTGAGAAGGCCCAATTCTTGTGGAATGCTGCCAGTGAGGTGGTTGGTGCTAATTTCCAATTCTATCAAAGACAGTTCGTTAGCAGCCAAAGGGGAATGCTGCCGTAATAATTCATTTGTATGAAAGTAAAGAGTTTGGCAGATGGGTGAGAAGGCCTGCTTGTGGAATGCTGCCAGACAACTCATTTGTATGAAGGTAAAGAGTTTGCAGATGGGTGAGAAGGCCCAATTCTTGTGGAATGCTGCCAGTGAGGTGGTTGGTGCTAATTTCCAATTCTATCAAAGTGGAGATATTGGACAAAGAAGGGGGAATGCTGCCAGACAATTCATTTTCATAAAGGTAAAGAGTTTCCAGATGGGTGAGAAGGCCCAGTTCTTGTGGAATGCTGCCAGTGAGGTGGTTGGTGGAAATTGCCAAGTCAGTCAAAGTGGAGATATTGGACAATGAAAAGGGAATGCTGCCAGACAATTCATTTGTAAAAAGGTAAAGAGTTTGCAAATGGGTGAGAAAGCCCAATTGGGGAGGAATGGGACCGACCAGACTGTTGTCAGAAATCTCTAAATCAAACAACATGGAAAGGTTTCCTAAAGAAGAGGGAATGGTACCTGTTAGACTGTTTACACCCAAGAAAAGCTGTTGCAAATGTGACAGGGAACCCAATTCCGCGGGGATATTTCCGCTCAGATTGTTGAAGGAGAGTGCCAGCGAAACCAAATTTCTACAGCTGCTGAGTTGATGTGGAATATTTCCTTCCAATTGATTACGGTGCAGCCAGAGCCACCTCAAACGAAAGAGGCGTCCCAATTGAGGTGGGATATGACCGTGGAGGTTATTGTTTGAAAGATTGAGGGAGCGTAGGAATGACAAATTACCGAGTGAAGGAGAGATGGTGCCGCGCAGATCCATGGCAGTGAGATCGATGCCGACCACTCTGTCTGGATGACGGCTCCCGCAGGTAACAGCAGTCCAGTTGCAAAGGGGGACCGTGGGACTCCAATCGGCCAAGGAATTATTGGGGTCGCTGGTAATGAGGTGCTTCTTATCTTAAGAGTAATACATACTGGTAATATATTTTATCTTAAGAGGTCAAAAAAGTTGTATAATAAGTAGCAACTTCCTGATATAAATTTCACACTTCCCACTGTAAACTAAAAACCAAAATGGTATATTGGAAAGGTGTTACTTACATCACTCATTCTCAATCTAATATCATATATAAAATGGAAATTCGAAATTTGATTCAATACAATATAATGAGGTGCTTCTTAAATGAGAGCAGGGAGTGTGCATCATGATGAAATGAAAGGGAATGCGCAGAGGAGAAAGGGAAAACGAAAATGAGAAAGAGTGCAGGCAAAGCGAAAGAGAAAGAGGGAGACGGCATGGCAATGGAAATGGAAAAGGAAGGAGAAGCAGTGTTGCAGTGGGTATGGGGGGCTCCTGGGGCAACGAGTATTTATAAACGGAAAGAGAATGAGGGGGCTGCGCGCTGTGTGGACAAACAGAGTCCGAGAGAGAGGGGTGTCGCGTATACAAATTTATAAACAGAAAAGATGAGGAGCTGCGCTTTGTATAGACAAACACAGAGTTTGGGTCAAGAGGTGTGGACAAGAAATTCACTCGTAAAAATCACTCATTTTTTTAGTGGACACCAATTGGAATGGATCTATCAAACTCCCATTTTCCATTTAAATTAATGATTTATTTTTGGGATAACTGAATTCAAGATGCGTTTTACCGTCGACTCATAAAACCACTCATTTTTAAGTGGACACTAACTGGGATGGGTTTACCGTTTACCATTTAAATTAATAATTTATGTTTGCGACATATGAATTCAACGTACTTTTTTACTTTATATTCAATTAAGTAGAGCACATTTGTTATTTTAAATTAATTTACATGTGCAATTCAAGTTTATTAAGAAATTATATCACCTTACGGCGATAACAGGAATAATTTCCTGCCATCAAAACTTTCATGATATTATTACATATTAATTATTTTATTATGTTCATTGTTTATTTTTTAATTTTATATAAACGGTCATCATTATAACGTAAATGTAAATATTATAAATGAATTTCAAAATTTATTATTTATATAAATTATTAATACAAGTTGAATATTTAATAAAATGTGTTTTAATTAATATTTATTATATAGTATAGTAGATAATCAAAATGCTATACTTTTTATATAAATTTGATAATTGAAATAATACAATGTATATCAATTTATAATGATTAATTATTTTTATAATAATTATAATAATGGTTCCACAATATCTTTGTGACTATTCAAAATTCATAGCTAATAAACATCTACGAACTGTATTTTAAGATGGATTCCTCTTAAAGACACAATTAAGGAATCGATCGAAGATGTATGGGAAAACATATTAGTAATAGTGTTTGAGCATTCTAAGTCTTATTATTCTTATTTTTAAAAGACTTATATTCTCATACCATTATATCTCATGACTATAAGATTTATTAGAAAACCTATGATTTATTAAAAAACTTAGGTAACCTCATTTTTATAGGTTGATGACATTTCCCTAAAAAATATTGGATATCCATGTTTTCCAATTTGAAAGAAATTCCTCAGCTTTACTAGGAACATTTTGGACATTTTCGAATAAAATTTGTAGATTTCTTCAAATATATTCATATATGAATTAGAGACTTTGTCTATAATGATATTACCACTTTGAAACCATCATCCCCTTAGCAATCTTATTGAAGAATCTCAAAAAAATAGGTTTATCTTCCTCAGGGCCATTGCAAATTTTAATTAGTCTTTTTAATTAAATACTTTCCTCTCACTTATCAACATATTCAAATTCTATGCTAATTTGATTTTAATTACTTGAATATCTTTATCTATATTATTATCAAAACTCTAATAATCATTTTTATATGTTTTATAATTATGTCATATTTTAATTCAAAATTACAAGTTATATTAAATTCTCTTATTCATAATTATTACAAATACATTATAACTCTTTCACATTTAAACACTTTTTCCTCTACTTATTCTACTTATTTAACATGTGAATTTAGTTCCATCCTAGTCTATATCTATCTAATTCTAGATGTAGCATCCTCTAAGAAGGCCCAAATATCTTCAAAAACAAAACCTTTCTTTTTAAATATAAAAATAATTAATTAATAATTTGTTATAATTAATAAATTAAATTATTTATAAAGAATTATAAAAATAATATTTAATTATTATAAATCAATTAATATTTCATAATATTAATACTAATTACATAATTATTTTTCTAAATAATGTTATTAATAATAACTATAAGAATTATTTAACATTAATTATTTTAAATTATAATGATAATATTATTTCATCAAAAATAATATAATTGAGATATCATTTTCCACGTAGTCTACCGAGGCCGCGTTTTGACCCAGAATCCGGTAATGATTTTCAGAAAATCTGGCAAAGATTTGCCCAGAATCTTGTTTACAGTTGTTAAACATTAGTATTTTGAGTGCCCCAGGGGTTTTTGATAGTGCTGAATCCATTTCCACTATCAAAAATGGATTCCAAGCATTGCAACTAATTGATTTTTTAAAATTTAGTTGACCGGATTCTGGCAGATTTCTGCCGTCTGGGCCAAAATGCGGCCTCGGTAGACAACTCCTATCATTTTCTGTAAGGCGAAGAAGCTCCGTAATTGAGTGGAAATCGGTGCGAAGGTCCCACTCATGTGAAAATTGGAGGAAAATCATGAGTTGTGGTGAAGATGGTAAAGACATAGGAGGGATTGGGTGGGTGACGCTGAGAATGGATTAATTGACCAATGACTTAAAAGCAGTCTGTTCGCAAGGATGAGAACGTGATGATTGTGAAATTAGTGGGTTTTTCAAATATCAATGGTGAGGCCATTTTCACTTTCTTTATCACAATAAATATCAATGGGATTTTATAAAATCATATCAAATAGAGGTATTTGAATACAAAAAATTATATTTAAAAAATTGTGAAGAAAAATAAAAATAATAATAGTGTGATGATTGTGAAATTAGTGGGTTTTTCAAATATCAACGGTGAGGCCATTTTCACTTTCTTTATCACAATAAATATCAATAGGATTTTATAAAATCATATCAAACAGAGGTATGTGAATACAAAAAATTATATTTAAAAAATTGTGAAGAAATAAAAATAATAATAGCGTGATGATTGTGAAATTAGTGGGTTTTTCAAATATCAACGGTGAGGCCATTTTCAATTTCTTTATCACAATAAATATTAATAAGATTTTATAAAATCATATCAAACAGAGGTATGTGAATATAAAAATTTATATTTAAAAAATTGTGAAGAAAAATAAAAATAAAAATAGCTTGATGATTGTGAAATTAGTGGGTTTTTCAAATATCAACGGTGAGGCCATTTTCACTTTCTTTATCACAATAAATATCAATAGGATTTTATAAAATCATATCAAACAGAGGTATTTGAATAAAAAAAATTATATTTAAAAAATTGTGAAGTAAAATAAAAATAATAATAGTGTGATGATTGTGAAATTAGTGGGTTTTTCAAATATCAACGGTGAGGCCATTTTCACTTTCTTTATCACAATAAATATCAATAGGATTTTATAAAATCATATCAAGAGGTATGTGAATACAAAAAATTATATTTAAAAAATTGTGAAGAAAAATAAAAATAATAATAGCGTGATGATTGTGAAATTAGTGGGTTTTTCAAATATCAACGGTGAGGCCATTTTCAATTTCTTTATCACAATAAATATTAATAAGATTTTATAAAATCATATCAAACAGAGGTATGTGAATATAAAAATTTATATTTAAAAATTTGTGAAGAAAAATAAAAATAATAATAGCTTGATGATTGTGAAATTAGTGGGTTTTTCAAATATCAACGGTGAGGCCATTTTCACTTTCTTTATCACAATAAATATCAATAGGATTTTATAAAATCATATCAAACAGAGGTATGTGTATACAAAAAATTATATTTAAAAAATTGTGAAGAAAAATAAAAATAATAATATTGTGATGATTGTGAAATTAGTGGATTTTTCAAATCTCAACGGTGAGGCCATTTTCACTTTCTTTATCACAATAAATATCAATAAGATTTTATAAAATCATATCAAACAGAGGTATGTGAATACAAAAATTTATATTTAAAAAATTGTGAAGAAAAATAAAAATAATAATAGCATGATGATCGTGAAATTAGTGGGTTTTTCAAATATCAACGGTGAGGCCATTTTCACTTTCTTTGTCACAATAAATATCAATAGGATTTTATAAAATCATATCAAACAGAGGTATGTGAATACAAAAAATTATATTTAAAAAATTGTGAAGAAAAATAAAAATAATAATAGCGTGATGATTGTGAAATTAGTGGGTTTTTCAAATATCCCAGGTGTAATTTCTCCAAACGATTTCTACGTCTTGGAGATATCATATGTTCTAGTCCCTACACAAAATTTCGAAGCTAGAGCACATTCGATGCTACCCAAAAAATCAACAAGAAATAGTTGAAGATGAGTGGTTTAAGCAAGGTTATTCCTGAGCCAAGTTTGTGGAGAAGAACAATTATATATATATATATATATATATATATATATATATATATGCTTTGGGTTTATAAATCTATTATCAATAAGATTTTAAGATTTTATAAAATCATATCAAACAGAGGTATGTGAATACAAAAATTTATATTTAAAAAATTGTGAAGAAAAATAAAAATAATAATAGCATGATGATCGTGAAATTAGTGGGTTTTTCAAATATCAACGGTGAGGCCATTTTCACTTTCTTTGTCACAATAAATATCAATAGGATTTTATAAAATCATATCAAACAGAGGTATGTGAATACAAAAAATTATATTTAAAAAATTGTGAAGAAAAATAAAAATAATAATAGCGTGATGATTGTGAAATTAGTGGGTTTTTCAAATATCCCAGGTGTAATTTCTCCAAACGATTTCTACGTCTTGGAGATATCATATGTTCTAGTCCCTACACAAAATTTCGAAGCTAGAGCACATTCGATGCTACCCAAAAAATCAACAAGAAATAGTTGAAGATGAGTGGTTTAAGCAAGGTTATTCCTGAGCCAAGTTTGTGGAGAAGAACAATTATATATATATATATATATATATATATATATATATATATGCTTTGGGTTTATAAATCTATTATCCCTTGTCTTTATTGGTGCCATGAGTTTATGATATCAATCCCTTGGGTTTATAATATTAATCCTAGGGTTTAATATAAAACCCTTGGATTTATAATCAATCATCTTCAACCATGATGCAACTTCTCATTGTGATAAAGATTGTGTCAATATGGAAATCAACGATGGTCAATGATGTTAAACCATGTTTATTTTAGGGTTTATAATATTTATCTTAGGTTTATATACTATGGGTTTAATATTATTGCACTGGGTTTATAATCCCTTGGGATTTTAGTATTGTGACAAATATTGTCTCAATATGAAAATCAACCATGGTCAATCATGGTTAAATATTGTCAATAATCATGGTCATGTTGTGACAAATATTGTCTCTTGGTCCAACGTCACATTATAATAACCATGGTCAACCATGATCCAATGTTACATTGTGACAAATATTGTCTCACTGTGAAAATCAACCATAGTCAACCATGGTCGACCATGTTCGAACGTCAGTTTTTGACTAATATTGTCTCAATATGGAAATCAGTCGTGGCCAATCATGTTCGAATGTCACATTGTGACAAATTTTGTGTCAATATGAAAATCAACCATGGTCGAAGATGATCAACCATGTTTATTTTATGGTTTATAATATTTATCTTAGGGTTTATATACCTTGGTTTTTTAGTATTAAACCTTTTTTTTAACATTATTCCCTTGGGTTTATAATCCCTTTCACTTCTAATATTAATCTTTTTCGTTTATTAGTCCATTGGGTTTATAATATCAATCCGTTGGGTTTATTAATCTAAGGGTTCATATTCCTAGGGTATAATATTATTCATAGGGTTTTTAATATTAACCATATAAATCCCTTAGGTTTATAATGATGGTCAACCATGGTCCAATGTCACATTGTGACACAAATTGTCTTAATATGAAAATCAACCATCATCAACCATGGTCATTCATGGTCAACCATGCTCCAATGTCACATTGTGACAAATATTGTCTCAATATGAAAATCAACCATGGTAAACAATGTTCAATCATGACCAACCATGGTCAAATGTCACATTGTGACAAAGATGGTCTCAATATGAAAATCAACCATGCTACAACCTCGCATTATGACAAATATTGTCTCAACATTAAAACTAATAATGGTCAACCATGGTTAACCATGGTCCAATGTCGCATTATGACAAGGATTGTCTCAATATGAAACTCAACCACGGTAAACCATGTTCTAACGTCGCATTATGGATAAGATTGTCTCAATATGAAAATAAAGCATGGTGAACCATGGTCAATCATGGTCAACCATGGTAAAAAATAATGATCACATTGTGACAAAGATTGTCTCTTGGTCCAACGTCACATTGTGACAACCATGGTCATCCATGGTCAACCATGGTCCAACATCCCATTGTGAGAAACATTGTCTCAATATTAAAATATACCATGGTCAACCATGGTCAACCATTGTCCAATATCACATTGTGAGAAAGGTTGTCTCAATTTGAAAATCAATCGTGGTCAACCATAGTCCAATGCTGCATTGTGACAAAGATTATGTCAATATGAAAATCAACCATGGTCAACCATGGTTAAGCATGTTTATTTTAGGGTTAATAAGATTAATCTAAGTGTTTATATACCTTGGTTTTATAATACTCATCCCTTGGGTTTTTAGTATGGATCCCTTAGGTTTATAATACCTTGGGTTTATAATACATTTGGTTCATAATATAAATTCTTGAGTTTAATATTATTTCCTTGGGTTTATTACATCTTGGGGTTTTAGAATTAATCCCTTCGGTTTATAATATCAATCCCTTGGGTTTATAATCATGGTCAACCATGTGCAACCATTTTCCAATGTCGCATTGTCAGACCGTCCAAGGTCAACCACATTCCTTTTGGGTTTATAATATCAATCTCTTGGGTTTATTAGTCTAAGGGTTCATATTCCTAGGGTATAATATTATTCATAGGGATTTTAATATTAATCCTAGGGTTTAATATAAATTCCTTGGGTTTATAATCATGGTCAACCAGGACTTTAAATTACGGAAAAAAGGCTCTGCAACTTTCTAACCTAGGGATTTGGTTCATAGTCTGTGCACTGTTACCAACTCTGGTAGGGGGCAGTGCCCTGTTCTTAAATCTATGACAGCGGGGGCTTGCCCTGGCCCAATGGATGGGGTGACCAGGGGCCTCTGGGGACCCTTCTTACAAACAGATAATGATGGATAGAGGCAAGGGCCCATTGGAAGAAGTGCAGATCACGGGCTCAGACACGACAAGAAAAAATGAGCTTAACAAAAAGACAAAGAAGGACAACAACACTAAGGAAACCCAGCATCAAAACCAGACAAAAGGCATCAAAATTCTGGAAGGAAAAGACAAAACTGATTCCACTTGAGTGCAGGAACCCCAAGAGGGAGGAACAAAGTCCAAAGAAGTTGAGGCTACTAAAACCTCCACCCTGAACGGCTCCGATCCAAAAGAAGCAGCCATAGAAGATAAACAACAGAAAGCCCAAGGTCGGTGTAAGCCAAAAACTACAAAAAGCCTAAGGGTTGTCATCATGGACCCAGAAATACAAGCTTACAGGGATCATATGGCTATCCATGCAGTGATCTGCAAGTTTATGGGCTTTTGGCCCACAGAAAAAGCCTTATGCCAATGGATCAAACAAACATGGAATCCAAAAGGAGATGTGAAACTCCACCTGGGGGCCAAGGGTTTTTTCATGGTGGTCTTTGCTAGCCTTGAAGACAGAGACCTCATCTTTAATGGAGGTCCTTATTTCTACGCCTCTGCGGGCCTGTACATGAGACCATGGAAGCCAAACTTTGCACCTGAACAGAAAACATTCATGCATGTTCCTGTTTGGATTCGCCTATTTTCCCTCCCGATAGACTACTGGAGACTGGTGGCACTGGAACAAATCGGCAACAAACTGGGCACCTTCATCCAAGCTTCTGAAGCTACCATCCAAAAAAGGTACACTTCTTGCGCTTGAATCTGTGTTGAAATGGACGTTTCAGGTGCTCTTCATGAAGGTCTATGGTTGGAATACAGAGATGAAGTCTTCTTCCAATCCATAGACTATGAACAAATACCTTTTAGGTGTAGGAAATTCCATGAACATGGCCATTTGATCCGGGAATGTCCCCTGCACAAGCCCGTTGAGAAGGCCAAGGATAACTCAAGTAAGAATCAGGATGGTTTCGTCCGACCCTCGGGCAGACACAGGGCCAACCGAAGGAACCAATCGAAGACAAGAAACCCCAACAAAGGGTCTGTGAACGCATTTGCGGTGCTTGGAGAAGAAACTGTAGCTGATGAGAATACCCAAACATTAACCTCTGGGTAGAAAATCCCAGAAAATACTAGTTAGAACACCCAGTTACAGATTCCAACCTCGATCGATGACCTTCTCCTAGATCCCGGCTTGGGAAAAGATTCAGAAGGGGATGAGGAAATGGCTTTAAGTGAAATAGGCACAGAGGATCTGGACCTAAGTGACATTCTAGAAAAAGAAGGAATGGATCTTAACCCTATAGTTGAGAAATGGAAACAAAAAGGAGTAGATCACATCCCAGAGGAAGATATCGACAGAGTCAACTTCCTCTTCCTTTCAAGGTAGGATGTAGCCTTGAGAGGACAAAAAATAAATCTCGGCGTGACAAAGGGACTGTGTATTAAGGCATAGAACCTACACCACATGCATTCCATCACAAAACACAAGAAGAGAAGAGGCAGAAGAACCAACAATGAAGCACTCCATGAGCTTGGCCAAATGCTCATCAACTCAGGAAAAATAAAAGTCCTTGAGGCTTTCCCGTTCTCCTCCTAATACCTGTTTAAATATGAAGATACTCTCATGGAATGTAAGAGGGCTAAACAACCAAAACAAACACAGACTATTGAGAAAGATAGTCACAAAGGAAAATCCAGACATTGTTTTCCTGCAGGAAACCAAATGCTCCAGACTAAAGTTGGAAGTAATAGGTAGATACCTGGGAAAGAGAATGGAGCACATGGAGGTTGAGGGTAATGGTTTGGAAGGTGGCTTAGCCATCTTCTGGAATCCCCTATCCCTACACCTCCTAAACTTTGAGGCTTCCAGATCTTTCATCTCCCTCGAAATGCAGATACTGGGAGAGGCTGGCACTTATTTGTTCACTAATGTCTATAGCCCCCAAAGGCTGGAAGATAAGCTACAGTTGCTGGACAATCTATCTAGACTGCAACATAGAAACCCTAATGCTAAGGCCATCTATGGAGGTGATTTTAACATGATAACCTCTCTGGGGGAAAATAAGGGATGGATACGAACCCTAAACAGAGATGTAGAGGCCTTCACATCGTTCATTAGAATAGCTAACCTGGTGGATATCTTACCCAAAAATGGCTCATTCACCTAGACCAATAGAAGAGGAGGCGACAGACACATCGCTTCTAGGCTTGATCGTTTTCTGATCTCTGATACCATTCTTCTGGGGGGAGTCACGGTGGAATCAAATATCATTCCATCTGGAGGATTAGATCATTGGCTGATCTCTTTGGATGCGACCATCCTTGGTACACCTAAAAACAAACCTTTTCACTTTGAGAAATTCTGGCTCAGTCATCCCGATTTCTACTAACATCAAACTTTGGTGGAACGAACACTTAGACACTAGAGGAACCAAAATGTTTCGGCTCCAAGACAGATTGAAGCACCTAAAGGCTAGGCTATGAACATGGAACCAAGAGGTATTTGGCAATATTTTTGAGGACAAACAAGCCCTGGAGGATCAGATGGATCTGATACACAAAAACTAGATTAAGGGGGACGTCTCCCAGGAATCCATTAACACAGAGCGTGACCTCATGCAGAAGTGGAATGATCGATGACACCAGGAAGAAATACTATGGAGGAAAAAGTCCCGCATACAATGGTTAAGAGAAGGGGAGAAAAACACCAAATTTTTCCATCGATCAGCCATGGATTATAGATGCAATAACAAGATAACCAAAATTAAGGATGAGCAGGGTACTCCCTTCTAGTCTCATCAAGAGATTGCCTCCATCCTCAGGAACCACTTCAGTCTTATTGCTACAGAACCAGACATTGACAGACGGGAGGTTATCAATGAAGTCATAACTTCTATTCCCAAGCTGATCACAGAAGAGCAGAATAAATCCTTGGAACGCCTGGTTACCCTTCTGGAGGTGGAAGAGGCAGTCAAAGACATGGCCAATGGCAAGGCTCCGGGACCTGATGGTTTCACCATTGACTTCTTCAAAGCTTGTTGGGACCTGGTGAAGCTGGATGTTTGGGCGGTGGTCGAGGATTCTAGGAGCTCCTCCTCCATACTCAAATCCCTTAATTCCACTTTTATTGCCCTCATCCCCAAGGAAGAGGTTGCTTGCACTCCCTCTAAATTTCGACCTATTGCTCTCTGCAATGTGCTGTACAAGATCATCTCCAAAGTAATGGCCGATAGATTAAAGCCCATTCTACCCTTGATCATCTTAGAAGAGCAGTCGGGTTATGTTGAAGGCAGCCAGATTATGGACAATGTCTTATTGGCTCAGGAAATGATCCACACCCTTCAGTCTCATAAAAAGGTAGGAATGATCATACAACTGGACCTCTCTAAAGCTTATGATAAGGTTAGTTGGAGTTACCCTGAGGCTGTTTTGGAAGCTTTTGGGTTTGGCCAACATTAGATAAGATGGATTTTAGCCATGGTCAAATCTCCCAGCTTCTCTATCCTTGTTAATGGAGCCCCTTCTCACCCCTTTTTCCCTTCTAGGGGCATTCGACAAGGTGATCCCATATCGCCTTTCCTTTTTGTTATCGTAATGGAAGGCCTGAGTCACATCATCAAAACAGCTAAGGACAGGAATTTCATCAAGGGTCTCCAACCCCTGAGTCACTCTCCTGCAACCACTCACCAAAAATTCATAGATGACACCATGTTGCACGTCTCCCCTTCAGTTAAGGAAGCCCAAGGTTTCAAAGCAATTTTGAACCTGTTCAGCCAGGCATCAGGTATGGATCTTAACCTGGATAATCCTCTTTTTTTTTCTTCAACACACACATAGCGGTCCAGAGACACCTCACTGAAATTCTTGGCTTCAAAAGGCGCAGCCTTCCTTCTAAGTATCTAGGCATTCCTCTCACTGATAAGCCTTGGCAGAAACTCCACTAGGAAAATTTTCTCTCCAGGCTGGAGGATAGGGGAAACTATTGGAAAAAAAGAGTCCTGAACTTTGCAGGAAGACTGGTTATGAGTAAGGCTATTCTTCAGGCCACTCCTCAATATATGATCTCTATTCTCCTGGCTCCAAAAGAGGTGCTCCAGAAAATCAGGAACATTCAAAGAGCTTTCCTATGGTCGGGTAAAGAAAACAAACCCAAATGGGCTCTTGTAGCCTAGGATAAGCTATGTAAACCCAAAAACCTGGGGGGTTTGGGGCTGCAAGAACCAGACACGGTCAACAGAGCTTGTGGCACTAAGCTTTGGTGGCGCTAGCTCAAGGAACCCCATAGACCTTGGGCTAAATTATGGAAGGCCAAATATGCAGAGGATTAGCAGACTGAGGAGCTGATAAGAATGACCGATCCCCCCACAGGGTCTCTTATTTGGAACTTGGCCAAGGCTAACAGAAACATCATTCAGGACTACTGCTTTTGGGAACTTCGAAATGGCACCAATGCGCTATTTTGGGAGGATGCTTGGCAACAGTTACCTAAACTTGAATGCCCTAATTTTCTCCCTCTGCAGAGATAGTTTCAGGCAGCCGGTAAGATAAAAGTCCATCAATATTGGTCTGAAAATAACGAGAACCAGCAATGGAGGCAGTGGAATTTAGATCCTCCCCCCCTGGAGGATGACATGACCGAACTCCTCCACACCCTTAACTCTAATCCGGCTAAGAGAATGATTCGATTCACTCAGGAGAAGGACCAACTTAGATGGGGAAAACTCGACGGAGGTACCTTCAACCTCAAGGAGGTCAGAATGTATATTGAGCACGGGGACATCGAAGAAAATGTGGCTTGGTACTCCAATGTCTAGGACAACACTTTATGGACAAAAATAAAGTCTTTTCTATGGCTGCTCATGCATCGCAAAATCCTCACCTGGGAGAATATGGTGAAAAGGGGCTTTATTGGTCGATCCCAATGCCCCCTCTGTGAAAAGGATGAGGAAACTATGAACCATATTCTTAATGACTGTGATTGGACTAATAAAATTTGGGAGTGGTTGAAGGATATATTCAAAAAAACAGACAGAGCAAGGAATTCCATTCAAGACTGCATTGCAAACTGGCACACAAATTACTCTAGTTGTAATATGGTTAACACCCTTTGGAGGCTCTGCCCCCGATTTTTAATCTGGTCTACTTGGAAAGAGAGGAACAGACACATTTTTCAAAAAGAAACCAGGCAGCTTGACACCATCAAAACTACCATCATGCAAAGTTTAAAAGAGACTGCCCTTACCAATTTCAAAGCTGAGCAGGCTAATTCGCTCTCTTCGAACAATTCACACATTCTGCTAGTGTTTGGCTTGACTGGTCTGTCGGGTCATAGTTCCCAAATGAACCACCCTAGGCCTGCCCCCTCTCCTTCGACCTGGCAGCCCCCCATCCCGGGTTTCTACAAATTGAACTTTAATGGAGCCTCTTGGGGTAACCCTAGTCCTGCAGGGCTCGGCGGGGTTCTCTGAAATGACAAAGGGGAAATCCTTCATATTTTTAGCAGGGCGCTTGGGGAGGCTACCAAAAATGAGGCAGAATTCGCTGCCCTGGAATAGGGACTGCGAATCCTCATCCGTTTAGGTAAAGGTTCTGTAATTGTGGAAGGATATTCCCTCTTGGCCATTATTGCGATCCGGAGAATTCAAAATGGCATGCGGCTGGGGAAAGCAACTAAGCATTGGAGATTTTCCATGGTCACAGAGCTCATTGCGGAACATCTCGCCTCCCTCAACAACATTATTCTACAGGCAGTAAGGCAGAAGGTTAATTCTTTAGCGGACAGACTTGCCAACCATGCTGTTGATCATCCGAGGGAGATCATTGACACATGTTGGCAAGACGTCACAAATGACGATCTTAGGAATTAGTGCACTCTCATATCGAGGCATGACTTTACCAGAGGCTTAAGAGAGGAGGACGGCCTGCAGGCTACAGATCGTCAGTAACTGATGCGGATTAACTATGTTCTTAATTATAAACAATGGCACTGTTGGGAATCGTCCTATGGGGTGCCTTGGGAAAGATGGCAGATCATCCGAAAGGATGATGGCAGGCTCAATCGATACATGTGGAGGCATGCGTGGCATCCTCAAGCATGCGAAGGGACATGCATCAAGAAGTGGATTAATGCTCAGAAAACCAGCATCAATACCCTGATAAGATAGTAGGATGCCAATAATGATGATAATACATGGATTCCAGTTGGAATTTCGACCCCCCACAATGCACCTGAAGTTATAAATCCTATCGCGAACTGGACAGACTTCATCTGTTTCAAAACTTTTTCTTTGCTTAGCATTGTGTTTGTGTTTCATTTTCCTATCCGCTGGTTTCACAGTATCAGGAGCTACATCCTCTCCATGGCTGAGCATAATCTTCGTAGTGCTAAAGCAACCAGAGAGCTCAAGAGATCGAAGGAGGGCTACGAAGCTTTGGTCTCAAAGAAAGGCAAGAAAACTGTCGATTTTCTTCAAGAGGAATTTAACAAAGCCAAGACCGTTCTAGACAGTCGCACCATCAGTGAGGAGGTAGACTAGATTGCTGACCTTGGGACTCCATCTGCCAGGGCAACACAGTTTCTCCAGACCCATACGGTTGCATGGAAGATGAAGACCATGTAAGCCAAGGCTATCTATATACAAGGGGTAGCTGTCAAAGATACGGTTGTAGCCATCTCCCTAGCCTCAACCATGAATTCTGTGCGCTTGGACAAGTTGGAGGTTTCCCTAAACTCCCTCATGGAAGAATTGAAAATGCACTCGAAGCGGTTGGATGGTTTCATCCGGATGTTTGAGCTGTACCTACGCCATGTTCTGAATGTGTTAATTGTGATTCCGGAGGATGATTCCCAGACTACAATCATCCATCGCCACAAGCCATGGATCATTCCCAAAGGAGCCGAGGAAGCTAGTCCCAGTGCTGCTAGGCATTCGGGTGCCTCCAACCCGGTCCTGTAATTCCAATATGTTTGGTTTCTTTTCTGTTTATCTGTATATCGTGTCTCTACTGTTAGTTTGGTCAATAAAGTATGATAGAGGGTTCTGTAAGGCCGTAGGCAATTTTTCTTTTGTTAGGATAACTACACTATTTGGCAACCCTGCGTGGTTGGCCGAATCTAAGTCTTTTTTGTTTGGTCCGTCTGCTACAGACGATAGTTTTTATGACAACCCTCTGTGTTGTAAGCATGACTACATGTTCGGTTGGCCTGTGCACCCTCAAGTTCATCTGGAACTAGCAGGCCATTTTGTAACCATATGTACTATCAGTTTTTCTTCTGCTTAATATATCTCAGCTGACTTAAACAAAAAAAAAAAAAATCATGGTCAGCCATGGTCCAACGTCACATTGTGAGAAATATTGTCTCAATATGAAAATCAACCATTTTCAACCGTGGTCATTCATGGTCAACCATGTTCAATCATGGCCAACCATGGTCAAATGTTGAGTTTTGACAAATATTGTATAAATATGAAAATCAACCATAGTCAACCATTGTCCAACGTAGCATTCCAACAAAGATTTTTTGGACATTGCAATCAATCATGGTCAACCATGGTCCAATATTTCATCGTGACAAGGATTGTCTTAATATGAAACCAAACGATGGTCAACCATGTTCCAATGTCACATTTTGACAAATATTGTCTCAATATGATAATAACCCATCGTGAACCATGGTAAATCATGGTCAACCATGGTCAATAACCATGGTCATATTATGACAAAGATTGTCTCTTGGTCCAACGTCACATTGTGACAACCATGGTCATCCATGGTCAACCATGGTCCAATGTCACATTGCGACAAAGATTGTCTCAATATGAAAATCTACCATTTTCAACCATGGTGAGCCATTGTCTAACGTTGCATTATGAAAAACGTTGTCTCAATATGAAAATCAATCATGGTCAACCATAGTCCAATGTTGCATTGTGATAAATATTGTGTCAATATGAAAACCAATCATGGTCAAGCATGTTTATTTTAGGGTTTATAATATCTATCCAGGGGTTTATATACCTTGGATTTATAATATTTATCCCTTAGGTTTAATATTATTCCCTTGGGTTTATAATATTTATCTTAGGGTTTACATACCTTGGGTTTATAATATTAATACCTTAGGTTTAATATTATTTCTTTGGATTTATAATACCATTGGGTTTTGGAATTAATCCCTTATGTTTATAATATCAATCCCTTGGGTTTATCAATATAAGGGTTCATATTTCTAGGGTATAGTATTATTCATCAGGTTTATAATATTAATCCTAGGGTTTAATCTAAATCCCTTGGGTTTATAATCATGGTCAACCATGTGCAACCATTGTCCAACATCACATTGTGACAAAGATTTTCTCAATATGAAAATCAACCATGGTCAACCATGGTCAAATGTCACATTGTGACAAATATTGTGTTAATATGAAAATTAACCATGGTAAAACATGACCAACCATGTTTTTTTAGGGTTATAGGATTTATCTTAGGGTTTATATACCTACCTTTTGTAATATTAATGTTTTGGGTTTAATATTACTCCCTTGGGTTTATTATTATCTTTATATTTTATTAGAAATAAATAAATAAATTATTATTAATATTTAATTAAATTATTAATTAATTAATATTTGTTATTATTTAATTTAAATTTTAAGAAAAAAAAAATCTGAGAAAATCGCATCGATAATTTTGTGTCAACACATTTTGAACCCCTACTGAGATTCATCATCAGGACAAAAATGGATAGTGTGATTAACAGATCGTATACTTGAAATGGTACATTATAACAAGTCAATTTATTTTAAAATGTATTAAATTAATAGTTTATTTATCTAATTAATTATTAATTATTTGTTTTTAACTAGAGTAGTTACTAAATTACTATTATTATTGTTATATTCATAATGGAATAATAAATAAGGTAATTAATTAATTAGAAAACCTAAAAAAACAATAAAAAGAAAAAGGAAATAACAAAGAAGGGAATACAAATATACATATATCATTAATATTCTTATAAGTAATTTAAATATTATTATTATTATTTAATTATTTAATAATAGTAGACATTTTAATTGATAACAATAATCTTAATAATAATAATAATAATAAAATTTTTGGTGTAATAATAATAATATAATTAATTAACTATAATAAATAAATAAATAATATTATTATTAAATAATTAATTTATATTACATAATAAAAAATTAAATAATATTAAATAATATTTAATATTAAATAATAATTAATAATAGTTATTTTTCAATGAGGGGAAAGCTCACGGGAAATCCGGGCGTACTTCCCCAGAATTTCTGGATGGTACGCGCGGCAAACCGTTCGGCGGACTTTCGGCGCCTAACCCCAAAGGACTCAAGAATCGAACCCGTGACCTCCCTCAACGGAGAGGCCCACGTATTGGCTCACTACCGCTTGAGCTAACCTTTGGGGCTATTAATAATAGTTATTAATAATTAATAATTATAGTTATAATAATAATATTTTTATGCAACATATTTGTTTTATTATTAGTTCTATTGTTATATATTTATCAATGGTAAATAAAAAAGAAGTCTTTGACTATATCAACCATATTAATTAATGTGGTTGTGATAGTTCAAAGATAAATGATAATACAATTTTCATAAATCGATACTAAGAAAGGACTACGCTTTAGTTATATACAAATGAGCGCACATTTAGGGTTTGGAGACAACACAGGTTTTTGACAACGTTGGAATTGAGGAAAAGGAACATTGTTCTGAAATAGATCTGAGTGGAAGAATGGCAACATTGCCAGGGGGGGAGAGATCCCCTCCTCCAAGAATTTAACTGCACGAGAGTATAACGGAAAACAACCAGGTTCACAGGGAGGTTCCGACCCTAACTTAGGACCTGTTCTAGGAGCCCAATGGCAGGCCAAGACCAGAGGACAACACCTGCCAAGAGCCACAAAGAAGCCATGTTTTGTCATTCCATCAAATAAGTTAGAGAATTATCAAAGTTACATGAAGGAGCATGCTTTAATTTGTAAATTTATAGGCATCTGGCCGACGAAGAAAGATTTAATCAAATGGATACAACTAAAATTGCAACCCAAAGGCCATATTGATATGAAATTTGGGGCAAAAGGCTTCTTTACGGTGATCTTTACCAGCCTCATTGATAAAGACAGAATATTTAAAGGAGGACCATATTTTTACTACAATGCAGGGTTATTTGCGAGGCAATGGGAAGAATGTTATAACCCTGATCAAGAACAATTTGTAGCATCACCTATCTGGGTTAGGCTATTTTCATTTCCTATTGATTTTTGGGACCCAGAAAAACTAGAAGGTATTGGCAAATCCATTGGAATTTGTTAAAATAGCAGAAACCACACATTGAGGGAGGTATACTTCATTTTCCCAATGCTGTGTATACATGAATATAACAGAGCCCTTACCAGAATTGATTGAGTTGGAATATGAAGGAGAAGTTTGGAAACAATTGCTCGACTATGAGAAAATTTTGTTTAGATTTCAGCAATGCCATGAGTATGGCCATTTATTTAAAGCCTGCCCTCCAAATAATCCATACCAGCTAGAGGGGAAACAACTGGAGGGAGAAGGGGTATCAATAGAAAAATATGATGGACTTAAGACAGTCGAAAGTAAGAGAAAGAAAAACAAATAACATCCAAACCACAACATCAACCTAACCATGAAAAAGAATAACCAAAATAGGTATGAAATACTGCAAGAAATGGGAGACAGCTTAAAAGAAGTCGAACAGTCAACTGAAGAAGGACAAGGCCAGATACCCTAAAAATCGATGAAAACCAAAAGGAAGGCTCTATCAGAACCAACAGAAAAGGAAGAGCAATCTCAAACTGTGGAAAAATCTGCGATGGAAGTCGACGCAGCGAAGGACGAGCTAAGCACAAAAGATGTGGTATTAAAGAGAATTCTACATGAATGGAGGAACCTTGACGAGCAATTCATACCAGAAGACCAAAAGAGGCTCTATAGGGAAAAATTTGAACAGTACATGACAAATCAAGGACAGAGACAAACAGAAATGGTAGAGACATTGAGCTCACAGAAAGGAGAACCAAGTACTCAAGAAAAAAGAGGAAGGAATATAGGAAGAAAGAATTTATAGGAATTCATTCAAATGGTCAGAGAAATTTTAGCAAATTCAGGAAGGGTAATACTAATATCATCGGTATTCCAACAACTTCACAAAGTTTCCCAATGATAGTTCTCTCCTGGAATATGAGGGGCCTCAATAGTAGGGGAAAATATAGGTATTTACAAGAAATATTGAAGGTGGAAAGGCCACATGTAGTGCTCCTTCAAGAAACCAAAGTATCAGGGGAAATATTAGAGGAAATACTTGAAGTTTCTAAAACCAAAATATGAAGTAGTATCCATTGATTCCAGAGGAAGCGTGGGAGGATATAAATCCCCTAAAATCCAACAGAGATTAGGGCACACGGGTTTATAGGACTACCTCGTATTCTAACAGGTCATTTTAGGCAAATTGGAACAAAAGAATGGGCCCTCATCTCATCTGTTTATGGCCCCCATATTCCGGGAGAAAAGGCAGCATGCATTCAAAGCAGAGAAATGTTGAAGAATTTGCATAGTGAAAAGTATTGGCTGATAGGAGGAGATTTCAATATGATCACCTCCCTAGATGAGATAAAGGAGGAATTTGAAGAGAGGAGCTAGAAATGGAGATTTTCAGGGATATATTAACAAATTTACAATTTGTAGATATATCAACAATCAATGATAAGTATACCCGAAACAATAGATGGGGAGGTGTTCATCAAGTAGCATTAAGGCTAGATATATTCTTAGCTTTATAAGCCCTTATAAGAAGTGATGTATTTTATGAGGCCACCATTCTTCCTAGCCTAGGATCGGGCCACTGGCCGATCTTTTTAGAAATAGACATGGGGCAGAGTAAAAAGAAAATATCGTTCATATTTGAGGCTTTCTGGTTGACAAACCCTACCTTCTTAGAAAAAGCAAACAGATGGTGGGAAACAATCCTAATTCAGGGAAGGAACAAGATGCATACATTCCAACTCTGATTAAAAGACTTAAAGAAAAAAATAAAAAAACGAAACAAAACTGATTTTGGCCATATTCAGCAAGATAAAGAACATCTACAGGTTTTCATGAAACAAGTCCAGTAACAAATGATATTACAAGGAAGATCGAAGGCCCTAGTGGTGGAATAAGTGAAGCTGCTAAGTAAAATAGAATAACGCAGGAAGCAGGAGGAAATTCTGTAGTGGCTCTAAGAATGGGAAAGAAACACCAACTTCCTTCACAAGGCAATGATTCAATGAAGACAAAAAAATCGAATCTTCTCCCTTAAAGATTCAGGAGGTAATACGCTTGTGCAACATTAGGACACGGAGACCCTTCTAGTGGAACATTTTAGTGATATTTTGATGGAGCCAAACCAACACAAAACTTAGGCAATAGAAAGGATACAATGACACATTCTCCGAATAGTAAGCCAAGATCAAAATTTGGCTCTTCTATAGGTGATCACACTGGAAGAAGTGGAAGAAGTAGTAAAAGGGCTAGCAAAAAATAAATCACCTCGACCAGATGGATTTACAGCCAAATTCTATCAAGTTGTGTGGCCATTCTTGGTAAAAAGACATATTGGAATTAGTGGAGGAATCACGCAGAACAAGAAAGCTACGTCCTGCTTTAAATTCCACCTTTCTTGCTTTAATTCCTAAACAATATCATTCTAATGAACCAAATGGATTTAGACCTACTGCGTTATGTAATGTTATATACAAAATCCTTTCTACAATAATGGTCAATCACCTCAAGCATATCCTTCCTGCTTTGATATCCCGGGAGAAGACTGGCTTTGTTAAAGGAAGACACATCCTAGATGGTATAATCACTACTCAGGAAGCCATTCATTCCTTTAAAACTCTCAAAACCAAGGGCATGATGATCAAACTCAACCTGTCTAAAGCTTATGACCGACTTAAATGGAACTACCTTCCAAGTATTTTGCAGGCTTTTGGATTCGATCAGAGATGGATTTAATGGATTCTTTCATTCATCTCTTCCCAAATTTTCTCTACTTTGCTAAATGGATCTCCTTCTGATCCATTCAATGCCACTTGTGGTCTCAGACAAGGTGATCTGATATCCCTTTCCTCTTCATCATTGTTGCAGAAGGCCCGGGGAAGTATATTAAAACTAAGGTGGAGGGAGGACACCTTAAAGGCTTGAATTTATGGGGAGATGGTCCAGCTCTAATGCACCAACAATTTGCAGACGATATCATGCTTTTTTTCCAGGCGACCCTTAAAGAAACTAAATCTAACGTCTCCATTCATAATGATTTTATGGCTGCTTTGGGAACCCTCATAAACAATGACAAATCCAATGTTTTTTTCTTCAATACCCATCTCCATTCTTAACTCTTTTTGGCGAGAATTCTAGGGTTCCACATACGATCCATGCCTATGAAATACTTGGGTATTCCCCTCAGCCTCAACTCCCTCTGGGTATCCTACTGGAAAGATCTTTGTAACCGTATTCAATCTTGTCTTCAAAATTGGTCCTTCCGTGTGCTCAGTTCCCCCAATCTGGTCATCCTTTTGAAATTTGTTCTACAATCTATCCCTATTTACTAGTTATTGGGGTTGGCAGCCCCAAAATCTAGTTGTACAGATATGGCCAACATATTTAAGAAATTTTTGTGGAAAGGATCCCAACAAGCGAGAAAATGGGCCCTTCTCTCTTGGGAAAAACTAATTAAAATGAAGCATGCAGGAGGTTTGGGACTAAGAGACCCGTATATGCTAAACCAAGTGATGGAAGCAAAGCTATGGTGGCACTGGATACAAGGGGTGGGGTCTTGTGGAAACACATATGGAAAAGGAAATATGTAATGCCACAATCTATGGAAGGAAGATTCAGAGTTCAGAATGCTCCAAAAGGAAGTGCAATATGGAATTTAGCAGCCTCAAATAAAGAGTTTATCAAGGAACATACCTTATGGTAAATTAGAGGAGGAAACAATGTTCTGTTTCAGGAAGACTCCTGGTAGTAAAGGGAGAAGTTGCTCAGTAGAATAGATTTAGTAGAGATTTTAGTATTCACCAATAGAATGAATAAAAAAATAGTGGCACATTTCTGGAAAGGAGGAACATATCACTAATGAAGGAAATGGAAAAAAAAGGAACAATGGAATAATGCTCCGGACACTCAACAATGGGAACCTTATGAGGAGTTAAAATCTAGAAAACTAACAGTATCGACATGAGAATATATTTTGCGATGGGGGTATAGAATGAAAGGGATGTTCATAGTTCAAGAAGGATATAATATAAAAAAAAATAGCATACAACCTCAAGCCTCCCATATCTAGCAAAAAATCTGTTCTTGGAAGCAATGGCCAAAAGTTGAATTCTTTCTATGGCTAGTAAGTCACAGAAGGATACTAACATGGGATCAGGTGCACAAATGAGGGATTCAGGGACCATACTCATGTCAGATGTGTGAGAAAAATATTGAAACCATGGAACATATGTTAAACAAGTGTTCTATTGCTGAACAACTTTGGCAAAACCTCACCTTTCTCTTTCAACATACTAATAGAGACCAAGAAAGTATCAAGCATACAATAGAAAATTGGAGAAAAGGGGGATTCTAGAGTCCAGTAATTAATAGGGCTTGTTCGATATCCATAGGTCTCCTCATATATGAAGTATGGAAGGAAAGGAACAGGCAGACATTTAGAGATGAGAGACATCAGGTTGCTGAAACATGGAAAACAATTATTGAGAATATCAGAGAAATCATCCTTGCAGATAAATGGCAACAGGATGATTGGAAAGTGAATGCCCAGGAAATCACAAATTCTTGCTCCTGCTCCTTGGAAATTAAAACCCATGGAAACTCATTTACACGATAAATTCATGACACCTCCACAGGGATTCCTAAAACTAAACTATGACAGGCCCTTAAAAGGAAACCCGAGCCAAGCTGGTGCAGGTGGAATTTTTAGAGATTCACGAGAACATGTAAGGAGGATTTATGAAATGGACTTGGGATATGCAAGAAATAATGAGGTGGAGCTCAATGAGGTTAAACATGGCCTCCTTATAGCAATACGAGAACAATACAACAGGATAATAGTCGAAGGAGACTCAACTTTGGTCACAGGAATTCTCCAAAAGCTTCAGTAGGGAGTTGGGTGGGAACAAACTAGCCGCACTTGGCGCACAACATGTCTTATAAATGAAATAAAGGATTTGATTCCAAGCATAGGTTATATGATACCTTCTCATATTCGAAGACTAGGTAACACAACAGTAGACCTGTTAGCGAATTGGGGGTGCAACCATCAAGGTAAGTATCTCGACAAGACTTGGGATAGATCACTATAGGAGGGAAGCATTGAAACTCTGCAAGAGATAGTGGACAAGACAATAGCCAAATTCAAATTCCCCGATCAGGGTGTCAAGGGCGCGAGGTGGCAGTTGACCATGCGGGCCATACGATGGAATGGTGATGACACAAGTCGTAGATTGTGGGTGCCTTGTCCCACACCAAATAAAGTCGACATTCATTGTGGGCAAAAGAAATCAGGTTATGGCAGATAGGTCTTGGGATGATCGCTACAGTTGGAGAGAGAAAATACTAGGCAGAGGGCGGGGTTACCATTTCAGGTTAGTCACTACGCAAAGGTTTTTGGAGTAGCTAGCGTGGGAATTATGGTAGCGGAAGGTATCTTCACCAATTGCGCAATGGTTTTCTAGGTATGTTTTCTTCTACTGCCTACTTCCGAGCATGGTATTCATAAGTGTTACTAAGATGGGATGTAGGTATGTCCTGTATGAAACGATGCTCTGTCATGTAATTGAACTGGATGGGAACCATCTTTGTCCTGGCTATGTTCTGTTGTTCATTTGGAAGGATGCTTTGACAGGGAGGGTTTGTATGGTATTTAGCAAGACTCATTCGTTTTTCCAGTCTGGTATTTGTCATTTCATCTTCATGAATGAGTTTATTTTGGTATCCCCTAAGGATTCCCTCAAAGTCTATGACCCAGTCAGTCGTGCTAATATTGTCTTACAGAATAGGAGTCTTTGTTCTCTGGGCATGAGAAATGCAGGAGTGGTGGCGGGCGATGGTGCTTGGAGAATCATGGTATGGCCTCACCCGCAATTGCCTCATTAAACCCTACATCCCGACTCTACTTATCAACATAGTTGTTTATACAGCTCTGCATGTCAGTTTTATGAACTTGCATGCATGTATTATAATTATTTTATGGGTGTTAGGGGTTTTTTTAATATCGTCAACCCGAGTCCAGAATAGTCATTTCTTTCTGGTAGATATCATGGTTATTTTCCTGGGGCCAGGGGAAAATTGTTAAATACGTTAGGCTCTAGTCTGTTGTTTATTGAGGGCATCAACTTGATGATCTTGCATAAGATATATTATGTTTTTCTCAGAATCAAGGGTTCTTTCGACTAGTTATTCACTTTTAGTAATTGTCTGGTCTCTGTTCTGTTGTCCGTTGAGGGTGTTAACTTAATGCTCCTGCATTGTAAATCCTTGAGCTGGGTTCTTACTGAGAAGTGGTTTTTTGTAAAATCCAGAGTATAGAGGCATGCACACAGTGTTCTGTCCTGTGGCCTACTGAGTATGCTAAATGCATGACTTTGTACTAACAATCCTTGAATTTTTCGCTGGTTGCGAAGAACTCTCGCAGAGATATGAGAATATGGGCAAGAAAGCAAGTGAAAAGTAATAAGGCTGAGGTGGTGGGATGGAAACATCTGACACTCAATATACAATAGAGGATTTTACTTATTGTGACTAAAAATAATTATTTTTCTCTGTTTCCATGTACAGGTCCTCCTAGCATATTTCACCCTCTGGCCTCTCCATGTTGGGTGAGAACCCTGGTGTAGATTCAGGTGAAGGTACAGCTACTGGGAGACCCACCAAAAATGAAAATGGTTAAAGCGTAGTGAGGAAAAGGAAATGTTGGAAAAAGAGGCCCAGTCAAAAGTACAGGTAAGGACAAAGGCAAGGAGAAGGTGGGACCTAGTAAATGAGGAAGAAAATCTAGTAAGGAAATCATGGAAAACCTACTTCATGCTTATGTTGTGAGGAAACCAGGACAAGTAAAAGGCTTGATTTCAGGCAGGGAGAGAGACCTCAGAACCAAAGTTGATTAAGACATTCCAGATGAGGAAATGGAACCTATGGTGACTGATCCCGGGAACACAAGAGGGAGACTGTCCTTGTTCAAGCTGTCTATCCATCTCTATTGGACAATGAAGTGTCTAATGGCAAAGGCCATTGTATCCATTCAAGAGGTAGGAGAAGACCCAAAGGCAACTTTTATATTGGCTAATATGCATATAGATATTCATGTATTAAAACTTCAACTACATCACCAGAATGTACGTCTTGCTTGAACGGAATGTTAACTCCAAAGTATGCATCAGGTTGATATGCCTGGATCAAGTGTCAAGGATCCGACACCTATTGAATCTTCAGAAGAGTAACTCCAGAGGTCTATTGTTTGTTGTTGGAATATGAAATGGGCAGATATCATTTACTTTTTTATTAGTATGTCAAAAGATATAGTAGATAAAATACCTTATAAGGCATTTAGAGACAGGATCAAATTGTTTCAATTTTGGTTGGCTTTTAACTCTTTGAGGTGGCCAACAGACTCGATTTCCTTCGGGTAGGTTGAGGCTACAAAGCATAGAATCTGATAATGTAACCTGTTGTTTTGGTTACACGAACGAATAGAGAGGTACTCATTAGGGGAATTTTGAGGTTTAAAATGTGCCTCCTTAGGAAATTATAAAATAATAGTGGAAATAATAAACTAATATTTGATTACATCATCAAATTTTAGAGGGAAGAAAGAAAAAACTATTTTTTCAACTCGTATTTTCAACTTATCTCCCAAAGCATTTACTCAAATTTCAAGTGGGAGTATTCATTGGATGCAAACTTTAATTCTTCATCCAAGGAGTACCCATGTTGCATACTTTTGATGGAACTTGCTATACGAAAAATGAGAAATACATGAAAAACGTGATTTCAATCATGTTTTTTCATGTATTTCTCATTTTTCTCGTCGTTGGGTCTATCAAAATTATGCAACATCAGTACTGTTTAGATGAGGAATTAAATTTTGCATCCAACGAATACTCCCGCTCGAAATTTGAGTAAAAACTTTGGGAGATAAGTTGAAAATATGAGTTGAAAAAGAAGTTTTATTATTTCATTATTTTTTAATCTTTTTATCCTTTTACTTAAAAAATTGTGAATCATCCCCCATGGTTGACATCATCATCTTGAATCCTATTGGTTCTTATAAAGTTTATTTTGGTTGTACATTTTTCTTAGGATGCCCATTTTAGAACTCAAAATTCTCCTAATGACCAAATTTACAAAAACAAAAAATAAATCATAATAGAAATTTATAAATTATATATACAAAAATGAGAATAGTGTGGTAGATCAACGTACTTTCGCTCTCTCAGCTAAAGTGGTGCAGAACTTCCTAATGCATATTTTTTGTGTCTGCCGGTAAGAAAAAGAGAAATTATTGATCATTAGTTTATTGCCTTCCAAAAATGAAGGGAATCAAGTACTTTATTTCACTAATACATTAACTATACAGTTTCTCATGGGTCGTGACAAAAAACGAATAGATAAATATATCTAATTGCATATGCGATGACCCAAGGATTTATCATATTAAAAAAATGGACTCGTACATTATCCATATCATCCTCACATTATAAAGTAAAATTTCAGTAGAGATCTAATCATAAAGCCAAGAATTCTCAAGTTGGTATTGAATATGACAATGGCAAACAAAATATTATATGGGATGGCTTGCTTTTCTAATGGTCAAACGATTCAGTTAATTCATTTTCTAGAAGAACTAGGATTCTAACATTGGTTGAAAGTTGAGAAAAACTGGGTGGAAATAACGATTGAGAATAATGATAGTGATGGAAGTTGCACAAATATTGGGAGTGGCATAGAATCTAGGTGAAAGAAGGATTCTTTCATTATGCTCCAATGCACATGTCATTAAGGTGTAAATAAAATGTTCAAAATATGAACCAATGGGACAGTGACAAATTGGTTTTATTTAATTACACACACACACATATACATATAGTTAATCATTAGAGAATATAATGGTTAAAGCTCATCTAATGGGTAGTCAAAAGCAAATTGATTGCTAGATTTCTACCTTGGTAGGGACTAATAAGAAGGAGAACATATAAACCATTTCAAAATTACTACATACCCTTTAATCTTATGACTAGACTGTTAAAATATTCAAAACATAAATTTACTATATTACATCTATTGTTCATCCAAAAATATTTACCATGCTATCTAGGATAGGGCATGGATAAATTACCTCCACCCCATTCTTCATGCTAGTCCACTCTATGTTGACTGCAACCATATGAGGAGCTTTAGTATTATCATTTTTTATGCTCAAAACATTCAAGTTAAGTTTACCCTATATTTTTGTATTTTTTTAAATAAGATTAATAGTCATAAACAGAAGGAATAATATCCACTGGTGAACCTTATATGAAGTTCCAAACTAATAATGTTTATCAAAGTTCCAAATTAATAGTGTTCATTAAATCTTGAAAATAACTTTTAAATATTCAATGAGATAAACAATTTTTAACTAAACATGAATTTATATTTTTAACATAATTTTCTAACTCTAACATTTATATTTTTAACATGATTTTCTAACTCTAAAATTTATATTTAACAAATATATATGACCTCACTATACATATTTTTTTAACAAATTTAACTGGCCTACTCACACCACATTTTTAGAGAAAAGTTAGAGTTATTGTCATATAAATGAATTGTTTTAATTTTCATTATTTTCATTATTGCAGAGTTTTCATATTCATTCAATTTTGTTTTCTCATTTATATTTTATCATCTTGAAAATAAAAATAAGAGTCTAATATCTATGTTCTGTGTTTTCGTTTTCTGCAATTATATTATATATGGTATGACAATATAATATAATTGCTTGTTATTGTACAAAATAACAAAATAATGTAATTGCATTTCAACTTTGATATGCATTGCATAGATTGCCGATGCCACGAGGCTCAGGCTTCTTAAAAACACACCGCATGGACTTTTAAGGAAAACAAATTATAGCAGTACCTTACTCCCGATGGGGTTTACCCCGGTGCCGGTCTTGAAACGTTTTACCGTAAATCTCTTTTTCGATACTCCCGGATCTCGTTCGAGAAAATGATGGGTCTAAATGATTTAAATGATTTCACATGAATCTGTTTTGTAGAGGGTTGGATTTATAGTTTGAGTGGATCTAATGGTTAAGATCATGTGTTTCCTTTTAAGAGCAACAAAGTTGCGATAGAAAACTTAGAACTCAAAAAAAACTTCCCTTAGAGAACATGTAATAATATGAATTTGCACAACCTTCACAAATAAATGTAATCTAACACACTACACTTTCAACAATAACAAAAAAATGCCATCATTAAAAAAACATATAATAAACATGGACGAAATATCATGCTATCATTAAATTTATAAGTTGGTATTCCATTATAACTAGAATTTATATAATTTTGACGAACAAATTTTATCTTACATATTACAATTTCAATAACAACAAGTGCTACATAGTAGCTAGTCCCTGCCACTTAGCTTAAATATAGCTAAATTAAAACAAAATTATTGATTTCAAAAATATGATCAATTTAAGTTTACTAATTGTTAAATTAAGATAATTTGTTAATTGTAATTATGTATTGTGCATTGTAATTAAGTTTTATTATTCAATACATTTAGTTAATTTGTTAATTGTAATTATGCATTGTGCGTTGTAATTATGCCCAGTTGAATTTTAATTCTTAAATGTATAAAGTTTTCGGCATAAATCCCTTCTAATTAGATTTTAATTCCTACATGCATTATAATTAGACTTTATTTGAAATTATTTTAAACCTTTGATATAAATCTCTTAAATCTTTTTTATTTAAATCTTAAATATTAAATACATAATGAATTAGGTTTTTCAGATTTCAAACTTATGCGATGTATATTTTGTTTTGGTTTTGTTTCCGGATACATCGTATTAAATAAATTTTAGTATCCACGTTTCGAACAGTCTAACAAGGTTCATTAAGATCAGTTTCTCTCACTTTTCTATCTTGAAAATGAACCTTGTTAGACGGTTACTAAAGATGTATCCTGAAGCAAAACAAAAACAGAATTAGGTTTTGTTTAAATTTTTTTCCTTTACTCTCGATTTATTAAAAGCATATTGAATTAGGTTTTATTTAAATTTTGTTCATTTGCTCTCAATTCATTGTCCTTTAGTTTTTTTTTTTTTCAGAAGGAAAAAAACGATGTATATTAGATTATAAATAGTACATTCGAAATACATAATATTCCAAGCTGGATAAAATCTCAGCAAAGAAAAAACTCAGCATTTTCCGTCTTTCCCAAAAAATATGGTTAAGATGATAACTCCCACCATAATAAAACAATACCACATCATAAAGATTCATTGAAACAACATCAGTTGGTGGGTTAACAATATTTGAAAACAAAATAGACATCCCAGTTCATCCCATATCACGTCAAAATATGTAGCAGAAAATCCTTTAGGTGGATAAGCATCCAAAATCTGCCTCGCTTGAATGTGAATCAAAGCCCTGAGAAATTACAAACAGGCTCGCTTGTTATCTCTTCCTTTCCACCAGGATGATGTTCACCATTGCAAACATGAGAAGTATATATATAGCAAAGAAATAAAAAGGCTTGCTTGATGTAATTTTCATAATACACAGAAGTTCTCCATCCCTGAAATTTGTAACGAAATGATACCATATACCGCAGCCAAAAGTGTTAGGCTTGCTTGCAACCAAGTGTCTTCCAGATAAAAGCTGCAATGATAAGACATAAGAAAAAAAAAAACCGTCTCTCTTGTTGCGGTACACCATAATCATTCCTGCCATTGATGTTCAAGGGATGGGTATTTCTGTATTCCATATGATTTGTCCATTTATGTATTGATTTACCTACAGAATACCAAATTCCATGCCAAGACCCTTTTTTGAGAGTCTGTCAGCCCTGGTGTTATTTTCTTTGAAAATGTGGTTTATAGCTGGCTTGTTCATTTTAGTCCATAGTTGTTGAGCTCTCAGAAGCCAACCTTGAACTCTAGGAGTAGATAGCACAACATTCCCAACCATGGCATCAATAATGATTTTAGAATCACCAAAGATATTGACTTCGTTTAATCCCATATTGTGGGATGCAAGTAGGCCACACCACAGGGCCATCAACTTCGCCAAATTATTACATCCCAACCCTCCATTCCAGCATATATGAATCCGTTTGACTTGTGAAATCTTAATCCATGTGCTACATCCCATCATTCCATCCTGACATGCACCATCAAAATAAATCGCAGGAATACAAATGGGATGAGGCCTATTCCTTATAGAGCCATCTGTTAAAGTATCCATCACCAGTTCCCGTTCATTTATCCACTTCATAATGGCAAAATGTATATAGGCATTGGAAAAATAAATCCCATCAAATAAAGGCATGTTCCTAGCAAGCCACACTTCCCACATGAGGAAAAAAGGCAGATATTGAAATTTTCAGGATATCTTATCCCACCTATTAGCAGAATCCATGAAGTCCATTGGGATCCATGTTGGATCAATGAGATAGTAGCTGAAAAGCTTCCAAATCTCAAGTACCCTTGGGCATGAAAAAAAGATATGATCAACATTTTCCTCCTGTAGATGGCATAAAGCGCATATACCAGGCCCATAGAAGCCACGTTTGATGAGGCAATCCCATGTTAGGACCCTCTTCCTCCATACCAACCATCCAAATAATAAAATCTTGCTTGGTATTTTCCTATGCCAGAATGGCCAGAAATTCGGGGACGTATTCCCATGGAATGACTGCAGATACAAGGAGGAATATACATCCTATACCGCCAACGATCCTTGTTTCATCTCTCCGTCCCATACTATTATGTTACCTTCATTCCTGTAACATAGTCCAGTTGCCTATATGTCTTGTTTATATGTCCTCCATTCCACCGCGTCCTCGCCGGAGAGTCCAATTTGTTCTGCAGATTTCAAAATAGGGGCTCCTTGAACCCAATAGTATATAACTTGGTAGAAATGAAAGATGCCTCTATGTGCTAATTGGTGTACAATATGTTGATTTGGGAGCGAATCAGCAGGCATACCATAAATACGATCACAACCCAGGATGATCTTCTGGCTATTTCTGAACCTCCATACCAACCTTTTAGCAAATAAAGGGACAATTTTTCTGAAACCAAGCCATATGGCCAATATGTTCCTTGGGCAGGCAAATTGTTGGCAATATATATTGTGGAGGGTGTCACCATTTAAGTACTTTACATTAATGATATATGTCCATATTTCGATGCCCGTGATGGCCCTCCACAGTGATTTTATGAGGAGAGCAGAGTTAAAAACTCTTGTATTTATGATACCCCATCCTCCTTGCTTTTTTGGTACACATAACAGATCCAACTTACAAAGATGTTGCTTTTTTTCCATATCCTCACCTCCCCATAGAAATTGTGACAGAATTTGATTGATGCGAAACACGATTTGCTCTGGAATATAATAAAGATGACCCCAATATACAATGAATTGTGTGAGGACCACCTGTATCATGATGAATCTTCCACCAAGTGTGAGCCACTTGTGAGTCCATTTGCATATATTGTTTTTGAATTTATCTACTAGCCACATCCAATCCCGTACTCTATACCCACATGTTTTGATTCTGAATCCCAAATATAGAAAGACTTCATTTGCCTTCTTAATATTGACCCGCAAAAATTTTCAATGAATTTGATCTCATCCTCATCGCCAAATTCATAAATGAGAAATGAGTTTTCCTTGTTAATACATAGCCCGGAGCAGATCCAAAACGAGACAACAAGAAATGTATGTAAAACCAATGATTCCTAATAATTTTACAAAATATGAGAAGATCATCCACAAAAAGCGAATGAGTGATACTTACAGCATTCGAAAAGGATAGCCCCGAAATATAGCCCAACCTCCTCGCCATCTCCATTAGCTTGTTGAAACCATCCATGATCAATATGAATATGAGGGGGGATAGAGCACATCCCTGTCCTAGTCCTCCCCCAGCTCCGAAAAAATTTGTTGGCAAGTCGTTTATAATCACCGCAAATCTGGCAGTTGTAATGCATGCCATAACCCATCTGAGTGAGTGCACAAGGAGCCCAATCTTAAGTAGAACTAGTTTGATGAAAGATCAATCCACTGTGTCATATGCTTTAAATAAGTCTATTTTCAGAATGAGTGCATCCATTTTCCCAGAGTGCATTGAGTGCATAGCCTCCTGAGCAATGGCAATGGAATCATGAATAGATCGTCCTTTCAAAAATCCATATTGCTCCATTGAAATATACCTTGATAAAGTCATCCTGATCCTCTTAGCAATAATTTTGGAGGAGATTTTATATATCAGGTTGCATAATGCAATCAATCTAAAGTCAAAAAAATTCTTGGGGTCAGACGACTTGGGGATGAGCACCAAGAAGGTAGTATTCATGTTTTCTAGTATGTGCCCCATTATCTGCACTTGTTCCACCACAGCAGTTAACTCCTCCACCATAATGTCGAAGAAATGCACATAAAATTCCGTCGGCTAGCCATCTGGTCCCAGGGATTTATCATGGGAAAACGACTTAAGGGTCTTCACCACCTCCTCCAGAGAAATTGTAGCATTTAGATTCTGTAGAGTCTCTTCGTTAAACATATGAGGTATATTCTGAAGGACCCAAGTCTGGCATTCATGGGAAATATTCTTGTCCGCTTGGTAAAAGGTCGAGAAGTGTCTGTAAGCTTCCTCCATTATTTCATTCGTGGAATAGACACAAATTCCATCATTTTTCTGTATATACCATATAGCATTTCTATTTTTCCTCTCATTTTCACTTTTGTGGAAATATTTTGTATTCATATCACCTTCCTTGAGCCATTTAATCCCGCTCTTTAATTTCCACGTAATTTCTTCGATCTTTAAAATCTCCATTCTTCTTTTTTGCAGTTTTTTTATTATCTTGTATGTCACTCCATTAGGAACGTTGTTGACAAATTCATTATGTAAGTCATTTATAATTTTTGTAATAGCATTATACTCCTCCCTGAGCATTTCCTTTTTCTTAATTTCCCAAGCCTTCGTAATTGATTTGATCCTTTGTATTTTTGCATGGAATCTCTCCCAACCATATATACCCTCATATGGAGAATTATCCCGCCAAATTTTCTAGATAATCCTGCTGTATTCACAATCATTCAACCATGCTTGATTGAACTTGAACGGAACCCCAGTCCTCTTATTCTCCGTGCGCTAAGAAATAATTATTGCCATGTGATCCGATAAGTCGGCCACGTGGACTGTGGATCTGATATTACCTATCCGGTCGAGTATATTTCCAGACACCATTGCCCTGTCAAGCCGCTTCCCAATGAAATCCCCATCTGATCTTCGGTTCATCCATGTTGGAATAATAGGGTTAGGCCGAACATCAATCATTCAATACATTTCAAATATCTTTCCAATGTATTCCGCCATAGGGTCGAGTCTAGCTTTAAGACCCCATGATTCATCAGCACGCAAGGTGGAGTTGAAATCCCAAATAACAAACAAATTATCGAATAAAAGAATGCTTGATTTATGCATTCGGTTCCAGAAAACATTCCTATTCTGGAATGGAGCATATAAGTTTAATATGTTAAAAGTGCCCTGTAACCCGCATATATTCCCAAATAATAAAACCCCGCCAAAGATGCTAAAAGCCTTGAACTTTACATGTGATGGATTCCATAAGGTGAGTAATCCTCCCGCATGACCCATCGCATTCATAGCAGTCGCATGCCAACCCGGTCTGATTTTAAGAATGTTCCTAATTGCTTTAATTTTGTCACATAGAGTCTCTTGAATAAGAACAATGATAGGATTCTCAGCATTAAGTAATTCCTTCAGGCGATAGAGTTTGGAGGAATCGCCCATACCCCTCAAATTCAGAGAGAGGATAAAAGTCATTTCGAACATCTAGAGGGGTTACTTGCTCTAAGCGCCCTGAGGTCATCAGAAGAAGAAATGGGTACATCCCTAAGGTCAAGAAATTCATCTATGAACAGAGATTTAGTCTTGAGATGGCTCCTGAAGTGTCTGGTTCCAGATTTGGTTTTCTTGCGCATAGTGATGTTATTACCAGATTCAGGGGATATAACAATGTCAGGTTGTTGAGGGACCCGGTCAAATACTGTTAAAGTAGCAAAATCAAGGTTAGTGTTGCACAGCAAGGAGTCGATATCGCTACCAATGGTGTTTTTAGGTGATTCCGAGATGTCCAAAGCATCATCCTATTGTGGGGACAATGGAGAGGCCCATTCCAGTGGAGGCATGGATGGGGAAACATATAACGGAGCATTGGGAGAGGTTTGTAAACTAGGATGGGAGACTTGATTGTGAACAACAACGGTGGTAGATTGGGGAGGGTCGTCTGGTGACACCGAAATCACAGCCGAGTTTTGCGCATTCTAGTCGACCGAAATGGAGGCAGACTCCACCACCCTATCATTAGGAATGCTCGGGGCTCTAGGTTCCATAGCAAAAGACACGTAATTATCAAGAGGAGATGGCTTATCACTAAGGGCGCTAGTAGAAGCATATTCCTCATGATCAGATGATGGCAGGTGAGACTTACCCGAGATGAGGTCATCTTGTGATCCCATCGCACCAACAACTGCTTTTTATCTCCATGAGCCGTCGATGTTGTAATTATCCCTACGGTCGTTTCTATATCGCATGGGACAGGAGCCCTTTAGATGTCCTGTTCGATGAAAAATCAAGCACCGAAATGGTACGCCCCAATAATCCACTCTTTGTTTGTGCCTTCTTTGTCCCTAGACGAGGTCAACATCTCTCAGCATACCACCCGAAAAGAAAACCTCCACTAATAACCAGGCAATTCTCTTGTCACTGGTGCCAATGATATGTGGGTCGATGTATTTGGTACATCCTATAGAGTCCCCTCTAGACCTTAAATCTTTCAGCGTCCAAAATTCGAGCGGGAGTCCAGGCAACTTCACCAACACCACTTTACTCTTAGGAGCTTCCATAATAGGATTGAAACCCAGATACCAAGGTAAAAGCTGCATGAAGATTTTCCCTCCTACGCAAGTCTTTTGAAGGATCTTGGAGACATCCCCCTCATTCATAAAATGAATACTAAACTAGTTAATAAGGAGTAGACTCATCTTGGGAGAGTAGCCAAGGATAGGATTCCAGTATTGCCTCGATCATTCCACCATGTCAACCTCATTTCCATCAGCAAACATCCAACGTCCAATTAAGGCCCGCTTCTGCAGGCTAGCCACCCACCCCCACAGATCGTCATACTCCATTATAACTTCCTTCACATCCATGGCCTCCTTGTAATAGGAGAATTGCTTCTAGTCGCGGCCCTGACATCTCGCGACACCCTTTTGTCCCTCGTTCCTATTTCCCACCTTATGTCCCCGGTTCAAACCCACACAGGAGCCCGGGGGCCTAAGAATATACTGAGAAATCAGTCTTGCATCCGTCTCCAAATCCCTATTTCTCTTTTGCTTCGCTTCGATATTAGCAGCAATAAGTGCCTCTTGGGCTAACATGTCAGAGGATAAGATTTCATTGACATCTGCCATCCTAATGTGAAACAAATTGACGTAGCCTTCATAAATATTACGCTGTCAGGTAGGTGGCCTCAATTACCACAAATATATAGAAAAATGCGTGATAGTGCCACCGTTTGTAAGTGGCCCTACAATACACAACAAAAGGAATGATAAAGTCCTGACACTGATCCCATCCTCGCACTACAAACAAGAAAAATTCTATCAGCCCTAAGACCCAATAGAATTTGATTTTATGAAACAAAGAATATTCAATTTCAAGGAATGTCAATGTCCGGAATACTCTATAAATGGAAGCTGCCACCTACATATATTATAACCTGGACAGTCTCAAAACGAGACCGTATTAAGCCTTGATGTGCACAGAATATCAGTGAAATATGCATACATAGATCCTTCTAGACATGAATTTGAAATTTCATTTAACCTCAAGTTTGAATGGTGAGAATGAATGCCATAACCAATTCCGATGCCCAGAACCTGAAGAGGACCGGAAAATCGAAACAATTCCGACGCCGGAAAAACCAGATGCCCCTCACAAAATTCCAGTCATACATGACAACAACAACAACAGCAACAACCCAGATATGTCCACCATCTTGCAAATAATTTGAAACCAAAATCTTTGCAAGGTCTTGTAATGATAAAGGAATCCACCCACTTTCACCAAATAAAATACCACTTTTAGTGAGATTATGAAGATAGAGAGTCTGAATCAGACAACTCAATTGGGGAAATCTATTTCCCCAGTTTAGAATTTTCTTTGTATATCATGTTTAACATGGCTCTCAAAATGATAATGGCAGATAATAGTAGAATAGAAATCATAAAAACTTTTTCTAGTTTAGAGAACATCCTATATCTAATGTTCGAAGTGTATCTTCTCTCGGACCTTGTGACTTCATTCCCCCGTTATAACTCACATCTGGGCTACCATATGCCCCTCCCTTTGTGACACACCAACCTTACAAACTCAAGCATAATGTATCCACCACTAACAGTGTGCTTGACTTTGCACCATAACACTTTAGTACAGGTAATACAAAGCGAGTTCCTTACCTCACATATTATGTGCCATGGGGGATGCCATTACTTGCAGCTAATGGATATCAAAACAGGTGCCAAAAATCGAGCAGAACCCTTTACCATCGATTGTGGCCACGACCTGTGCACTGTTGTGTCATTGTTGATGTCTTTTTGGAGAAACACATCCAATTTCTTAAGCCTATAGGGATGGCGAAGGCTAAGCAGGAAATAGCAGCTGCCTTGGTATAATTTCTAGGTCCAATATACCCAATAAGAGTTTCCAAAGAGCATCTTGATTATGATGAAGCTAAGTCAAAAATTCATAAGCCAGTTCTTCCATTCACCAAGTCGCAGAATGTTTTCAAAAAACACTAGACCACCTCCTCCTCGCCACATCCACCGATTTCTTTCTCCAGTTACCCTGGGAAACACATTTCTTCAAGGGTAACTACTTCACCATTAAAATATCTACCTTTCTTAAAGATTTAGTCAACCGAAAAAATTATGTAGATATTGTGGTGTCTGTAAAGAGTGGAATTCTCTCTTTTCATCTGCACAATTTCTCAGTAATGATTGGGTTGCTGCACCACCCAACAAGAAATTTCTTTTCTTTCTAGAGTTTGTATTATATAAGCATTTGTCCTTTAGTTGAGTACATTACATCATTACTAGATCTTCTTGCAACTCTATTTGTCTCATTCATAGTCATTCATAGGTTATTAATAGTTGTTTGCCAAGTTCTTAAGGAGTGTTTTATTGTTGGTGTGTCTTCGGCTAGTGATTGTCGTGTTTTGTTTGGAATTAAAACAAGTGAGCGAATACTGATATGACATTGAAGTGAGTAAGATATCATTGGGTGTCACTCAAATTAGAAGGACATTATTATTTAATTTCTCATGTGAACCATGTACTTTTGATTTGTGAAAATATAGGCATTTTCCAATAACAACTGAAAGTTTTTAGCCAATTAGGTGAGAGATAATTGTGAATAAAATAATTGTAACAAAATAAAAGATTCATTTCCTACTTTGATAAAGTTAAAAATATATAAAATATTTGACTAAATTAATAGAAGGTCAGCCATTTACCCATTGCAATATCCCAACCTACAACATCAATAATAATATAAATTATACCAAATACAATAGGTATACCTAATATACCAAGATTGATACTTTCAATGACTTGCAAAGTTTAAAAATTATATCTTATCATAATTCAAAATCAAATCAAACTCAATAATTTTCTAAATTTGTGATATTTTTGGGATGAAGTACAATGGTATAAAACTATATAAGTTATCAAATTTGATTAGTTTTGGCTTAAAATGAATAGTTATAATTAATTTAATTACATTTTAATTAGGTTAAATTCAAAATTAATGTAAAATAATATAATAATATAATATATATATATATATATATATATATATATATATATATATATATATATATATATATAAATGGTTATTTTATGGTATCAAAAGATTGCTTTTACAATATTTTGTATTCAATATAAAATTAAGACGTGGCATTTAAAATAAAATATTAAAAAAAAATATTTCAATTTTAGTCTTTTCGAGACAAATTTTGAAGGTTTAATCCCTCTCAATATATAATAAATAAAAATTAAAATAAATTTAACAAAATGTTTAAGTAGATAATTAAAAAAAAAAAAAAATCAAAATCTTAAAAAATATTACATTGTTTTAATATATATATTCTGTCATAACTCACTAAAAAAAAAATCAATCAAAATCTTAAAAAATATTACATTGTTTTAATATATATTCTGTCATAACTCACCCTTCAACTATTATTGAGGACACTTGTTACTAATAGCTATCCACAAATGTGACATGATTTATTAATGTTATTCAACCAAAAATATGTTGTCTAAATTTATTTGTTAATAGTCCATAAAGAAGCAAATTGTCACTCTTATTAGATATCTTGAGTTCTTAGGTCATTAACTTATTTTCTTATGTTTAAAGAAGTTAAACTCCTAACTAATCAATAGAAATTTTAACTTTTATTTTAATATCAGAAGACAATTTTATTGTAACTAAATTTAAAAAAAATGTCACCTATGATCATCTTCAAACTTATTTGCAAAAAACTAAATATTATATTATACTACAATTTAATTTAATAAATATTATATATATATATATATATATATATATATATATATACTGTTCACCCCACCTAATCAGAAAGATTCTTTATCACTCTTACAACTAATTATATGTTGACATGTGTAAACAAAATATTGACTCAGACGTACTGTTATCCTGGATTTTTGGTATTGTTAGGGAGTTTTGAAATCTGAATAGTAAAAAATGTAGCATTCATTGACTCTGGTACGCTGGACTAGTAAATTTATACCCTGAAACACGAAATCTATCTATATTATTTGAGATGTCAAGTGTGTCACCCTAGAGATTTCGTAAGTTTGTTGTGTACAGGGTTTAAAAATGGGAGCACTGCATTTGTCAAATAATGGAAATTTCAGATAATAAAGGAAGAATTGATTAACATGCCGACGGTAAAAAAATTGATATACGGGGCAAGAAATGATTGACAGGTGAACAATAAGCAGTGACATACATTGCAGAGAAGTAAAGAACCGGAAAATCAGGCTTCGAATATGATGAGAATAAACTTTGAAACAGTAAATTTATACTTTGGAATATGACGAGAATAAACTTTGAACTGTTATTAAATTTTTATTTATTTCGGCCGATGGAATCAAGAAAGGAAGCTTTGTTTTGGCTTTTTTTTTTTTTCTATTGAAATTTGTAGAAACGCATTTCTTCTCTATGATATACTTCTCCTTAACAAATTTATCTATTTCAGATAATAAATCTTTGGCTGAAATTTGCAGGAATGCATTTCGCCCTTCATTTGGTAATTAGGTTTGCTTCTCAGGCCTAATCTTTGCAATGGTGCAAATGATTCGAGAAATTGTTGAAAAGGCACGCACCAGTGGCAAAGCCACTAGTAGATCATCATGGGGTTTTCCATTTTATACTTGGTTTCTTTCTGAATTGCATATTGTCAGCCATGGAGTTTGTGAATAAGTTCACCATCAACTTCGCAAAAATTACAGGAGAAAACTACTTCTCTTCTGCTAAGATGGCATACGAGCTTCTCAGGAGAAATCTTCTCTCTGCTGTTGTGGTTGAAACTGTCTCAAAATCAGAGGTCCATCATGCATACAGCCTGCTCCCCCTCTCCAGAAATGAAACCTCTTCGCTTCCGACTGTTTAGTTTCTGCACTTTTCATCGAACAGAGAAAACATAAAACCATGTGCATATCACTATCTGGCCTCCCATATGTGTAGGCCTAATACCCATTCTCCTCATTTCACCCAAAAAGGAGGGAGGAGATTTCTGATTACTGTCTGCTTTTATTTTTATCATACGGAATTTGAATTTATAATTTCAAGAAAAAAAAGGGAACTTGTTACAGAGAGCATATGTGGGATTTGAGTTTTGGTTTTGGTTGTGAGGTTTTCGTTTAAAACTTAAAATAAAATGGCTTACATGTCCAAGGTGAACAGGTGAGGTGAGGTGATGTGATGCGATGGGATGGGAAAGCAATTAGAACTCATGGATTTGTGAGGTGATGTGATGGGAAAGCAATTAGACCTCATGGATTTGTGAGGTGATGTGATGTAATGGGAAGGCAATTAGAACTCCTGGATTTGTGACATTCATGGGCCTCTATTTCATAATACGAATGAGCACAGACGTAAAAGAAAGTTGGCATAATATTAGGATGTGCATACCATCCATTTTACATTGGAGTGAGAATTTTGAGTGTTGCTTAAACAGGTAAATTTTGATTTTTTTAAAAATTTAAATTTAATTATATAATTTATCTCAAAAAAAAATCTAAAGATTTATCATGTAAACTCAACACTTTTACTATAAGATTTTCTCACTTTTTAATTGAATTTCAAACAAAAATAAACTTCATTCAACCCAAATTCTTTTATTATTAGATTTTCTTTTAATTTATAATTGAATTTCAAATAAAATATAAATAAATTATTGAGAAAAAAAAAAAAACAAAAAAAATTACTTTTATTTAACTTAAATCTAATTATTGGTTCATATGGAAAAAGGAAATAATGATACTCTCAAATACCTATATCTAGAGGGCTCATTTGAAATCAATATCTATATCACTCTACTAATTTCTCAATGATGTCTTCTACTATTTCTCAATGATGTCTTTGGGAGATGCAAGGATCTTTTATTAAATGTCTACATTGAGGGTAGTCATTTGTATCATACTTTTTGGTAGATGCTTTTAACTATTCATTTAAAAAGTTCTAGATAATTTTTTTGAAAAGTTTGTGTAATTTAAAATTATGAGTAATAGAGGTGTTAACTAGCAGAAACTTGCTTGATAAATAGAGGTGTTAACCATTGCTTGATAAATTGTCTTTACACAATGAAAAAAGATACTTTAATTTCAATGGAATTTCACATAGAGTAGCCAAATTTGGCAAGAGATGTTTCGGAGCCTAGTATCCAAATTTGGCAAGAGATGCTTCTGAGCATAGTGTTATATTCAAATGAGCATCTCTTTTTCAAGTTTTTTCTTTTTTTTTTCCAAACTTATTTTCCTTCTTATTATTGGCAAGGAGCTCCATTATTTTTTTTATTTGATCCAATGTATGAGGGAGTTCATGAATCCATTTTGTATGCTTCTTGAGTGTAAAGAGTTTCCTTTCTTTCATTTTCTCCTTCATATTTGTCATTTGTTGATTCTTATCCCACCTTGGTACTTTCTCCACTTCTCAATTGTCATATAGTAAAACATAAGATGAGAAGGGAGCACTCATTACTATGCCATTATTCTGAAACAATTATGTTAGTGTAACTTCTTTTTTAAATTCAACCTCGTATTACATTTTTTTAAAGATATATAGAAACTAAAATTTCTATATTTCACTTAATTATTGTTTTCCACACTTCCCAACATACTAATATCTATATCTATAAAAATATAAATACTTACCATAATTTTATGAAGTATACATTAAAATAATAAAATTTGAAAGCCTATCCGTGATGCAATATTATTCAACGAATATTTTGCGAGACTAGTGCCCATCAACGTAAACATACGTGAAGTCCACATCTCAATAGAAATATATTGTACTGTAATTGCACGGTGATGTTAATGCTTACGATTTAAAACCAATATGTAAGCCTAACTTAGTATTATTATTTAATTTTTGATATGAATGATGTGTTATTGATTTGTGAAAATTTAATTATTTTTTAATAAAAGTGAAACTAATTAAGTGAAAAATAATTGTGAATAAAATTATTTTAGATTTATTTTAATTCTGGATCTATCAAGGATTGAGAGGCATCAAATCTCCAAAGGTGAATTTTTTTTTTGAGTGCACAATTTGAGGAAATGTTTGCATCTAGAAAGATTTGATCCCTTTGGGGGCTTGATAGATCCAGAATTAAGATGGATCTAGACTGATTTTTTATACATTTAGAAATAGATTTTTGAAATCACTTTGTTTAAATGTTAAATGTTAAATATTACTTTTACATTTACATTTACGTTTACATGAAATAGTCAATGCATGTAATGTACTCAAATACAACCTTCTGGATCCAAATTTATTAAATTTAATAATATTAATATTATAATATATTAAATAATTATAATTTAATCCTCTCTAGCCTTGATAGGTTATAATGTTGATGTGCAAATCATCAAAGTAGGTATGTTAGTTAATGGATTACTATATGCATGTTTGGGGCTATAATTTGGTGGTCAATTAAATCATTCTAATTTGGCCGTGTTTTGTGCAAGGCAGAAATTAAATCATTCTAATTTGGTGGTAAGAGTAATTCAATATTACACATGATCGCATCCATGGAGTAGAAATAGATGAAAAGGGAAAAACTTATATATTTAGGGAGAGAATTGATTTTTCATTAAGGAGACATTAGATGGATTAGATTAAATTTTAAATGTTAAATGTTAAACATTACTTTTACAATAGATAAAAGTTTTTTTGGATTAATCACATCTTTAGGATTAGGTCGACTTTTCGAACCAGCTAATGTGGTTCATCCTCAGGACAAGGAGGAGAGACTATTCGATCTCAAAGAATAAATAGAGAGATGCATCATTGTCGGGAAATAGCTGTTGAGAACTAGATCCAAATTTATTAGATTTAATAATGTTAATATTATAAAATGTTAATACTAATTTTATAATTAATAATAATATTAGTATTAATATTTTAATATTAATATTAAAGTATCTGGCCTTTAGGCTTCACCTAAATAAAACCTTTTTATTAGTGTTTGTAAATATAAAAAGAAGTTTTATTTTTTTACCATACTTCTTGGTTTATTTATATTTATATTTATTCACCACATCTCTTTTATTTACCATAGGGTTTGGACCATAGGCTTGGTATATACTTAGATGTTGATTTCTAATCATATTTGATATATTTTTATGTATTTACCATACCTCTATATCTCTTTTATATTTAGAAATAATGTATGTATTAATAATAATTTGTTACATAGTATTTGGCCCATAGACTTCACATAAATAAAACTTCATGTTTTTGTTTTCGTAAATATAAAAATGTTTATAGAGTAAATATTAAAAAAAAAAAATTATTTATTTACCATACTTCTATTTTAAATTTTAAGTATTTGTAATTTTTTTTTAATTAAAATATAATATATATAAAATATTTGACTAAATTTATAAAAATCAACCATTTAACCGTTACCATATCCCCACCTTTGGTATGGCAAAGATAATAATAACAAAACAAAAAATAAAAATCCTTTCGAACTCCATCCCAAGTCCTTTGGATTTTCCAGCTACGTAAATGGCCTCCAGCAATTTCCTTTGCTGCATATCTTGTGCCCATTTTTTTGGAGCTGTTGACTAATGTGGCCCCAACTTGATTGATGGAAGCGCCAATCATATCTGCTAATGCGCTCTGTAATTCATCCAACTGTTATATAAAATCACCAGCTGATGTACTGCAATCTATACTCTTGCATAATTTGTACAACGCGTTGCCTTGTTCCTTTTTACTTTCTTCTGCAAGCTCAGAAACCTTTCTATCTGCCTCTTCTATTGTTGTAGCAGCTGCTGGAGAATCTCTACTTTGATCACACAATGTTTGGTATACTCTATCTGCTACTCTGTTCAGCAAGTTCTTGTTCAATGCCTTTGGGCTGTCCAAGATCTGTTTGAGTAAAGTACTCTCACCATTGAGCTGGCTCATAAGCTGAATTGTGAGGGCACTGAGTATGAGAGCATCTCCAGGTATTCAGTGCAGTCCCATCTTTAATCCTTTGTAGGTGTGTAGGCCAACAAGGGTAAAGAATACCACAACTCCTACTAAAAGACTCAATAATTCGGTCAACTCATCCAGGGTTAGCTTCGGGTTGCCGTGAGCTACCGTGTCTCACAACTCAGCAAATCTATAGAGGAGATTAAGATGAAAATCAATTGATAACTATAAATTGCAGGCAGACTTTTCAATACGTAACTGACTCTGTTAATTAGCATAATTTGTGCTATATTTATGAAAAGGAGGATCATTTTCTTGCTTTTTTTGCTTTGTGATTAATGTACAATATTCAATGAGATTTGAACCTTGGTCTTGTTGGTTTCACCCAATAAAACTTGTCATTAAATTACATATCATTGTATGCTGTTCCATATGTTTGTGTGGGGCACTAATTGTTATCTTTAAAAGTAAACTGACCTTTTCTTGGCGTTTTAGTGAAGCAAGCTTTCAATGTTATTCAAGAAAAACTAACACTTGAATGAACTTACTCATTGAATGACCATTTCGTGAGGTAGGCTTGAAAAGGTAGGCTTTCATTCATTGTTATTCATGAAAAAATTCTCATAGAATGACCATTTCTCATAGAATGAATGACCCCTTAGTGAAGATAAACTTTCAATCTCCTTAGCTACTTCTAAATCTTGGAGCTTAAGTCCAAAGAAAACAAACTTTTACCCAAAAAAAAAAAAAAAAAACATAACATCCCCTTGAACGACTCTTTGGTGGGGGTGGAGCAAGCTTTCAGTGTTATTTAAGAAAAACTACGCTCCATGGAATGACCTCTTGGTGGGGACAAACTTTAAAAAAAAAACACCTATAAATTTGTAGTAACATCTTTTTTATATACATATATATATTTTTCATATTTTCATAAATATTTATTTCTTATGTTTTGAAATAGAATTCAAATTATATTTAAACTTTATTAAAAATTTATATTTTCAATATTATTTACATTTTTTTAATTATTTTTTGATATGTTTGGGTATAATAATTGAAGCACCAAAAAAGTATGGGGTTTTTACATTTTCTTCCAGTTAGAGATTCTCTAGCTCGTAACTCAGTTAGAACTAACTAAAGTGATTTTAACTCAATTAATTGAGTTAACTAATTACAACTCATACATAACTGTAACTGGACCCCATTAAATCATGGAATCACTTGACATGCCTCCTATTTTACCCTCAACTCAAATTTCCTAAGCTAACTCTGTCTTTCTGACTTAGTTAACTAATACAAGTTGTCATGAGATGAAATTACAATTTATCTTCCAATTTAATTAAGTGAAAATTAAACCAGAAACCCCCTTGGGGTGCCATTTCTTGTTTCCATTTTGACACTAGCTCTCAACAAGAAATGGATTATATGCTACCCTGATCCTGTCTCTATGGTATTCGAGTTTGCTTCTTGCCAGTGCCTTCATTAAGATGTCTGCATCCTACTCCTTCGTGGGAATGTAATCTAATGACATAATCCTCCTCTAAACACATTCTATGAGATGGTGATATTGAATATCAATATGCTTGGACCTGTCATGGAATATTGGATTAACCAAGAGTTTGATGCAACTCTAGTTATCAAAATTTATCACCGTCAGATCCATCTATTGACCGAAAAAACCAACAAGTATCTTCCTCATACATATGACCTCGCATGCTACCTGAATCACCGCCATGTACTCTGCCTCTACTGAACTGAGTGCAACTGATATATGTTTTATGTTGTACCAAGAAACTGCAGCTGATCCTATGCTGAAGATGCCCACTGATGTGTTATTCCTATCAGATGGACTCCCTTCCCAATCTGCATCAGTGAAGACTTGAAGCTTCACTCCATTGTTTGTATGTACCATAAGCGATACTCTGTATTTCCCCTGAGGTATCTCAAGGCATGCTTCCTTGCCTTCCAAAAGAACTTGGTCGACTTAACCATAACTTGGCTTAGCTGGTTAACTACATAGCATATGTCTGGTCATGTGTTCACCAAATACATGAGTGAACCCACAAGCTTCCTATAAACAATAACATCCACTACTTTGCCTGAAGTAGAATCCTCCTTCCTCAAGTTTCCTATAAGAGGAGTCTCCATGGGTTTGCTTCCATCCGAGTGTAACTTCCTCAGAATCTCCTTAGCATACTTGCCTTGAGATACAAATAGCTTCCCATTTCTCTGCCATATTTCCAATCCAAGGAAATAATGCAAGAGCCCCATGTCCTTCATCTCAAATTCTCTTGCAAGATCATTTTTGCAAGACTTTATGAGCTGCTCATCACTTGTCAATATCAAAACATCAACATAAAGTACAATAATTAAAAGCTTATTGTTGGCCCTCATTTTTTATCTCTTTTTGTTTAGAAAATACACCTTATTTTGCCATATTATTCATCCATTCACCATCTTATTCACCTTATATTAACCCAAAGATGGATATACAGGTATTTAAATTATGTTTTTAAATTATTAGATGTTTTTGTAAAAATTGGAATTTAAGTGCATTTTTGGACAGCATCCGAAATTCCCGTAATGGCCTTATGGTTTGCATATGTGTAGGACACTTGGGCTCAAGATGGATATGTTTCTAGAAAGCTCGGGAACTAAGAATAAGAGTACACCTTTTGGTATAGTCAGACTGAGCTTTAATAGGCTCGGTCAAAGGCAGTCAAACATGACCATTCTTTATGGAGGATCCTTAGAAACTAGGTCAAAACTCTTATTTTATGGGATTTTCTAGATTATGATGGATCTGATGGATGAATTCGACTTGATAGGATAGGATAAGGATAGTTATGATTTGCTGAGCTATTTTAGATGAGTTTGTTAGATACTTTATCTATTTAAGCCTCAAACTTTGAAGGCTTTGATATGTAGAACTTGTATGACTTATTATTATTATTTCTGAGACTTGGAGACATAATTGAAGATTTGTTCTATCATATTTTGATGCTGTTACATGATGGTTGATTTATTGAAGTCTTAAGTAGCTGACTTTACCTTCAGTGTGCGAGGCAAGGGTGGAGGGCCCCCACACCGAGCTAAGTGCACTTCTTAGATTATTTCGTAGCTGCAATTTATGAATTAGCTTGCTTATGTTTAATTTGTTTATGCTGATTATTTTCAAGTATTGATGAATCTAATGGTCATTCTTAACCTGCATATGAAAGGACAAACAAGTGTTTAAATTTAAATATTATTTTCTATCTAATCAAGATCTTCAGTTATAATTCATCTTTACATGCATTTACATGCTTTGATTGCTGATGGATCTTAATCTTGTTTCTATTCTGCATACGAAGAGACAAACCAGTATTTAAAGTTAAATACTTCTTCTATCTGATCAAGAGACTAAAAAATAAGATTCATCTTTTCTGCTTTTTCTGAATTCCTATTTTAACAATAGCATCGTTGATAAATGAATATATGATGAAGGACAATCAAGACCTCTTTAGTGAAGATCCTCTTCAATTATTACTTCATGTATCTTAATCTATTGTTTAGTTAAGTAGTTTTTTATTTCTAATTCACATGGTAATCTTGTTAAGAGAAGGACAAACAAATCTCTTAAGTTAGGAGATTCTTCTGCTTCTAATTACACATCTGAATTTAGAAATTGTTTAAGTTAGATTTATATTTGTAATATGCATTTCCCTAATCATCAATAAACCATCTTCTGAATTGATCGCAACTGAAACCCATATACTTTGGGGATTCTTCTAAGTTCCACTAATCCGGATTGATAAGAAATACTTGCGTTAGTTTACAACATTAAATTGACCCAAAACTTATGATCAACCACAATATGATATAGGTTCGTGCCCGCTTCACTCTTGGTGAAGCCCAACCCAGTGAAATAGTTTTTGATCCTGGTGTACCAAGCACAAGGTGCTTTCTTCGGCCCATACAATTCTCTCTTGAGTCTGCACACATGCGACTCCCTGTCTAAGGTCTAAAAACCTTCCGGATTCTCAATGTACACTTATTCCTCAATAAATCCATTGAGAAAGGTTGTCTTTAGATCCATCCGATGTATCAACCATCCCATCTGTGTTGAGAGTGCAAGGATGGATCTAATCAATGAGTATATTGTGACTGGTGTAAAAGTCTCATCATAGTCAATCCCTTCCACCTGAGAGAAACCTCTGGCCACAAATCTAGCCTTGTGTTTCTCCAAACTCCCATCTGTTGCCTGCTTCACCTTGTAGGCTCACTTGGATCCTACCACTGACTTCCCCACTGGTCTTGGGACAACTTCCTATGCACTGTTTCTGATAATGGAGTCATACTCCTCAACCATGTCATCAACCCATAATGGACATTGAATTTCTTCCTCAAAATAGGATGGTTTTTCCATAATACATTCGCTCATAAGAGCCATGTATCTACTGTACCGCTATGGGGACCTTCTCTTCCTACGCTGTGATGTGGGTGCTTCCACATTCTCTTTCACATATAGCATCAATCTATCAGCCTCTTTGGTGTGCTTCCTTCCATCTCTGGTAGATGGCTCTAAATGAATGGTTTCTACCACTCTCTGTTCCTCTGCTTGTGGCTACTCCACAGCCTAAGGTTCATCCTTTGGAGCTAAGAGCTCCTCAACTGCATGAAACTCAAGATCCCTCTCAAGGGACAATCACACGACTTTCTCTTCATCGAATTTCACATCTCTTCTGACCATTGTCATCCTATGTGCTGGAAAATACACTCGACAATTGTGGGGTGTATCAATGTACCCCAAAAATATCCCTAAATATGATGTTGGCTCTAACTTCTTTACCCCAAAAATATCCCTAACTATGATGTTGGCTCTAACTTCTTTCTAGCATCTTTGGTCACATGGAAATAAAAATATGAACCAAAATTTTTAAAATATGACTCATTCGATCTCTTACCTAAAAAAATCCTCCTCTCGTGTACTCATGCCAAGTATCTGATGAGGACTATGGTTATACAAAAATACTGTTGTATTGCATGCCTATGCCCACAGATGAAACATTAGGCCCTGATCATGCAACATAACTCGTGTTTCTCCCACAATAATTCTGTTATTTCTTTCTTCAACCCCATTTTGCTGTGGGTTATGAGATGCAATCAATTCTCTTTGAATTCCTTCTGAGGCACAAAAGTTCTTGAATTCATTAGCGATATATTCTCCACCATTGTCGCTCCTCAGAGCCTTCACCTTCTTCCATGTATATTTCTCGACAAGTGCCTTGAACTCACAAAACTTGGAGAACATTTGATATTTATTATGCATGAATAAATTCCAACAATTTCTTCAACAAAAAAAAAAAAAAATCACATAATACCTGTGCTTTGTTGGGGGATATGTTGAGAACGATCCACACACATCTGAGTGAAATCTCTTAAGGATTTACGCTGCATTGATTTCCTTATCGTGAAAGGTGGCCTTTGTATACTTCCCCATAGTACACCCTTTGCATGTGTCTCTCTCCACAAGTTACCCTTTGGAAGCCCTGTAGAAATATGTTGCATGATCCTCAAAGCGCTGTGGTATAGATGACCCAACCTCCTATGCCATAACTCACCGATGTCTCGACTCATCACCTTATCTTCTTTAGTGCTCAATGCTGCACAATCATCCACATCAAGTTTGTAGAGGTTCTTCACTCGAACCCCAATATTTTTTGTGGCTTTGTGATGAGGGAATGCCTTTCCTTCACTGAAAATCACATCATAGCCACGATCTTCCAACATAGCAACAAAAATTAAATTCTTATTTAAACTAGGTACATGCATGACATATTTTAGTATGAGGGGTTTACCTGACTCTCCCTGAAAGGTAATTGTACCAATACCGATAGTGATATATCTCCCACCATCACCCATCTCGATGTGCATCTAGAGATCCTTCTCCTCCAAGATACTGAAGAAATATTTGTTTTCGGTCATGTGGAATGATGCTCCAATATCCAAGTACCACAGAAAACCCATCACTAATGACACCATGCATGCGATGAGGGTGAAGTCTAGTTCGAACTATGAAGCAAATGCCTCATCTGCTCCTCCTCCTGAGGCCTTCTTGTTGTTAATATTTTGTGGAAAATTTATGGCATAGTGTCCATGATCATGATAGTTCAAACATTTCACATTTAAAAAGTCTTGCTTCTTGCCTGCCTTGCTAGTCTCAAATTTGGAATGCGACGCATTCCCTTTTCCTTTCTTCGCCTTTCCAACTAAGGCAAAATTCTCCTCATCATCAATATTTTATGATGATATATATTTGGTGCTTTGTCAAAACTCTTCTTGTACCAAGTCGGACCACAATCGCTCCCACTTTGGTAGCTGCTCCCTCAGATTCATAGATTCTTGGTAGCTATGCCAGATCTTGGGAAGGCCTATAAGTGATAATCTCACCAAATCATTATCAACAATAATGATCCCAATACTTCCAAGATCATCTCGACATTGAGTGAACTTGGTCAAGTATTTTTGGATCGTGTCGCATTTATCCATTTTGATATTTCCGAGCTTTTCTTTTAGTGCTAGCTTCCTGTGGTCATTGTTGCTTTGAAACAAATTTGTCAAGGCCTTCCACATGGCATATGGAGTCGTCTTCCCATGGATACTCGAGACAATATGATCTCAAACTCCCTCTAACAAGATCCTTCTCACCTTTGCCACATTCTTCTTCCGTGCATCATGATGTTGAGCACTGGTTGCTGGGCTCGGGAATATCAGTGTCAATGATTCCCTTTAGTTTGTTGTCCTCCAATACTACCTCCATCCTGTCCTTCCATGCAATATAATTTGAATTTCCCTCGAATGCATATTTGAGTCTCAAGCCATTGAAAGACATCTTGATCAATTTCTGGTACCGAAGAATGAATCTGCAAATTTGAATACCTGTTCATCACAAACTCAATTTCTTCTCTTTTATTGTGATTCCTGACACTCTGATACCATGTAGAAATTATACCAATGGAATTCAATCTGATCTTATGATGTACTAAAACAAGATGCTGAATCCTTTTACAAATTTGTGGAAACATAACATGATCGCACAATCACATATAAGAAAGAGAAAGAAATAAATCAATCGCACAACACAATATGTATATGGGGAAAGCATATTGCCTCAAACCCCGCTATCTGTATATTGTATAAAATCAAGGATCATGAAACACTACAATGCTTTCTCTATCAAGAGAAACTCCTGCACTCTACCAATTGCCTCACATTAATCTAGGAAAAATCAGACAATTACTTAGTGAATTCTTAGCCTCTGCTCAACCTGCCTTGTTCACGCATTCCATGAGGAATTGTCACCTAATTAAATAGAAAAATCCCTTGTTTTGATTTTCAATCCTTCCTAGGCCTCCATTTATCTCTGTAACTGACCTGTACAATTTTTTAATAGTTATCATCCCCTTAACCTAAGTCTCAAATGGGTCTTCCTTAGAACTGACATGCAAAGAATATTTATAGAGAATTATCAGTTAAATGATTGATCGCTCATTGTGAATTAAATCAAATTTAATTCAGTGGACATATCTCTAGCTCATCACTCAGTTAGAACTAGTTAAACTGATTTTAACTCAATTAATTGAGTTAACTAATTACAACTCATACATAACTATAATTGGACCCCCTTAAATCATGGAATCACTCTACATGCCTCCTCTTTGACCCTCAACTCGAATTTCCTAAGCTAACTCAGTATTTCTAACTTAGTTAACTAATACAAGTTGTTATGAGATGAAATTTAGTTTCTCTTCCAATTAATTGAAGAAAAATTAAATCAGAGGCCACCTTGGGGTGCCATTTCTTGTTTCCATTTCAACATATGATACCAAACTAATTTGTATTTGAAAAATTGAAGGTTTGATGAAATGTGCAAATTAATTTTAACGTATTTTAGGAAATTAGGAAATTTTCAAAAGCACATAAATTAATGGTTTTTAACTTAGTTTGCAGCATAAAAACAAATACAATAATACCATATATAGTAACGCAAGACAACAAAATGATGAAGGAGTTCACCCCTCCTGGGCTACATCTCCTGGTCTAGCTTCCAATGTTGGGCCTCTTTCATAAAGTGCTCAAATATGTGATTACTTGGATTTTCAGTGCCCAAAATGAAAAAATAATATCTCCAATGGCTCCATAATAGTAAAAAACCCGAAGCTGGGCTCTTATTGGGATCAATTTGGCCAAAAACAGAAGAAGTTATGCTCTAGAGAAGTTTTGTTGCGAACTGATCTACAAACTGCAATGATACACTAACCATTCTATGAATCCACCATTTTCGGAACTGCCAAGCGACAAATTCGCCCAACTCCAGTGAGAATCAAGCCAGATTGGGTGCAAAATTTCACCTCGTTTAATTTCCCAATGACCCCCCCATGAGTGGATAAGACTGGGCCACATGCCCTCCTTTCCACCATTTCATCCGGTCCCGCCAACTGTTATAACCATGCTTTGAACAAATGTGTGCTTATATGCCTCTATGGTTATGTTAAAATTCTACGGCAAACGATTAACTCCTGGGTTATATTACCTGTGTCCAAACTGTGGTTGTTGTGTTGTCACTGGGGCTTTAGGCTAGGGTTAATCCCGAGCCCTCAACGCCCTTTCCTACGGTCTCGTGGGTATTGGGTCACCGGGGACTAGGGCTTAAATTTGGCTTAATCTCCCAAATGCGAACCATGTAAACTTTACATATAACATTGCAACTATAGAGGTTTAGATCCACCGGTGGCATAACGACAAGGATTTGTGCCGACAGTCCATAGGTCATGATTTCAACTCTCTCGAAGGAGGTTCGACCCATAAAATGATTTTTATATACCTTTGGGAGGCCACGTGGCTACCTTCCATTGGCCCACTTCGATTCCACCCATTGGACCCCTTAAACACAATTTCAATGAATCATAACACAATGAATTTTGACCAATGCAGTGAGGCCTCTTGGCAACCTGCCATTGGCCTGAAAATCACAGTCAAAATTCCTAGTCACCCTTCCAGGTAAGTGTACAGACTGCCTAGTCATCGTACCTACATTCTACTAGCAATTTTTTAGCTATTTAGGAAAACTTTCAAAATGCGACATCGAGAGCATATGATATCGGTTTTGAGAGATTCAAGTTGTGTTGGATTCAGGGCGATAATATCTACATTTTGGCACAAGTTTTGAGAAATTTTGAACACTTTGAATTTTGAGCACTTTACTGATCCACTAGATCAACTTCTCAAAGAGGTCTCTATGTAAGAAGTAGTGGAAGCAGTGACGTCCATGCCACCAGGAAATCCCTTGGGCCTGATGGCTTCACCATAGAATTCTTTAGAGCCTACTAGCCTATCATAAAAGAATAGGTCCATGCAATAGTGGAAGACTCGAAGATGAAAAAAATTATCCTAGGAACCTTCAATACAACCTTCCTCACCCTAATCCCTAAGGAAGAAGGGGCGAATTCTCCGAATCATTTCTGACCCATAGCCCTCTAAAATGTTATCTACAATATCATCTCGAAGGTTTTTGATAACATGCTCAATTCACTGCTACCACTCCTAATATCACCCAATCAAGCTGGGTATATTGAAGGAAGGGAGATTCTAGATAGCATCATCCTCTCACATGAAACCATCCATTCACTCCAATCCCTAAAGAAGCCTGAAATGTTGATGCAACTTGACATGTTGAAATATTTCAACAAAATAAGTTGGAAATATATATAGGAAGTCCTCAAGGCCTTCAGATTTCACTTGGACTGTATTGAATAGATTATGGCCCTAGTCTCAGGAGCCTTCTTTTCCATCCTACTCAATGGAACCCCTACTCAACCCTTTGTTCACGCGAAAGGAATCTGAAAGGGTGATAATATTTCCTCCTTCTCCTCTTTCCCCTTTCCTCTTTGTCCTAATTGTAGAAGGCCTGGGGAGGTCTTTGCAAGCTACCCATGTCAACCACAACCTTACTGGTCTCAAGCTACACCCCTCTTCCCCTGCTTCTACCCACCAAAAATTCATTGATGACACCCTTCTTATGGGTGTACCAATAATTGCTGAATATGAAGCCTTCAAGCACATTATGAACCTATTCTCTGAAGCGTTTGGAACCCCGATAAACCATTAGAAATAAACAAATTTCTTCTTCAATAAGCCATTTCCTATCCAAAGAAATTTCATAAGAATCGTAGGATTCTAGAACTACTCTCTTCCCTCAAAATACCTCGGCATGCCCCTAACAGATAAAGCCCTAATTAAAACAACCTGGGAGGACCTCAAGTAAAACAACCTGGGAGGACCTCATCAATAGGTTGCATAATAAATTACCAAATTATACACTTCAATCTCTTAACCTTGTAGGTCATCTCATTTTGGTCAAGTCCATCCTTGAATTCATGCCTCTCTACCTCTTCTTTGCTCTTACCACCCAAAAATTGTAATGAACGCCATCTGCAACATTCAAATGAGATTCCTTTGGAGGGGCTCTAAAAAAAGAGGAAACGGGCCTTAATTGGATGGGCCCAGCTACGCAAACCAAAAAATGCAAGAGGGCTTAGTCTCAAGAATCTTGATCTCTTAGGAAAGTCCCTGGGGGTGAAAACATGGTGGAGGTGGCTGGATGACCCCAACACCCCATGGGCTCAACTATGGAAAGTGAAATATGCTCCCAACCATAGCCAAAATTATCTCACTAGGCTCTCACATCTAGCTCTGAGATAAACCATATGGAACCAAGCATGGAAGAACAAAGAAGTGATATAGAGGGACAACTTCTGGGAGATACACAATGGGGAAAGTGCCTTATTTTGGGAGTATTATTGGAAACAACTCTTGAATCTCAATGAAAAACATCATACCCCTCTCCAGATTTCCATCAAAGCAAAAGGAAAAATTCGAGTAGCTCACTATTGTAAACCAACAACTGAAGGAAGTAGATGGAGCGAATGGTTGAGCAAGCAGGAATGGAATCCCTTTCTTGGAAATATGAAATAGTACTCTTTTGAAAAGCGCCTCAAGGAATGAAAAATCCAAGTGGATCACGACGAGGAAAAATTAAGGTGGGGGAAAAACTCTACAGTTCTCTTCAATATTAAGGAGGCCTATGGGTACATTGAAAATCATGAAAAGATGGAGTTAAATCAAAGATGGATCACTTTATGGGAAGAAAACAATGGACTAAAATCACTCTCTTCCTTTGGTTTTTCCTCCACAGTAAAATACTTACTTGGGACAATCTCTGGTGAAGAGGTTTTTCGGGACTCTCCAGATGCCGTCTGTGTGATTCGTAGGAAGAGTCCATCAATAACCTTCTGAATAATTGTGACTACACTTCCAAGCTATGGGAATGTCGGGAAAAATATTTAGGACGATTGATAGGAGCATAGCCTCAATTTATATCACCCCAGACAATTGGAGAACTAAAATTTCCCCTCACCTGGTAGTCAACTGAGTTTGGAATCTCCTACCAGGAGTTGTTTCTTCGGTCACCTGGAAAGAGAGAAATGCAAGAATATTCAAAAATGTGAAAACGTTAGGGGGGAGGTCTTCTCCTTATGGTCAGGTAGATAATTCGAGAAACTATCTCCATATCCAAACTCCCTACAATGCAAGGCCCTCCCAACAAATCTAATCTTTGTATCTTGCAACTTTTTGACCTTGAAAACATCTCCACCGCTACTCCCACCCCCCCTCCACCCTCTTTTGAAATTCCTAATACCAGGACTCCACCGGAAAGCAACATGTTCAAAATAAACTATGATGGGGCCTCTAAAGTAAATCCAACCATGGATGGCATTAGGGGCATCGTCATAAATCATAAGGGTGATATATTTGGGTCTTTCATGTTAAATTAGGAATCACCACCAACAGCGTGGCAGAGCTCTAGGCCATGGAGCATGGGGTGGTAATAGTAAATGATAATAACTTTGTCTCAATGATCTTGGAAGGAGACTCCTTGATGGCTAGTCTTATTTCCTGCAAAATCCAGCATGGGTCCTCGGTCAAAAAGGTAACTGACAATTGTAGGTTGGAAATTTAAACACTACACCGCATCAAAAAACACATTGGTGATTTGGGTGGGATCCACTTCTAGGAGGTTCGAAGGAAAGTGAATGTCATGGCATACTGTCTTACCAATGAAGGAACAATTAGCAGGGATACATTGTACTCCCATGCATGGAGGGATATTAGGGAAGGTTCCCTCCACCATGATTGTGAAGCAATCAACATCAAGGGCAGTGGTATTAATAAGCCTTCCATAGGCCTGTAGAATCCTCCTTATCAATGATCTGGATCTATGTATGAACACAACAGAATACAAATATAACCATAAATAAAAATATGCAGCAGAAATAACACTTCATTTTATTAATATCAAAGAATTGAAATTTGTTTACAGACAGAATGGAAATAAACTAGCTAGGGCGTTGGTAGCTTATCTCTGAGAAGATATGTGGTGGATATAGGCCTCTGAACTATGTTAAAATGAGGCTTGAGGGCCTATTTATTATTTAGAAACAATGGGAAACCATAAAAATCCAAAACCCTAACCCTAGGAGATGAAGCGCCAAAACTATGGGCCCTGTTTGGGTTAATTGGTGTTTCAACTTCCCGGGGATTTAACTTTGGCATACGCTCTCCATTTGACGCGCACCATACCTCATTAGAAAGATATATATGAGGAATACAAATTTTGGTGTGATCAATGTTGGTCCATAATCTCATGTTGCTCCCATATTTCCCAAAAAACGTCATTTAGGGCCCCAAAACAACTCCAGAAGTTCAGGACCCGAAAAACTGCTAAAAATGGCAAGTTGTGTTGGAACTAAAAAAATGAAAGAGACAATGGTGGGGCCCCAAGTGGAATAGGTGGGTGGCCACCAATATCCACCTGGATCATTCCTCCCCCCTTAGGAAGCAATGGTCCCCATTGCATTGAGTTCCTCCATGAGATGAGGAAACTTCTGCTGAACTTGGTCCCTAGTGAACCACTTACCTTGGTGCAGGAGTTGGCCAACTTTGACAACTCGATACAGTTGGATATTATGTTGGAAAGTGTTCTTGATTTGCATGTCCATGATACAATCTGTGGTGGCTTGTTCCATGCAGTCTGGGTTTAACTCTGTTGGTGTGAGTTGTTCTGTAATGTCAGAGGTGTCTAGTAGAGGTGGGAAGTAGGGACGAAGGCGGTCTACATTGAATACTGGGTGTGGACCAAGGAATGGTGGAATACTGAGCTTGAAGGAAATTTTCCCTACAACCTTGGTGATGGTGTACATCCCATATCGGAGTAGGCGAAGCTTCCGGTGGGGTCTAGTGAGGCGCTCCTTCTGCAAATGTAGCCACACTTTGTTGCTCACCTAGACATTGTGTGGCACCAGATTTTGATCATGTCATTGTTTGTACTTAGCATTGGATTTGTCCAATATGTCATGAACCTGTTGGAGGATGTGTTGAATGCGCTCGATGAGGTTTTTCACTTTGTCAGCTTCAGACTGGACATGAACCGAATTGGCCTGAGTAGCCGCAAATGGCATGGCTGCCTCAATGGGACATAGTGTCTGGAATCCCAAGCCCACCTAAAAGGTGTTGTGGCCGGTTGAGCTGTGGAGAGCCCAGTTATAACTGTGTTGTACATATGGGAGGCTCTCGTCCCATGTGCATGGATGATTTGAATTGTACATGCGTAGAATGTATACAATCATCGTGTTGATGACCTCTGTTTGGCCATCATTTTGGGGATGGAAAGTTGTGGACTTGGTGAGCTTGGTGTCCAGTATTGACCAAAGGCTGGACCGAAATGTGTTGAGGAACCTGCTGTCCCGATTTGATATGATAGACTATGGGATCCCAAAGTGCACCACCCACACTCGTTCAAAGAAGAGTTTAGTAGTGGCTTCTACTATGATATTCTTCTTACAGGCCGCCATAATGGCCATCTTCGAGAATCTGTCGACGACCACGAAAACACAATTGTTTCCATGCTTAGTAGAAGGAAGGCCCGACATGTAATCTAGATGGATTCTCAAGGCCGACTAGGGGTAGGTAGCAGAGTATATAGGCCTTGATTATTGATGGTCGGTTTGGCAATGGCGCAAGAAGTGCAGGATTTGATGTACTTCCCGACATCCTGTCGAAGGTTTGGCCAATAGAAATACTTCCACAATACTGCCACTGTTTTCTCGACCCCGAAATTCCCAACGAATAAACTATAGTGTGCTTCCCATATAATCTTGGCATGCTTGATTGAAGGAACACAAAGGTGTCCCAGGTGACATAACAATGCATCTTGGAGGTGAAAATTTGGAACTTGCGTACCCCCCAAGAGTGCCTTGTATGTGTGGCCGAATTCTGCATCGCTCTTATAGAGAAGTGGCCAGTCAGAAGTCTCATGCCCACAAGAGTTGAGAACGGTGGTTAGTGCCATGATTGGTGGTCGACTAAGGCAGTCTGCAACATTATTGGTGCTACCCTTCTTGTACTTGATATTTAAATGAAACTGTTGCAGATATGTGGACCACTTCTGATGGCAATCGTTCTGCAACTTCCCTTGTGTATGTATGAACTACAGGGGTCGGTGGTCTATGTGGATGACTGTTTCCTTCCCCAAAATGTAATGCTTCCATTGTCGACAAGCATGCACAATGGAATACATTTCTTTGTCATAAGTGGATACTTGAGAACTGTTTCAGACAATGTCTCACTGTGATATGCCACTGGATGCCCCTGTTGAGTAAGAACTGCCCCAATAGCATAGTCAGAGGCATCTGTCTCGATCTCAAATGGTTGTTGCAAGTCTGGTAATGTGAGAACTGGGGCAGAACATAGGCGATGTTTCAATTCTATGAATGCCTTCTATTGATATTCTAACCAAAATAATTTTATTTGGCTCCTCCTTTGGTGACTTGACGCAAGGACCAAGTGATATGAGAGAATCCGAACACGAGACTGCGGTATAAATTAGCAAGACCCAAAAAGCTACGAAGCTTTGTTAGAGTGGATGGGGTTGGCCAATCTCGAATGAATTGGATCTTGGTTGGATCCAAATGCACCCCCCTTTCATCAATAATGTATCCCAGATATTGAACCTGGGTCATGCCAAGAGTGCACTTCTCCAAATTGGCACACAACTTGTGTTGCCGCAGTGTTTGGAGGACTTGTCGAATGTGGTGGAGGTGCTCTTCCAAAATCTGGATGAAGATCAGAATGTAATCCAAGTACACCACTACAAATGAGTTGGTGAATGGCTGCAAGATGTCATCCATCAGCCTCATGAAGGTTGCAGGAGCATCCGTCAACCCAGAAGGCATGACCAACCATTCGAGAAGCCTCTCCTTAGCTTTGAAGGTAGCCTTCCACACATCGGAGAGTTCGATAGGTACCTGGTGATACCCAAAATTCAAGTAGATCTTGCTGAAATAATTCACCCCTTTGAGTTGGTCCAGAAAGTCATCAATCTGTGAGATTGGGTACCTATTCCGGACGGTGATCTTGTTCAGCACCCAATAGTCAATATAGAGTCTCCAAGTCCCATCCTTCTTCTGTACCAACACGATCGGGCTCCCACAGGGCGATGTACTTGGTCAGATGTAACCTTTATGCAACAGATCCTGAATCTGCCTCTTGATTTCATTGTTCTCTAGGACATGGCGCTGATAGATCGGTCCATTGGGTAGTAGCGCACTTGGGGTCAGATCAATGGGTTGCTTGACCTGATAGTGCAGAGGCACTCCTGTGGGTGAGGTGAAGATGTCCTCATACTCCTCCACAACCTTTTCCATTTGTTGTTGTCATGCAAAGGAGCCCTGTCTGGAGGTTGTGGCCACAATCTTCTTCTTGCCCTGGGGGCGGATCATTAAGAAACCAAATTTCCTAGTTTGGGAAATGAGCTTACTACATTGTTTTGCAATAACCAAAGAGATAGCAGCAAGTGATGGTACCTCTGGTATCCTGTACAACTTATTTCCCAAAGTAACAATAACAATGCGAGGCCGAGATTCATACATAGCATGTCGCTTCCACAAGTATGGTTGGCCTAATAATACATCAGAAACATCAAGAGGAGCAATTTCACATAATACCTCATCTGTGAAGGGCTTGATGCTGTAGTGAAGGTGGCACTATTGGCTGACGTGGAGATCCCGTCCTTGGTGAAGCCACCCAATGGTGTATGGTCGTGGGTGTGCTATGGTAGGAAAACCCAACCACTTCATGGAGTCTGCTGAAATGAGGTTCTTTTGGCTCCCATTGTTGAAAATGAACCATAGCGGGGAATCATTTACCCACATCCGGGAGTGGAAGAGACGCTCCTCCTCCTCTGGATCTTCTGGTTCCTCCTTCTGGATCTTCGTAGTGGCAACAGTGGCGTTGGGCTTCGCATCAATAATCTGTTTCCATTTTTCATTCCCCTTTTCAGGTTCTGATTCAAAGTCAGAGCATGGATCTAATTCATAAGCCCTCATCTCGGCCACCAGCGACTGCTTGGCCCAACACTCACTTGTGTTGTGAGTGTAGCTCTTATGGAACTCACACCAATTTCCCATGTCCTTCTTTGGCTTCACAGTGTTGTTATTTTCTTGTGGCTTTGGCGGGTTGTCTTGGGAAACCATGCCTTGGCTTTGCCCTTTTTTCTACGGTTTGGGGGCACCTTTCCCTTGCTTTTGATTCACAGATCCAAATTCTTTCTTCTTCTGTTTGAATTTCTACTCAATCTTGGCAGCATACGAGTATGTTGTACCAAGCGAGGAGATGCCAAGGAACTCCATTTCCTCCTGAATGCATCTATGAAGACAACTACAATACTTTAGCACCAAATGTTTCTCCGAATCTTTGATACCCAAATTTGTGCATAGGGTATGGAGCAGATTCGTTAGCTCATGCACATCTTGATCCCTTTGTTACCGTAGCGTGGTCCATTGTATGTACTTGTCCTCATAGCTCCCCATGGGATAGTATTGTTCCTTGATGGCATCTCGGAAAGAAATCCAAGTGGGTAAGACTGAGAACAAAGAGGGTTCTGTCTCGTCCTTTTTTTCACAGTATGTTTCCCACCAGTCCTTGACATGGGGGGTAGCTTTGACGAGTGCAAAAATAATCTTCTCCCAGTTGGAAAAGTCATGAACCGAGAAATATCCTTCTAATAGATTCAAACATATATCTACGAATCTATTTGACCCTCAAATATAGGAATGTCAAAGTTTACTTGTACGTTAAAGGGAGTCATGCCTCCAGAGTGGCTGTTGGATGCAGATGCACCGCTGGTGGGCAGTCGTTGAAGGATCTGAGCAACGTTATCCATCATCGAGTTCCTTTGTTTTTCGAGGGCCTCCTTGAGCAATATTTTGATAGGATCTCTTGCTCCCTCATCTTTATTTTCGTCCCCCATGGGCGGTCTTCGGGGTTTGCGAGGTTGATCTTGCAAAGGTTCAACCAGATCGAGCCCTAACTCCTTATACCCTGACCTCGTTGGGGACATGCAAAGAAGGATTGAGAAAAAGAAGACCTCTCTGATACCACTAATCTGGATCTATGCAGGAACGCAACATAATACACATATAACCATAAATAAAAAGATGTAGCAGAACTAACATTTCATTTCATTAATATCAAAGAACTGAAATTTTCTTACAGACAGAATGGAAATAAACTAGCTAGGGCGCTGGTAGCTTATCTCTGAGAAGAGATGTGGTGGATACAGGTCACTAAACTATTTTACAATGAGGCTCGAGGGCCTATTTATTATTTAGAAACAATGGGAAACCCTAAAAATCCAAAACCCTAACCCCAGGAGATGAAGCGCCAAAACTATGGGCCCCGTTTTGGTAAATTAGTGTTTCAACTTCCCGGGGACGTAACTTTGGCATACGATCTTAGTTTGACGCGCACCATACCTCGTTAGAAAGATCTATCTGAGTAATACAACTTTCAGTGTGAGAAGTATTAATCCAAGGACCCATGTTGCTCCTGAATTTCCCAAAAAACGTTTTTTAGGGCCTCAAAATGGCTCCGGATGTTCAGGACTCGAAAAAATGCTAAAAATAGTAAGTTGTGCCGAAACTGAAAAAATGAAAGAGAAAATGGTGGGGCTCCAAGTGGAATAGGAGGGTGGCCACCAATATCCACTTGGATCACTCAACTCATACAATCCCTCTAAATTCATACAATGCACTCCAATCCAAGTATCAAGGCCCATAGTTTCTATAATATCCCTTAGATCTTAATCATGTCACAAGTTAGAAACCACCACCTTATTGGCCCAAGTACCAAAAGATTCCTTGATCATCCATGAGAATTGATGGAAAATATAAAGCTAAATTTCATGGTTTTATTACTACTATCATTATCCTTGGCAACCTCATTTCCCAGACACCCTAAGAATACCCCTGTCCTGACACTCTCCTAGATCATTCCTTTCCCCCCCACAATCTGGTATTCCCTCCCATATTATCTCACTCCCCTAGCTATAGCCCTATGCATCACTCCCTTGGCAGTAACCATCTCTCCTTGTAAAATAGTGTGGCTCGAGACCCCCTTCGCACCTGACAATGTCCCTTCTACCAACCGACGTAGAGGCCAGAACATGGACCATTGGCACCATGCCAAACTAAGGCCGACAACTAGAGAAGAATCGGTTTCTAGGCAAGACACCCTGAACCATTACATCACCGTCCCTCAAGAAACCAAAGAAAATATTTCTGACCTAGAGAATGAAGATAGGGATATTAAAAGAAAAACTAAAACTGAAGAAGTGGATTTTTGAACCAGGGCTAACTAGAGCTAGATAAAATATGTATAATAGAACCATAGAGCTTTCCTTCAATATGAAGACAATTATGGAGTTGGCGATGCAAAAAAATATCGAGGCTAGAAAAACCATGGAGGAGAAGTTGGAAAAGCTGAACGACAAGTTCACTATTTATGTCAAAAAAATCCATCACATCGGATTCATCACCAGTTACTCCCCGCACTTCTCTCTGTTCAAACGCAAGATGGAAACTTCTCAGGATGGGAATGCAATCACACCCAAAATAAAGAGGGATTCAAGAGACAACTTAGCCAGCCAATCGACCAACTAAGTCACTTTTGCAGGAGGAACTCCAGAGATTCCCATCACGCTAAAAGAAGACCACTCTGTTTGATCTGTCTCTTATGTGGTCTGTTAGCACTTAGTTTAGGCGTCGCCCTTTGGACTTGTTATTTTTGTCTTTTTGAAAAAAGTGCTAAAGGTCAAACAACATGTAAAAGTCATGGAAACCTCGATGAGGGGTATACCATCACCTGTTTTGTAACCAAATCTGTTCATGTTAGTATGTTTAAGGTTGTGTTGTAGTATTACAACAACTCCCCATTATCCAAATAAAATAGATTAGAAAGAATAATAAGGACCCTTCAAAATTTTTAGGGTAATATTTATTTTTAGAAATAAAACCTAAAAATAGGATTTTATTAGATTAAGCTTTAATTTTTCTTTAAAAAATAAGAAAAACACCTAAATGAACCCACGAATAAAAAATCATAAAAGCGGGAAGAAAACAGCAACGAAATTGCGAATATCGAATCGCAGAAATAACGAAATGCCGAAGTACGAACAACGAAGTTACAATATGTGATTCGCCGAAATGCGAAGTAGAGAAACCCGTCATCTAACGGATTTCGATATCAAAATTCGCAATCTGACATACCCCGATATCGCATCGCATCTAAAATCATCTCAATATCGCAATATGAGCTAGGTGTGCAGCACGTTTCTACTGATATAGACAACTCCAAGGATCAGGAAGAAATCAGGGAAACCTCATTTACTGTAGAGGTTTCAAAAATTGTTCTTGAGTAAACCCAGATCCAAGGACACAATGATATAGAGGAGAAACTAAAAGACAAATCAACCCAAAATATGGAAATCATCCTGGCTTTCCCGACTACTGAAATAGTCCTAAAAATTGAAGAGATACCTCCATTGGATGTATTTTATAGTCCAAGACACAAAGCTGTCATGACCAGGTCAAAGAAGAAGTGAAAGATGGAAGAATCTCCAGAACTTCCTATAGATGCAACACTAATGCGAGTCCTTTGGAAAGGAAATCAATCAGCTCCAGGGAAGGAACTTAACAGATTATCTCAATTTGTAGGTGCTTATGAAAATGCAACCATTGATAAGGCAACATAAGTTGAATCATTAATTACAGAAAAGGATCATAAAATTTCTTAAATTGAGCAAGTTTTATCTGATGAAAAGCAAAGGATCGAGCATGAGCTGCAATAAAGCATCATTGATCTACAACAAGAGTTTGAAGGTGTCATACTCAAACTCGAAAACAAGATTAAAGATAAAGATCAAATAATACATCAATTGTAGTAGAGGATTGAAAAGCTCAAGGAAAAGCCTGAAATCAATGAATTAAAGAAAGAAGCAATAGAGTTGGAAGCATTACTTGCAACACAACAAGCAGTTTTCTATCAGAAGTATAATCAAATTCAAGAGCAAGTTAAGACTAGTAATCAATTAGTCACTCAGATTTCTAATTTGAGAACTTATTATGAATAAATTGATGATAAGGTGTCAAATTATATATATTGGCAAGACACTGCACAGGGTAGAGCAGTCGATATCCCTCGCCTTGAAGAATCAATTAAAGATCTAATATTTGGAGATTGGGATATTAAAATGAAGAACACTAAAGTAGCTATTATTAGAGCTAAGAATTTATCTTCGAACATCTGTGAGTATATAAAATATTCTCTTCTTCAATCCAACCTGATTCATATAGCAAGAAAAGACACCATGCCAGATATCAGTTTCCTAAAGCAATCCTGGCAAGAGACATCAAACATAAAAGCTATTGACATAGAAAATTTGATAAGGTTAAATATGGAGATTTACTGGTACTTATTGATTAAGCCTCATAACCAATTGATAATGTTGAGGTGCCTCTCCAATGCAATAGCTCAACTTCTTCCAGCATTGAACGATGCAGTATTCACGAGACATATGAGAATGCATCTGATTCATCCCCCCTAGCTCGAACATATTATCAAAGCATGCCAACTCAAAGACCAGCTAGAGAGTGAATCCGCGAAACAGTCATGAGACTGTTACAACTTATACATTTTATTTTCCTAGTTTATAGTTTTATAGTTTAGAGTAATATTAGAGACTTCTTTTACAAGTCTTCTATTTTTGTAATATTAATTAGTATTTAAACCCCTTTCATGCATTTAGAAAGGGGTCCATAATATTGAGAAGACTGCTTTTTGCACTTACACTATCGTTTGAAAGAAAGTTATCTAATTGAAATTCTGAACCTTGAAGCTATCTTTTCAGTCCTAAAGCTATGGTGCAATGGGTACTATTATCTGTGTATTGATTGTTTTATGTTTCTGAATTTTGGAAAACTTGTTTTTGTCTCTTAGTTTCATTCTTATAAGCATTGAAGTGATATATGTTTTTATTACTATTGCTATAATATATTGAACGGTATGTTGTTAGATGTGAGACTTAGTGATCTTTTATGTGATTAATTTTATTCATCAAATAATTCAATTAAATTTATTTAGTTTCTTAAATGTGCTTATATTCATTAAGTATGTAATCATCTATATTATTTCATGCTTGTGAAATTCTACGCCTTAATCATATAAATGAATCCAATCCCGGGAAGTAGTTAGACTAATTATAATTTATGTTATCATTAGAATAAATCACTCCGCTAGTGTTGATTTAATTTATTTTGTTACATAAAATTTCTTTATACGGGAAACTGGTCCCTTTATCCCCGATCGAACCCACAATTTCAATGGAAAAGGAGTTGTTTTAAGCTCCCGACTGGGTGGAATCCCTAATGTTGAGGAAGTCACTTTCCAACCTTCAACTTTTTTAGTGCTAGAAGGAGGGCCATCCAACTATGTATGGCATATAAAGCTAAATCTCAATCAATAATCCAACGTAAGAGTCAATCCCCCTCCAAATTTCCTACAATTTCTATATCTCATTCATTATCTCCAGGTCATAAGTCTAAAGTTGTAGAGCCATCTCTTTCATCTCCTGAAACATTACCTCATATACCTTTTTCAAATTATATTCTCGTGTCTCCCAAAGTTCAGTATTTGATTGAGAAGTTAGAACAAATTACTATATCTTCAGATAAACCTGTTAATCTTGAAATTTCTGAAGAAAGTGTTACATCCATATTTCGAGGTACTGGTGTATTAACCCGATCAAAAAGTGAAAAACTTGGGATAACTCCTTTTGAGTTTCCTATTTATTCTCATCGTAAAAAAGATACTACATCAACATCTCAATCAAGTATCAGCGAGATCACATCACCTTCATCTCCATTTACTTCTACCTTCTCTTCTCATCAACCCATTTCTGATCAAACAATTAGTGCCTCTATAAGTAGTATTAGTCCAGTAGTAAGTTTTTCTCCATACACATATGCTTCTGGACCTACTATCTCATATTCAAAAACAACAAGTCAAGTAATGGCCAACTTACCATGGGTCAATCTAGATGCTGTTCAAATGGTAAATTTACATCCTCTCCCAGATCATTCAGAAAAATGGTTACCAAAGTATAATACTGATGATGGTCTTCCCACTGAAGAACATCTCAATAATTTTATGTTAGCCATGAATCTCAATGGCGTTGAACATGAAGATGTTGTAGTTAGATTGTTTCCATATAATTTCTGAGGATCTACAGGATCCTGGTATCCCCCCCCCCCCCCCTTCGGGCTCTATAGGAGATTGGGATACTTTTCAAGAAAAATTTCTTGCCAAATTTGGTGATGATAGGACAATTGCGTCATTGATCAATGATCTTTCTAATTTAAAAAATAATACAGGTGAAAAGATCAAAGACTTCAACTCTAGATTTAACAAGTTATTGAACAAAATTCCAGCTACCTCTAAGCCTGGATTGGATGTACAAATATAATGGTACATATCTTCCCTTCCTTCTAATATAGCAATTTTTGTAGATAGAGCTAATAAAGTCACTCCTGTAGAAAACATGAAATAGGCCTTGTTTGTTGAAAGAAGAATTGTTGCTTTAGAAAAGAAAACAGAGCTCCAAGATAAAATATCTAAAAAGGTAACATTCAAAGATGAGCCAAAGAAGAAAACTCCTAAAGATCCTTTTGATCTTGAGGGATTAAAATCTCAAAACCATGTCCAACAATATGGTCGAAATAAAAAAACAGGTTGCTAAAACCTCTACCAGGAACCCTTTAGATCATTTACAAAAAATTAATTGTCTGTCTCTTAGCCTCCTAATGTTATTTCTAATGTTGAATCTGACCAAGAAGAAGAAGAAGAAGAAACTACAACTTTTGTTGATGAATCTCAAGATGAAGAAATTTATAAATTACATGGATTATGGGATTTCATTTTACCTTCCTCTGATGATGAGACGGAAGATGAAGCCATTCCTGTTAGCACACGAAGTAGAAATTTTGTAGAACCAACTCAATCAACACAAAAACTGAAAATCCCAACTTCTATTGGTAAAGAAACACTTGTAAATAAAAAACCTCTAGTCAAATCATCTCAGCAGGCCATCATTGATTCCCAACCAATAAAATCTACACCCAATCCTCAATCTAAAAATTTAGTAGTATTCGATACTATTGAATATAATCTAATTGAGGATATGAAGAATATTAAAGCTAATATTTCTCTTTATGAAGTTAGAAAATTAAAGCAAATTTTTTTTTTTTAAATTAAAAGATCTTAACGCAGTTACAACATCACCTCTTCCTCCAACTGTTGTAGCTAAAGCTGCTAATGGAATAGGGAAACTGCCGATTGACAATTCAAACAAAGTTAATGCTTCAGATTCTATTTTGATTGGTGATAGATCTAATTCTCATACTCCTCCTTTTCTTTTAACTTTTGAAATCTATAATAGAAATGTTCATAATTGTTTGGTCGATTCTGGGGCTTCATCCAATATAAATCCATATTCAATTTGAAAAAACTTAAATATCGCACCCCAGAAGCCATCGGTTAGTATAGTTCAATTGGATAGAACAAAGGTGAAGGTCTTAGGAGAAATCAACTCGATAAGTATTATATTTTCATGAAACCCAAAATTTTCTCAGATTATTGATATACTTCTTGAAGTCATCCCTGAATTTTAGGGTTTAGTTCTTAGTCGAGACTGGTTTGAAAAATTACATGGATATTTTGCAATAGACTGGTCTCACATGTGGCTTCCATATAATGGAAAGCCAAATCAAATCAGAATCAATTGTGAAAAACATATGAAGTACTCAGTTATAGACCTTGGGGAAGAAAATGAGCTTATAGCATTTAACAACAACATTTTGGGCAATTAATCTGAAGATTCACTCTTAGGAAATTTTAATGCGCAAAGTTCACCTTTTCCAGTCAATTTTGTTAACTCACAAGTATAATTTTTTTTCTCAAAATGATTCCATTAGATGTTTCGATTTAGAAGAAGAAACTATAGTCCAATCTCCGTTTTGGAAACTTTATTTTGATGGATCAAGATCTAATGATGGTGTAGGAGCAGGATGCATAATTATTAGCCCAAAAGGCGAGAAAACCATGCTAGCCTGTAGTTTAGAATTTGAATGCACTAACACTATTGTTGAATACGAGGCATTGGTTCAAGGTCTCCAAAAAGAAATTGGTCTTGATATACAATATATTCAGGTGTTTGGAGATTCAGATATTTTTGTAAGACGAGTGCAAAATACAATTCATTGTCTCTCAATTCACTTGAAACATTACCAATCCTTGGTTAAAGACCTCACATCACATTTTATAACATTCAATATCTCTCATATTCCTAGATCACAGAATGCGAATGTTGAACTTTTAGCTAATATTTCCTCCAAGCTTATTCCACCAGAGGATTTTAGTCCTGACAGATTCTCTATTGAATTAATTTTCCGACCATCTATAACAGATAATGTTACTAGTTGGCAGGTTTTTAATGATGATAGTGATATTTTAAGTTTTCTTACTACTGAGAAATCATATGATGATCAAATTATGGATGAAGATGAACATGGTAATCAAATCGAGCAACAAAATGATAAAAATATTTTTCCAAAATCCGTGGTAAAGCTTGAAGATTTATATGATTTGAAAGACAGATTCAATAAAGTCAATAATTCTAAACTATAGATTTCTACTCTAAGGTTTGAATTAATTAACTTAGGATCTACCGATTTACATCAAGATATAAATCTAGGGCTTAGCCTTTCATCTGAAGAAAGAAATGCATTCATTTCACTACTGAAGAGATACAAAGATATTTTTGCATGGAATTACCAAGATCTTAAAATGTATGACCCAACAATCATTCAACATACTATTCCTATGGTACCCGATGTTAAGCCTATTCAACAAAAGCTCAGGAAAATTCATCCAAACTTGGAAACTCAAATAAAAAATGAATTAAACAAATTATTGAAAGCCAAGATCATTTTTCCTGTTAGAAATTAAAAACGAGTTTCTAATTTAGTGCCCGTTAAGAAAAAGAGTGGAGATATTCGAATTTGTATTGACTTCAAAAATATGAACAAAGCATGTCAAAAGGATAATTTTCCTTTACCATCAATGGAACAAGTTTTACAATCAGTAGCAGGTTCTGAATTAATGTATTTTCTAGATGGATTTTCAGGGTATAACCAAATTTTGGTTCATCTAGAAGATCGTTTGAAAACTACATTTCGAGCCAAATGGGGAACTTATGCATATCAAAAGATGCCCTTTGGGTTAATGAATGTAGGAGCCACATTTCAGAGAGCCATGGATATTTCATTTCAAGGATTGATAGATAAAACAGTGGTAGTATATCTTGATGATATAACCATATATTCAAAAGAGAGAAATAATCACTTGCAGGACTTAAAGTAGATATTTGCAAGATGCAGAAGACTTGGGATCTCTCTTAACCCAAAGAAATCAATTTTTTTTTTAAGCGAAGGTAAACTTCTAGGTTTTATTGTCTCAAAGAATTGAATTTGTATCAATCTAGACAAGATTAAAATGATTTCAGAAATTTCACTACCACATATTAAAAATTCAATGCAATCCTTTTTAGGGAAGATAAACTTTTTCAAACGATTCCTTCCAAATTTTTCACATATAGTTCCTCCACTACAAAAGATGAACACGAAAGATACATTGTTTAAATGGGGAGAAGAAGAAAAGGAAGCATTTCAAATCATGAAACAAGGAATTGTTGATGCTATGTCTCTTTCAACTCCTAATTTTTCCAATGATTTCATTCTATATACGCTTGCCTCAAATCTATCATATGTAGTGGTTTTAACTCAACCAGATGATAAAAAACTCGAAACCCCAATTGATTTTTTAAGGAGCTGAATTGAACTACTCAGAAGCCGAAAAACATGAATTTGCAGTTTATAAAGAAGTCAAGTATTTTTGACCTTTTCTTTTGAAAAATCATGTCAAAGTAATAGTTCCTTTCTCATCATTTAGACAAATACTTATATAGAAGGAACTAGGAGGAAAAAGGGCCAACTGGGTAACAACAATGCAAGAATACGACTTAGAGATAAAACCCGCTAAATTTGTAAGAGGTCAAGGATTTTGAAGGTTGATTACAGGAATGAATGACACATCACCGGATGAGGTAACATTAGGTATTGAATATTTTACAGAGGTACTCAATGTTAACCCTCAATCTTAGTATGATGATTTGATATTTTATTTAAAGAACGGTCATGCTCCACTTACTTTGGATTTAAAAAGAAAACGAGTGTTAAGATTGAAAGCTAATCGATATCCATTAGTCAATGATGTGTTATTCAGAAAAAATTATGACTCCGTCTAACTTAGATGTTTAGAGAAAACTAAAATACCTAATGTGCTCCAGGAACTTCATGATGGATCAGCAGGTGGACACTTTGGTGGAGACACCACATCACATAAAATCTTACATGCAGGATATGACTGGCCAAAATGATTCAAAGATGCACACAACTATGTCAGAAAGTGTAAGATTTGTCAATCTACAGCAGGAAGACAAAGAAAAAATTCAGTTCCACTTCAAACGATCAACATGGAACAACCTTTCAAACAATGGGGACTTGACATAATAGTTGAGATCGTTCCTAATTATTCTAAACAACACAAATATATATTGACTACTATAGATTATTTTACGAAGTGGGTAGAAGAAATACCTCTTAAGACAACCAACTCTGAAAACATTATTGAGTTTAGTGATCAATTCATCATTACAAGGTTTGGTGTGTTCCTAACACTCTAGTATTTGGCAATGCTTCTTATTCTTTCTGGTAATGCCATGATTGAATTTTATTTGAAAATAGGCTTTAAATTAAAGTATTATGAAAATTATTATCCTCAAGGAAATGGTCTAGCAAAATCAACAAATAAAAACCTCATAAGAATAATTAAACGAACTATCGATCAAAACCAAAAAAACTGGCATAAATCCTTAACTTTTGCACTATGGGCAGATAGGATAACTAGAAAAGCTTCAATATGAACTTCTCCTTTTCGATTGGTATATGGGAAAGAGGCAATTTTACCTTTGAATATAGCTATCCCATCAACAATCCTAGTTGAATTAATTAATGAACAACCTTTCTCTTCATTACAATTAAGGATGTATGAAATAATTAAAATGGAAGAAGAAATAGAGAAAGAAAAAATGATAAACAATCATCATCAACAGTTGATAAAAACTTTGTTTGATTCAAATATAGTAAAAAATAAACAATTTGAGATTGGAGATTTGGTATTGAAATGGGATAAAGTGCATGAGGATAAAGGAAAACATGCAAAATTTCAAAAAATCTGGCTTGGCCCTTTTCAAATAATCGAAAAAATAGGTCCATCAAATTTCATTTTTCAAGATTTACAAGGGAAGAAGGAAACTCTTCCTATTAATGGACTTGTCCTTAAAAAATATTTTTCTTAAAGATCAATAGTTCTTTTGTATAAATATGTCGATAGGTTTAATTCAAAATGAATTAAGTTTTTGCAATATTATGCAAAAGGTGAAACACTTTATCATTTTTCTTGAACATGGAAGTGTTAATCCTTAGAGATATAAAATAAGGAAATAAATCATAAATTGAATTCTCTATTTCTTTGGAAGGTTTTGATTTAAATCACTGATTAGAAAGAAGAATTCTTTCGACTCATGTGAATTGAAAAGTTATTTTGACATGAACGATGTTTGAAAATTTACTTTTGCAAAGTGGGAAATTTATTGAAGTATTAGCATATTTTACTGAAATGGTCATTCAAAAGCTCATAAAGAGAAAAATGACAACCTCACCATTCATTTATATTTATATATTTTTTTCTTAGTGTCATTCAAAAATATAAAAAACTTTAAAGTTGAGAGATCTCATCACGAGTCAACTCATCATGTTCATAGGAAACTGATAAACTTGAGATTATCAATTGGCTACCAAACCAAGATAGTGGCTCATGGTCCAAAAAACCTTGAGACAAGGGATATAATCACGAGTCAGCTTGTTCAAATTTATTATAACCAGTGAATGACATTATCGTTTTTGTCTTCCAAACCAAGATAATGATTTTAAAGTGGAAAAAAGAAGGAGAATTCTACAAAGAAAATAAGTAATCACATTACCTTTGAAGATGTATATTATATCATGAATGAGATACTGGCTCATTTTTTGTTAGATAGTAACCCTGTCGAGGCTATGAACGCCTACTGGCAACAATGGCTCTACTAGTGACTAGTAAGTTTACCAAATAAGTTGATCTTTGACTAAATTCCTACTTATCTTTTCAACTTATTAAGATTTGATTCATTTAAAGAGAAATTTCATTCACAAAAGCAAGAGGAAAAATTTTCAAGTAAGACCAGGTTATTTAGATTATAATTTACCTATATCAAAGGCATATTTCATTTACTTACAAATTTCCTAGAAAATTGTATTTAAGTAATTGGTATTAAGATTGATCATAGATTATTGATTCATCCAGTGTGTCGCCAATTGTAGTAGTACAACAACTCCCCATTATCCAAATAAAATAGATTAGAAAGGATAATAGGAACCCTTTAAAATTTTTAGGGTAGTATTTATTTTTAGAGATAAAACCTAAAGATAGGATTTTATTAGATTAAGTTTTAATTTTTCTTTAAAAAATAAGAAAAACACCTAAAAGAACCCATGAAGAAAAAACCATAAAAGCGGGAAGAAAACAATAGCGAAATTGTGAATAGAAAATCACCAAAATAGAGAAATGTTGAAGTACGAACAATGAAGTTACGATATGTGATTCGACGAAATGCCAATTAGCGAAACCCGTCATCAAACAGATGCCAATATCACATTCAGTAATCTTACATACTTGGCTATCGCATGTTGTCTAAAATCATTGCAATATCACACTTCACGATTCACACATTGCTGTGAAGCGTTAAAACTCGCCAACTACCAAAATCATCGATCAACAGATACCAATGTTATGATATATGTCAAAATCACACAAACCCATGCTTGTCAATTTAATGTTAATTCAGGTGTCTTGTGATCTTGATGCTTGTAATCAATTTGTAATTATTTCAAATATTAATACCAAGGATTTTCCATTATGCATGAGTTAAGTTTATAGGATAATTAATATCATTCGAAGTGATTTCAGCTTATCCTCTCTGGTTTCCTTTTCAATAGGGTAATTACAAACACTTAGACATAAAAGGATTTCAAGGCTGATTAAAGCACAGAGGAAATCCGCCACCCCATCATTGTTAGTCATACAACAAGAGGAAAACAACGAAATGGCCCCCCTAATCTCGGATACTACATGCAACCCAAAGATTGGTTCTTCAATTTGGGAAGGGATCTATCAGTTGTTCGAGAATGAGAAACCACAAGTAATTCTAGACAGAAAATCTTTGGTCGACAACACTTTATCCAATGTTTCAAAATCATGGACAGACACTGCTAATTATTTTCTTCACAGAATTGCTGCTCGTCCTAAGATGATGCCATATACTTATTTAGTAAAATGGGTGTTGGATAATTTAGATATCAGAGATAGGAAATTTGTTACTAGAAGCAGAACTGTCATTAGATCTCTTAGGCCATCACACTTGAAGAATATGTATAAAATTCCAGAACCCCAGAGAGATATGACAGCCAATTTGTTCAAGAGTTCATGTAGGAGAATGACCATGCTACAATTGTAATTAAAGAATGGAGAAATGATCCTAACTGGCATAAGCATGACAATAAGTGTATGTATTTAATCGTCTCTCTTAAAATCCCATTCTCCCAGATAGCTACAATGATGTGTTGTCTCTTTGGATTTGTAAATACGACTAAGTTTAAAGAGAATTCGACACCCTTGATAGAAGCAGCCTCTGACGACTATATTATAGATTAGACTACTATTATTTTTGATAATTTTATAAGATTTATCACAGCCTATAGAGAAAATTGAAATGCCCCACCCAATGTAGTCTCTCCTTTTTATATGAGTTCCTATATCTTAAACATAGTTTGTTTTTCCTTTGAATTTTCATCATTAGGATGGAAATGGACTAGAGAAGTCGAAACCCCCATCCACGTACAATTAGATTTCTTGTGGGAGTCAAAATATCACTCTCATATGTTCAGAATATGCAATGACATAATGCTCCCGGTCTTCTAAGTCATTTTCGAAATAAATATCCCTAGAGTCACCCCTGAAGCCAATAAGAGTATTAAGTCTATAGGTAGGTGGTTTGGTGAAGAAAACTTTACATATATATGTATTTTTGGAAGTTATGCCCATCCTCATGTCCTACCCTTGTATATACCAAACAAATTGTTGGCCAAATAAATTTCTTATCAAACAGTTGGTAATGGTTTGACAAAAACCCTGAAAGATCCCAAAAAGACCGTTTGGCCAACTTTTCCTTTTTCGCGTGGTTCATATGCCATAGACAATTTCAAGCATGCCTGTCTTGAAATTGATCAATTAAAACCTTTCAATTTTCCATTGTTACTCAATATAAATTATGATTCCTATGGTATTGCTAGAGAGGTAATGAATCAGGTCAATCTGCGAGCATTTCCAAGCGAGCCTGACAAATTTGACGATATGTTTGAATCAATTCCTGAATTTTCAACAGTTCAGCAAAAGGCAGCTGAAAGATTCATCCCGAAAGATTTGTTAAGATTCAAAGTGTATCGAGAACATAGAAATGCCCATTTTCCAGATTATTTTTTTCACAAACCAAAGCCGAAGGCAGAACATGTTATAGTTTCAATTAATTCTCAGGCATTAGTACCAATTCAAGAAGAAAAAATCGAAAATGTTCAATAGGATGATAAATTCATCCAAAATTGGGAATATTTCGAAAAAGCACTCTATGAGAATAATACCCCTGCGACTCAAAATACTATTCAGTTAGAAACTGTGCCTATTGTGGGTGCTTCAAGTTCCATCACTCATGCAGATGAGTCAGGTGTGCAACATGTTTCTGATGATATAGAGAACTCCAAGGATAAGGAAGAAATCAGGAAAAACTCATTTACTCCAGAGGTTTCCAAAATTGTTCTTGAGCAAACCCAGATCCAAGGGCAGAATGATACAAAGGAGAAACTAGAAGACACATCAACCCAAGATATGGAAATCATCTCGGCTTTTCCGACTACTGAAATAGTCCTAAAACTTGAAGAGATACCTCCATTGGATGTATTTTATAGTCCAAGACATAAAGATGTCATGACTAGGTCAAAGAAGAAGTGAAAGATGGAAGAATCTATAGAACTACCTATAGATGAAACACTAATGTGAGTCCTTTGGAAAGGAACTCAATCAGCTCCAGGGAAGGAACTTAACCAACTATCTTAATTTGCAGGTGCTTATGCAAATGCAACTATTGATAAGGAAACAAAATTTAAATAATTAATTATAGAAAATGATTAGAAAATTGCTCAAATGGAGCAAGTTTTCTTTGATGAAAAGCAAAGTATTGAACAGGAGTTGCAATCAAGCATCAATAACCTACAACAAGAGTTTGAAGGTCTCAAACTCAAACTCGAAAATGAGATTAAATAAAAAGGTCAAATAATAGATCATTTGCAGTAAAGGATTGAAAAGCTCGAGGAAAAGCCTGAAATCAATGAGGTAAAGAAAGAAGCAACAAAGTTGGAAGCATTATTGGCAACACAACAAGCAGTTTTCTACGAGAAGTATAATAAAATTCAAGGGCAAGTTAAGACCAGTGATAAATTAGTCACTCGGATTTCTAATTTGAGAAATTATTATGACGAAATTGATGATAAGGTGTCAAAATACATATATTGGCAAGACACTGCACATGGTAGAGCAACCGATCTCCCTCATCTTGAAGAATCAATTAAAGATATAATATTTGGAGTTTGTGATATTAAAATAAAGAACACTGAATTAGATATTATCGAAGCTAAGAATTTAACTTCGAGCATCTCTGAGTATATAAAATATTCTCTTCTTCAATCCAACCTGATTCATGAAGCATCAAGAGACACCATGCCAGATATCAGTTTCCTGAATCAATCCTAGCAAGAGACATCAACATAAAAGCTCTTGACATATAAAATCTAACAAGGTTAATTATGGATATTTACTGGTACTTGTTGATTAAGCCTAATAACCAATTGATAATGTTGAGGCGCATCTCCAATGCGGTAGCGCAACTTATTCAAACAATGAACGATGTAGTATTCACGGGACAGATGAGAATGCAACCGATTCATCCCCCCCAGCTTGAACATATGATCAAAGCATGCTAGCTCAAAGACCAACTAGAGAGTGAATCTGCAAAACAGTCATGAGACTGTTACAACTTATAAATTTTATTTTCCTAGTTTATAGTTTTATAGTTTAGAGTAATATTAGAGACTTCTTTTACAAGTCTTCTATTTTTGTAATATTAATTAGTATTTAAACCCCTTGCATGCATTTAGAAAGGGGTCCAGAATTTTGAGAAGAATTCTTTTGGAACTTACACTACTATTTGAATGAAAGATATCTAATTGAAAGTATGAACCTTGAAGCTATCTTTTTAGATCTAAAGCTATAGTGCAACGGGTACTATTATCTGTGTATTGATTGTTTTATGTTTCTGAAATTTTGACAAACTTATTTCTATCTATTAGTTTCATTCTGATAAGCATTGAAGTGATATATGTTCTTATTACTATTGATATAATATATTGAGAAATATGCTGTTAGATGTGAGACTTAGTGATCTTTTATGTGATTAATGTTCTTCATCAACTAAATCAATTGAATTGATTTAGTTTGTTAAATGTGCTTATATTCATTAAGTATGCAATGATCCATATTATTTCATGTTTATGAAATTCTATGCCTTAATCATATAAATGAATCCAATCCCAGGAAGTAGTTAGACTAGTTTTGATTTATGTTATCATTAGAATAAATCACCTCGATAGTGTTGATTTCATTTCTTTTGTTATATAAACTTTCTTTATACAATAAAATGGTCCCTTTATCCCCAGTCAGACCCACCATTTCAACAAAAAAGGATTTGTTTTAAGCTCCTGACTGGGTGGAATCCCTAATGTTGAGGAAGTCACTTTCCAGCCTTCAACAAGTTGGCAAGGAGAATATTTTAAATCGCCATAGAAAATCCAGAAAGGAACTCTACTGCCAGTGGTCAGGCCTGTAATATGACCAACCATGCCCATTTGATGTCAAATGTAATCCTCCATTTTTTATAATATAATATAGCTCTCTCTTACTTACAAAAAAAAATCCCATGTTATGTTTTAATAAATATAATCCTAGGCTTTTCATAAATATGTCATAACAATGCATGATACTATAAAATTTAAGATATATTTCACTTAATTGTAGAAAGCACCATAAAAAAGGAAGCAATGACTTCAACCTTCAATTTTAGGTAGAGAGTAACACCTTAACTATTATGAATCTTGTTTTTTTAATTTGTAATTTATATTAATTTTTTAATATAATTTATACATTTTTTTGGTTTGCTAGTTCATGTGAGTTCTGAGATTCCTGCATGAGTAACATGTGGCTTGAGTATCCTTAACCTAGGGGCATATAAGGTGTCAAAATCATCAGGGTATCGTACTTGTCCTGGGCCAAAGAAACCCTTAGCATGGCTGGAATTCTTCCCACAGAGGTTCAAACCAATGACCTTTATACCATAGAGTGCCTTAAGAGAACAACCTGTCACTATCTACTCTACACCCCGTGGGCTATATCATTTATAATATTAAAAAAATACAAACAAATTATATTATTAAGAAAATTTTAAAGACAAAAAATACATATAACTTATATTAGTAAATAAAAATAGAGAAATCTTAATGAATTTTGAAAGAGTTAGATGCATCAAATCTCTTCACATACATATTAATGATTCTTTAGCCTTAGTATTTGAGTTCAAAACTAAAACTAAAATTAAATATTAATCTCCTTTTTTTTCGTAAGGTTAGGAACTTTATATTTATCTAGAAAATAAGTACATAGTTGTTTTTCAAGGGTTGTTTTTCTTCCACATGGGAAACCAAACAAGTAGCAAAGGTTCTAATTTTTAACATTGCATATCGTAAAAGCTACAAGTCTATCATTTAATTTGAAAAGAAAAATAATAGTACTTTAGCACAAATTGACAACCATAACTGGAACGATGTTTCAACATAAAACCATAACAAAAAACTTGGCTCACCTAATCATATCGACCCATGGGAGTGTTCCCCGTAATTGGTGGAGGAGGATCATTTTCTTCTTTAGAGGAGGTGAAAGTAAGTTTTTCTAGCTTTTTGGCCACAACATAAACCTTTTATCTAACTATTCCACTTGGTCCATCATCTATACATTACAAACTATAATTTCCTGATGTGTGTTTGATCGGTCTATGGGAACCTTTCCCATGAGAGTTTTAAAGTGCCTTACAGATTAATAGTTTGCATATATGAGTTTTGATGAACTTGAGTTGAGCTACCAATATTTGGAATCCAATTTGTTTTTCCCTTGTCAACTTGATAATTAGGATATAATTTATGGCTACAAAGAACCTCCTCCTCAACTTCTGAAATGATTATGAAAACTTCTTCAGGAATTACCTCCATAAATATAGCCATAAAATCATGAGTTGTATCCTGAGCCTAAGGCTAAGAATATGGAGTCTAATGAGTCTCGATATGGAAAAGAGGGGAAAGTATATGTCTTCTACCTCCTTTGAAAAAAAAGGAGACCCTTCAACTTGCCATATTAAGGGGAGAATGAAAGAAAAGGAGACAACGTTGCTACAAAAAGATGGTATATATTATTATCTAAGGGAGAGAACCAAACAATGGCAGGGAGAAACAAATGATAGATACAAGAGAAACTTAGATCAATGAACATGTTTGATTTCCCAAGACCAATAGGCCTCCATTGAAACCCTTACAAGAAAATAGAGAAGAGTAGGACCCTACAATATATTCTAGTTGAGGTTGTTAGTTCCCAGATCTACCTTAGGCTGAAATAAGGCAGAAAAAGGACAACACCAAACCACGCTCAGCCTCGTAGCTAGCCCTACGAGAACAGGAGAGGGCTCTCTCCGGGTCAATCTCAACGAAAAGTATTCAATGGGGCCTGAGATGACTAAAATGAATGCTAATTTTAGGCTAGGTATATGAATAAAGGAGTTCGATTTGATTTTTAGGGTTTTTGCTGGAAAAAGGGAAAAACAATTTTTGGGCTTGGGGATGAGGCCAAATTCTTGCAGAGTTCAAGTTGGGGCAGGGAAGGAAATGACTTTGATGTCTTAGATCAAATGAATGGATTGAAAATATTGCTGAGGAGCTGAAGAGGGCAAGAGAGTGCAAGGATCCTCTTCAAATTGACGAGAACATATAAAACTAAACAAAATTTTAATGCAGAGCACTAGCAAACTAATGAATTCTACCTCAATTACTCATTTGTTTAATTCAGAAGCAAAGAGAAGAGAAATGGCATACATATAAAATTAATGAAACTTAAAATAACATGGGAGAAAACATCATCAAAACTCAGAAGCCACAAGGATCCCAACAAGTGCTGCAAAACTCTGGTCTTTCCTTTGCCAAAAACTGAAAATGGATATACAATGGAGTGCCAAACTTTTCCCAAGAGTCCAACCTCTGAAAATGATTGAGAAAATACATAATATCGACCATCCTAACCCCTTTCGATGCCTCTAGGGGTCGAGCTCATCCTTCTAGGAGCTGTTTCAACCAATTCTAAACAAGGAACTGAAATCTAGGCAATCAAACAACTTGCCTCTACATGGTAGGAAACTGATTCATTCATTCAATTTTCACTTTTTAGTGAATGAATCCTCTAGAACAAGTAAAAACATGCCAAATTTACCTCATAGCCACAAAATTGCATCAAGATAGATCAATAATTACATCCAAAAGTGAAACTAGTCAAACTGGCCGAATTTCTGAGCTGAAAAGTGAAAATTGGGCAAAATTCCTCTATGCGCCGCGCCAGAAAACTCAATGCACCGTGCCACTTTGAGCCTATTTTTGGGGCACTTCCTGAAGTCCAAATTGAGCTCATGATAGCTCGTTGGAAAGCCCTGTCTGTCGGATATCCAACCCAAGTGGAATTTTTCAATTTGGATGTCACTTTTCCCTCCAAAACTGCAATATCCCAAGACTGGTTCCTGCTGGTGCAAAAAGTGGCAAAAAGGCCATTTTTGGAGTGTTTTTTACCTTTAAAACCACCCAGAACTTCATGAAATCTCTCAACCATTCCTGAGCATGCATAATTTACCATAACAAACCCAAAAATATCAAGTTTTCCTCCAGAATATTTCCCAATCATAAGCGCGCGTCGGGTGGCATGACGCGTCGGGCAGAAAAACCTGTTTTGAGACCAAAAAATTCAAAAATGACAAAATTTACTCCAAATTTGCTAAAATTTGGAGTGAAGGTCTCCCATCAAGTACTATGCTCATCCAATGAAGCTTCGGTCAAGATTATGTCTTTTCACGCCTCCTTGATGCCTTTTTCATCTATGCTGCCTGAGGTGAATACGAAGAGTTTGGTGTCTTTGTCTCAAGGCCAAATGTGTTAAAGTTAAATGAGGGACTGTGGAAAATAGGGTAGTGAGGAAAATTGCATTGTAACCAAGTGAAATGAATGATAAGGAATGCAATGAATTTTAAGGATAGGGATAGTGGGGTTTAGGAATTAGTGATTTGGAATATGAGGGAATAGGGCTTAGGAATAAGATGGTATGAGTAGCTTTAGGGAGTTATGGGCATAGGAGGAACAGTAATGGCAGTATATCAGTGAGAGGGAAAATGGGGAATGGAGCACTTGGCATCACAAATTCAAATTTAAAACTTTAGTTTCAAAACCCTAAGGAGAAATATTTCACAAAATGAAAGGGTTTACGATTTTGGCATTCAAACTCTTATAACCAATCTCAAACCACACCAAACATTGTCTAAATGGCATTTAAAACACACATAAACTTATCTGGAGCAAAGGGGACCGAGTCAATTTTGAGTTTTGGTGAAGAAAAGCTGAAATTTTGCCTTGCTGGCCCTGTGCGCCGCGCCCCAGCCCAACGCGCCGCGCAAGATGGATGCGCCACGCCAGTGTAATTTTACACTGGGAAAAATTGTTCTATGCGCTGCGCACCTTCAGTGCGCCGCACTCCTACCCAATGCGCCGCGCCATAAATAGTGCATTTTGCAGGAGGCTTTTGGAGGCCTTCCTGGTGTCCAAATTGGGCACATGATAGCTCGTTGGAAATATATTTGAATATACTTTCCAAAACAAGTGGCATTTTTCAATTTGGAGCTTATTTTCCCTGTAAAAAACCAAATCTCCCAAAACTGGTCAAAATGAGCAGAATGAGGCTGCCTCAAGGCAGAGTGCTGTTGTAGTCAACTTTTGAAGGTCTTCCTCAACTCCAATTTGAGCTCATGATAGCTAATTGGAAATATATTTGTGTCTAGTTATCATTTGAATCATCAAGCAAGTCATTTGGCCAACCAAGCTAGGAGAAATCTTGATTTTCCCAAGGTCACTTCAGAGGTGCATCAATTCTCCTGAGGTGACTGTATTTTTGACATTTCTCTAAAACCATGACACATGTGTAAAAAGTGAAGGAGGTTTTTCTTATTTGGAATGTTTTGGACAAAAAAATCTCTCATTTTTCTAAAATTCATCTTTTATTGCTCTGAAAAATCATTTGAGTTAAACCTATCCCGATGTGTGAAACAAGGGATTTGTCGGAATGAAGCGAAATGAAGGGGATAAGGGGCTTCTAAATTCTTGAGAAAATTTTGGGAAGTAGTGAGGGATATTAGGAAGCAGGGGAACGTGGAATTTCAGAGCTTGAGTGAGGGGAAGGGGTCCAAAAGGGAAAAACGCAAGCCTAGCCTAGAAAATTGCCAAGTTGTAGCAAGAAACTAGGGTTTGTGAAAAAATGAGGAATTTGGGGGATCTCAGTGATGGGAAGTGTTTAATAAGGTAAATTAAGGATAGGGGAAGGTGTATGAACATCAGGATACAAGTTTGGCTGACGATTTGACTATCCAAGAGAAATTACCTCCAAAACCCTAGGAGAGGGAAATGAACCTTACCTAGGCACAACTGAAGCATGAACAAGGTGTAAAATGACTCAGTGGAACTTGGCATGATGATGAAAACCATCTGAATGATGGTACACTCAGCTGAATGGTGACATGGACCGACATTTAGACAACTTTGACAAGAGTAAAAGCAAACCCTAAACCTAATGCCTAGTGACCAAATTTTGCTTGAAAACTCACTAAAATGACAAAATTTGACCTTGACGCCTTGAAATCACCTTGTAAGAGCAAGTTTGATCACTAGAGGAAGGCTAAAAATACTGAAACTAACATTGGCTCCAATGGGGATGGTAGCTCCTTGGAGGTGCCAAGAACTACAGATCTTTGGAAAGCAGACAGTGCCTTCATCCATTGGGCAATGGAATCAAAAACTCAAACTGAAATGCATGACTGAAAACTGATGACTTGACGACACAAATTGACTCTCACTCAACTAAGAACTGACTCGATACTTAAACACAACCGACAAACTGGAAATATGCTCAATATGAAGCTTATTCAATACAACCTACTCTAACAATTTCATTCATCACCTGATCAAGTGAAATGAAACAACCAATGCAACCATGTAAGCATCTTGGCTGCTATTTTTTTTCTTCCCAAATGCTTTCTGATGCGCAGGAAAAGAAAAGAATCGAAAGGCAACTCCCATGGAAACTTGAAATCAAGTTGACTGCTAATAAACTTGCAAAGCATGAATTCACTGGATGACTGCAAGAATACTGCGAAAGGATCTTCATACACATAGCCATTGATTTCCATTAACACATTACTGTTCTGGTCCAAGTACTCTTCATAGCTGGATATTAAGATTTTCCTCACATATGTGTTGTCTTTCTTTGGTGATTGCAGCAAGATGTCAAAAGGATCCTGAAATTCGTGAATAACCAAACTCTTTATTTGATTCCAAACAGAACAAAAGTCTCCTTTATCAATCTTCTCATATGACTGCAAATCTTGACATGGGCTTTGTAATGAAAAATCTGTTAAACAAGACAATGAAGGCAACTTTTGAATAAGATTATTATCGACATTATTTTCTGGCACATGGTTAACTAATGGAGAAGAACTTTTACAGCAAACATCATCCAACACACGAGCAATAGGATCATCAAAAACTTGAGAAGACTGCTGCAATGTATCCATTGAAACTGTATGACATCCTACTGGCTGTTCATATTTTTCTTGAGAGATATTACGAAGATTCTGCTTTATAAACTGAAATGCTTCAAAACAAAAGGGTACAGAATCCTCTTGCATCATTAAATCATGTATTTCAGCTTCCACACCTTCATCTGTAATCTGACCTTCCATTTCGTTTGGCGGTTGCAAATCTGATGCTATAGGCTGCTCATTTGAAGATTTACTATGCAATTTTTCTCTCAAAAACTGAAATGATTCAAAACAGAATGGTACGGAGTCACCTTGTATCATTTGATCATATGTGCCAGTTTCCATGTCCTCATCTGCGACTTGACAATCAATGGCACTCGAGGGTTGAAAATCTGAATATGAGAAATCTTGAACAAGGTTTTCATTGCCCTCAAGATGGTCCAAATCAAGGCTTGTTGGCAGTTGATTTCTGATTGCATGGAAGTTATCTCTCATTAACTGAAACGAATAAAAAAAAAAGGCAAAGATCCTTCACTTACTTCAAATTTTGCTGCACTTTCCTCGTCATTTTCATAGTTGATATGCATCGGTTGATCACTGTACTCGAGCTGCTGAAAGTGAACGTCCTCCTTCCACAAACTAGCTGCTGATTTGTCTGCAATATTAGCTTCTTTTTGGAGAACATAATCATCATCATACTGATAAAACTGAGGCAAATCATCAAGCATACATATCATATCAACAGCTCTCTCTTCTCCAAGATGATCTATAAAACAATCACTATGACAACTGGAATAAGAAAAAAAATGTTTTGGATCAGCAACTTGTTCTTCTTCAATTAGCGAGCCTTGGGCTTGAACATTATTCTCATTCCTTGTGGTGATATTTTGCATCATCTCTTCAACTGCACTTACCAACATGTCAAGCTTTACCTCTAGAGATGTCGGTTTCTCCGGATCTATGTTTTTCATCTTTTCTTCCTTCAACCTTGCCCTTCGGATAAGCAAAAGAGCCTCTACATTTACTACACTGTTCTGCATCTCGTGAAGTGTTGCAATATTCTTTTCTCTCAGCTGAAACTCCATTTCCGGATCAAATGCACCTGGGTAGTGCAAGAGAGCAGATCTAGGAGAAGGTCTTATATCAGCTGGCATTGAAAAATATACTTGGTTAAATCTGGCAGAAAACTGTTGTACTATCTCCCCTGGCAGTCTTTTTAGTTGGTTATATTCTTCTATAATCAGGAAAAGGTTCTATCTGATTTCCCACCTGTCGAGGAAGACTTTGACGAACTGCTGGAAATCTAAGATGCTTGCATCAGGCAGGGCTTTGAACCAACTCTTCACTTGGCCTTGCAAAGAAAGAACAAAAAGCATAATACTAACATCTTCGTCATCAACTTCAAAAAGGTCAAGAAAAGACTCAAAATTCAGAACATGTCTCTCAGCAGTGATGTTGTCGCGTTCACCATCAAATCTTGGTAGATATAGGTCATGATTTTTAGGGAAAGCATGGGATATAGGAGGTAAAATCAGAGGCTTGTATCGATCTGGAATTTTACAAGGGATAGGGGTCTGTACAGAAGGTATAGAATCAGTCTTGGTCTCTTGAGGTTCATCCGTTTAAAGACGGTCATCGCAAGATTCGGAAGAAAGGTCTTGATCAAGCTCAAAAGCATGCAACTCTTTGGTATTTACAATCTTCAAAGGGAAGGAATCAAATGCAGGTCGAGGATCTTTTCTGAAATACAATATACTTTTCAAAGCCTTCTTGACATTCTCGGGAAAATAGAAGAAATAATTTACGACAAAAAACAAAGTGTCTTGGATGAAATTCCAACTTGAATACCTGATCTTTGTGTAAGATCCTTCCATTTTCTCAGAGAAAAAATTAGTCCTCCAGTGGAGTCCTTGGATCTGATCTCGAAACTGATTTAGAGTCGCCAGGTGAATGATTTCAGCCTTCAAATGTCTGATCGTTGTCCACCATCAACCATCAGATCTGAACTTGATACACGTACTGGGGCAACTTGCAAGTCAAGTGTCATGTTCACAAGCTAGACCGGAGATTGACTGAAGCAGCATTCATCTACTTTCATTGATGCATAGCAAGAGCGTTTCAAAGGCTACCTGGCTAACTTCAGGCTCCGTCTGTAGCTTATAAATCAAATAACACTAACAAGCAAACCATTTTTCCCCATTATGGTTGCCACTATGTTATTGCCTAAATCTACCTCAGGCTGAAGGAAGGCAGAGTTTAGGGTAACATCATACCACGCCCAGTCTGGTAGGGCTAGCTACCAGACTGAGCATGGTATGATGTTACCCTGAACTCTGGCTTCCTTCAGCCTGAGGTAGATTTAGGCAATAACATAGGTCAAAGGATTAGGGAGATAACATGAAAAAAAACCCAAAAATTATTAAAATGGGAAGAGAAGGGAAGAAAATCCATAACCCAATAAAACATAGTTGAATGCAGAAAATAACAACTCTGAAACTTGAAATAGATAGGCCAATGGATTGAGAAAGACAATCATCGAACCAAACTTCAGAGACACTAGTGGTGTATTTTTTGTTCCAATGAAAATGAGCCTAATAATTTACACCTTTAAGTCGTGAGCCACAATTAAACTAGAGAGCAAGAGCATTGTTGCCTAAAACCTTGTATCAAGTCAAAAACCCAATACTCAATGATGAAAAAAACCCAGACAAAAGGAAACATGAGAAAAAGAACAAATAAATTCATAGAGGATATACACTCAGTCGAGAATAAGATAAAGGAACGTTAAATAACAACTCTTCATAGCAGGAATTTGATGAGCAAGAGACCAGTATAAATCTTTAAGCTATTTTCCTATTATCCCCCACCATCCTATATCATAATTCATCATAATTGCCATAGTTTTCTCCGTTATTATGTTTGAAGGAGGATTGAATTCGGTTTGTAAGTCTAAATTTCCTTCTCAAGTCTCCCATGCATCAACCTCCATAATGTTTGAAACCTTCCACGATCTAACCTCATACATGACCATATGTGTAAGCGCCTTTATGCACACAGTTTTCTAACTAGGAGTTGTACTCCCAACCAAAATTAAATCCTTTGCGCTCATATTATTCCAGTGGCATTGATTCCACCTTTGGGCACCCTCCATGGGGGGAAATAATAATCTCATTAAACTTACATTTGCCGTTTATAATTTTTTAAATAACTATGTAAATGTATTAAGGTAAATTTATTTTCCTTCCTTTTTAGTTCAAGTATCATATCCTGTTATAATTAATATGTTTTGATCATTGCACATCACATTTGTTTAGTTAGTGTTCTTTCTACATAGCCTGGTAATATGGATACATAATAACTATTTCATAATATGATTTGTTGATCATAATGGTCATCATTTGGTAATAGTTAAGGAAAAAAGGAATGCTATACATGAAAGTGAAGGAGGTCATATAACTTGTTCCATGGTTAATGCCCACATATAAGAGTTTGATCATGGGAGAGGGGTGATGAGGGAATACATTGGATCATTTCCACAAGGATATAAACCCATGAGAACCTTCATCCTACTAATATTGAGGGGATAATTACCTGTGAAGACACTTCCTTTCATGATTGCTTGTGATATAAAATGGCTTTTTATTTAATCAACAAAGGTTGGGCGAGGGGGGCGCGGCGTAAAGTAGAGAAGCATATGAGTGTTTAAGAAAAATGGAATACAAAGGGTTCATCCTTGTTAATGAGGTACCTACAAGCCATAATGAGAATGGATATTAACTAAAGGTAGTAGAGGGTTCCAACAAGCCACTAGTGCATATGGGTTGGCCACCATCCCACTAAAATCAATAGTGAATGCATGAAAGCTAACAAATGCACATATGATAACTAGGGGACTCAATGAGAGGCACAAACCTACTACAATTGGGCACATCCAACCAATAGAAGAAAAGGTTCGAAAGAAGAGGGGAAACACCAAAACTTCAATATTGATGCATAGTTGTAGAACATTTTGTCTGGCACCAACTCCTTTAAGAACCATAATACCATCTTCTCACTCACCTTGTATGTATATTGGCATGTCAAAGAGCTCATAACCAAGCACTTGGATGAATGAGATGATAACAACAATAGTTCCCTGCAAGAAACATAATCCTAATTAAAATTACCCAAGTGGATATTGGTGACCACTCACCTATTCCACTTAGACCCCCACTATTGTTTCTTTCAGTTTCCTTAATTTTAGCACAATTTAAAAAATTTGGTAGTTTTTCGGATCCTGAACTTCCAGAGCGATTTTGAGGCCCTAAATGACATTTTTTTGGAAAATGAGAAAAATCGTATCTTATGATAGTGTTTTGTAGTCGAAAGTTGTAGTCCTCTAATAGATATTTCTAACGAGATATCGTACACATCAAACAAATATCATATTCCAAAGTTATGACCTTGGGAAGTTGATGTACCAATTTACCCAACGAGGCCCACAGTCTTTTGGCGCTTCATCTCAGAGGGTTAGGTTTTTGGATGTTTATAGTTTTCCATTTTTTATAAATAATAAGTAGGCCTTCTAGCCTCATTGTAACATAGTTCAGAAGTCATGTATCCACCACATCTCTTCTTATATATAAGCTACCATCACTCGAGCTATTTTTTTCCATTCTGCATGTAAATAGTTTTCAATACTTTGTTATTAATGAATTGAAGTTTTGTTTTAATTGTATCTCTTTGTTTATGTATACATTTGTATTTAATTTCGTTCTTTCATATATGAGGATCATAAAACATCTAAATTTTAACTACCACTTTCTCTTCCAAGCCATTTAAGGTTCAAAAATAGTTTCAGATGAGGATGTCATACAAAAGAAAGTAAAGTGACCATTTGAAGCATACCATTTCCACCATATCCCTCTAAATTGAAGATGAATAAGTAGGCGAGAACTTGAGTTTGAACCCCCTTTCATAATTTTGTTTGAGTGTTTTTTTTCTACTCCTAGATTTAAAGGCTATCAACTAGTTTATTTGAAATACTCTTTTTTGTTTAAGAGAAAATATCAAGGCCATAAGCTAGATTAAGATACATATGTTTTTTATAACATGAATTTTAGTTACCAAGGGAAAAGGCCTATTAATATTCATATAGAGATGTTTATTTGGAATGAAAACACTATCATCCTTGATCAATATAAGTTAGAGGAAAGGCTCGAGTCTGAGTTCTCTCCATTGGAATTGTTGCTTCAATATTTACTTTTATTTTTCAACGTACAACATATAGAAATTCCCACTTATTTGCACACATAACAATTTCATATTCTATTTTTTTCTTAAATTTGTAACTAGCATCTTATTCTACCTTCTTATTGTATAATGTTTTGCAAAAATTAAAAAATATTTCAAATGTGGTACTAGATTCCATTAAATACTGCATGTTTCAAGGATTTGTCTACATCATATTAAATATTTTTATGGTGTGGTTGTAAAATACATCATGTGATGCATTGTAACCATGACACATTTCTCACCATCCTTGCAAAATCTTCTTATGTTGGCACCTTGGAAATTTTCTCTTAATGGTTAGTATACACGTTGGGTGCCATAATGGTTTGCTTCGCACGGGATTCTATCAATTGGAAATCACCATTAGGAGTCACAATCTTCACTAAGCATCAACTCATTTATCTCCACACTCATGGTAGAAGTCAATCATGAAAGAAGATGAAGGTGAACATGTTGTTCATAGTTTCTATGCGCATTTTTTTTTTACTTGGGAGGATGAAGATGAAGACACTACACATAAATTCCTAGTTAGTGTTTTGTTGCTTTAGATTATGAATATGAACACACTAGTCATGTATGCTGTTTGAAATTTTACTACCTCATACAATAATTTTTTTCCATGAAGAAACTATTATGGTGTTTATCTTCTCTCATTTCTTTATATATTTTGAGCATAGTTGATTTCTATTGCATAAATGTTTAACGATGTTTGGTTCAAAATACCAAATGATTATTCAATTCGTAGTTAGTTGTAAATAGGGACTAAAATATTCTCATACATTGTTCATGTATTCCTTCTTGGTTTTTCGTTGCTTTAGATTATGAATATGAAATATTAGTCATGGATGCCACGAGGAAATTATTATGGTGTTTTCCTTATCTCATTTATTTCTATATTATAAGCATAATATAATTCTATTACAAAAATGTTTAACAATGTTTGGTAGAAAATATTAAATCATTATTCAATTTTTACTTAACTGTAAATAAAGAGTAAAAAAAAAACTACAATCCTCAACTTGAAATAAAGAAAAGGAAAAAAGAAAAAGAGAAAACTGAAGACTAATAACACATCACTAATGATTAAATCTTAAAAATTTCATAATAAAAAGAAATTTCTTCTTTGCATAAATTTGTCCTTCTTTGCATAAATTTGTCATGGCACCTATGCTTATGGAACAAATTGAAATTAATATATTCAATTTCAATTTCAATGGTATTTGTTTTCTAAATAAAATTTAGGATAAATATTTTTAAGTATAAAAGCATGGTTTGACATGCAAGAAGGAAAAAAGAAATATGTAAAATAGTTGCATATTGTGAAGGCACTAATCACGACGACTTCAGATTTATAAGAAATACTTAACAAGATTTTGAACTAGTTTAAATTTTCTCTATAGAAACTAACATGTTTTTAGAGAATAGAACTCTAGGGAAGGGAATTAAACCCAGTAACTATCTCTCAGCTATTATCATTTAACAAAAACATATCAATTAGTTATATAATATTTACATTAATTTAAAGGGAATTGCTTATTAAATGAGTATTTCCTTGTGTTACAAGAATAGTATTCAACTTAACTTTTTTTTTTAAATTTTATCATAATTAGAATTTGGATACAAGGAATAACACTATATTACAAAATTATCAACTACTTGATAGTGTAATTCAATTCAATTTGTTATATTGTAATTTTGTTTTTATTATTCTTTTTTTTTAATCATATTATAAAAGCTATATTAAAAAATAATTAAATGACAATAATTTATATTATTAACCATGATATTGAAACACTTCATATTTAAATTTAATTAATAAAGATATAATTAGAAATAAGTATATATATATATATATATATATATATATATATATATATATATATATATATATATATATATATATATATTATTAAAAAAAAACATAATGTGACATCTCTATGTATACACCATTTTGGTTTACATTCACTAGGAATAACTAATACACCTATTAGAATCTCTGGTTTACTATGGATCTCATTGCAATTGAAGATTAACTCCTTCAATTTTATTTAAGTATAAAAAACGTATAAACCTTCCTTTGCTCCATTCATTCAATCAACAACAATTAACATGATTAAAAGTATTATATAATGTCGAATGCATTTATATGTTGTTGTTAGTGTGTACATTCATTTATTAATTTGTGGTAGTCATGATACATGGTTCTCTTAATGTTTATATTTGCTTGGAATTGCAATATGCACTAGAATGTAATGTTTTTATATATTTCTATATAGTTAAGAGGTCTTGGTACATTAATAACCTTTATATATATTTCACCCTAGTCGACACTCATTACATTACATAAACCTTTATGTTAATGAACCTTCGAGAATGTCAGCTATCAAGCATTGGAATTCTTGGGGATTATTAAGGTGTCAACAGATCCACGGTCCAACTTTCTAGGGTTACAATCGATGGTCATAATTATTAGGGGTTAATTATGGGGTATCTACCTCGCCTACACTTACAAACCTCATTAACACTCTCTAGTATGTCGACTAGGCTTTGCAACTTGTAACAAACCCTTAGTCTGCTTGGATCATCATTTTGGTTATGTGATTGGAAAATAGACATAGTGAGGCACAAGTATACGACACGACTAACTTTCTCATGTTATTCCAATAATATTTCTAAGTTTTTAGTGTCAATTTATTAAATGTAATGGTTTCCTCTTCATATGTCTAGTTCTAGGAGCTACAAGACCAGGACTAATCTTGTACTATTCAACAAAGGCTAAGGAGTCTACGTTACTTCCTTCCACAAAGGTATTGAGAGTTTTCCCTTGGCCTTAGGGTTGTTCCAAGGGTTATCTCCTTTTGATTTTTATTAATTTTCCCTTCGCCATATTTTAATGATTACCTATTGTTCCAGTATGACGCTAGACTTGCTCTTCTCAATACACGACTACATGTAAATATTTTCTCCTGACTCTTGTAGTTACAATATTTACTCCCTTTCAGTTTTTTTCACACAACAAGGATGTAAGGTTACCTTTTCTATTGTTTCAATTCCTTATAGGTTAGGGCTTTACCTTCACACCTAAATTTTATTGGCTTATCTGTGGTAGTGCATTCAACTCACTGGAATTTATTTTCTCTCTACGAAAATAGGTTCTTATTTTCGTTCTTTCCCCGTTTGATTCAAGGTGTTAATTTAATTTTTCAACTTCTTTGAGCCTTGTAGATCAATAGAATTTTTCGATCTCCAAGAAACACATAACTCCTCATAACTGCCATGCATGGCTAGGGTTTTGCGTAGAGACTGTCCAGGATTCACGAGGAAGGCAAACCAGGTAGCGAAGTCCTGGAGGGTTGTAAAACGACAACCTCGAGAGGGGGGTCGACCCCCTCCTATAGTAATATCATTACTGGAGAACAGAGTAACAGGCCCTGCAACACACAAGGTGGGGCAAATCCAAAAGGTGGACCGGTACTTGGAGCTGAGTGGCAAGCCAAGACCAGAGGACAATGCCTACCTCGGGCATTCAAGAAGCCAAGGTTCATTATTCTGCCAAATAAGTTGGATGAGTACATAAGATATATGAAATACCATGATCTCATATGTAAATTCATTGGCATCTAGCCAACAAAAAAGTATTTATTGAGATGGATATAGGAAAAGTGGAAACCCAAAGGTCATCTTGATCTAAAATTTGGACCACGAGGATTCTTCACAGTCATCTTCACCAATTTTCTAGATAAAGAAAGAATATTTGAGGGAGGTCCTTACTTTTACAACAGTGTTGGTCTCTTTCTTAGGCAATAGGAAGAAGGCTACAACCAAGTGAAGAACAATTGTTGGCCACACTAGTATGGGTAAGACTATTTTCTCTGCCTATGGATTTCTGGGATCCCGATATTTTAGAAGGAATTGGAAATTCCTTAGGGAGGTTCGTGAAAATTGTTGAAACAACTCGTCATGGTAGATATACTTCTTTTGCTCGAATCTGTGTATATATGAAAATTTCGGAACCATTTCCAGAATCCATAGAACTTGAATATGAAGGAAATTTTTGGCAGCAAATCCTAGACTATGAACATATTCCTTTTTGTTGCAGGCGGTTTCATGATTATGGCCACCTCTACAAAACCTTCCCATTGAATACTTCAAAATAGCAGGTAGGAAAATATTCAACGAGCACTGAAGGGATGCAAGAAAAATAAGATGGATTCATAACTGTCACCAATAAAAAAAAGACCAATAGACAACATGCGAGTCTGAATAATACATTAAAACAAAAGAGCATCCAAAACCATTATGATATCCCACAAGGAGATGGGGAAACATCTAAAGATATGGAAGAAACTCTGGTTCTAAGTCATGAAATGGTGCAACATAAAAATTTAGCAACAAAAATAAAGGCACTGCACTAACAAAATGAAACAGAGGAAATTAGTGGAATGGAAAAATCGCCAATGGACATTGAAAAACCCAAAGAGGACTTAAGTGCAGAAGAACAAGTGCTGAAACGTCTACTGCATGAATGGAGGAACTTAGACGATAGAATTATCCTAGAAGACCAAAAGAAACTGTATAAGGAAACATTCGAGCACTACCTGACATCTCAGGCTAGAAAACAAGTAAGTACCCCTAGCACTAATTCCTCTAAAGAATCAAACACCTAGATAAAAGGGGGAAATAAAAAAGGAAGAACTTTGCATGATTCAATCCAACTAGTAGGGGAAATGTTAGTTAACACTTGAAAGATAATATCGTTAACAAAGTTATTCCAACAAATCCCAAAAGTTAATCAATGAAAGTAATCTCTTGGAATATAAGAGGCCTGAATAGTCAAGGCAAGCATAGATATTTAAAAGAAAGGTTAAAATTTGAAAAACCACAAGTGATGTTGATCCAAGAAACGAAAGTCTCCAGCCAAAAATTGGAAAGTATAATGCAGTCATTTAAACCTCATTACGAAGTCATGGCAATAGATTCCTGAGGCACGGAAAGGGGTATTTCCATATTATATAACCCTGCAGAGGTAATAGTAGAAGGTTGGATAGGTCTATCGCGTATCCTAACATGATGCTTTCAACAAGTGGGTATGAAGGAACACTTGCTCATCTCTGCGGTTTATGGGCCTCATATCCCAAGAGAAAGAGACGCTTTTATAAACAGTATCAGAACACTTCGAATCCTGCATCAAGAGAAATACTGGTTGATAGGTGGAGATTTTAACATGATTTTGAATCTCATGGGAAAAAAAGGAGGAATCAGAAGGGAAGAACTGGAAATGGATTTATCTAGGGACCTCCTCACAGATATCAAACTAGTAGATATACCAACTGTGAACGACACATTCACGTGGAATTATTAGAGAGGGGTGGCACATCAAATTGCATCCAAATTATACATATTTTTAGTCTCAGAGGACCTTGTTAGTTTAGATGTTTTTTATGAAGCAAGAATTATTCCATCTCTAGGGTCAAACCATTGGCCAATACGTTTGAAAATTGATATAAAAGAATGTCCGAGGAATCGACCCTTCAGATTTTAATTATTTTGGTTAACGGATCCAAATTTCTTGGAAAAAAAAACAATGGTGGGAATCCACTATCATACATGGAAGGAAAAAACTGCATTCATTTCATCTACGGTTGCGAAATTTAAAACAAGAAATAAAAAAATGGAATAAAACATAATTTGGAAATATCCATTCTAATATGCATAGACTGCAGGAAGATATGAAGCGTAATCAATAGCATATGATTTTAACTAGCTAGACAAAAGCATTAGCCTTAGAAGAAGGAAACCTCTTAAGTCAACTGAAGGAGCAGAGAAAGCATGAATAAATATTATGGAAACAAAAATCACGCGTTCAATGGCTCAAAGAAGGGGAAAAAATAAAAATTTCTTCCATAAATCACTGATTTAGAGAAGACAACATAACAAGATTTTCTCATTAAAGGACACAAATGGAAATTGAGTTTTTTAGCATTCAAAAATGGAAGCACTGTTAGTTAATCATTTCAAGGACATGCTTACTGAACCACATCCAAACATAGGGGCATATATAGATAGAATTACTCGCCATATCCCCTCCATTATTAGCCGAGATCAGAAATTAGCTTTACTGAGAGAAATTACCATGGAGGAGGTGGTCAAAAATCAACCAAAAAACAAGGCTCCAGGCCCCGATGGATTTAAACAAAATTTTATCAAGAAACCTGGAATTTTATGGGAAAGGATATTTGGGAAATGGTTGAGGAATCTCGGTGCTCAAGATATGTGTACCCAACACTGAATTCAATTTTCATCTCTCATCCCTAAGCAAGATAATATTGATACTCCTGCGGGCTTCAGACCAATTGCACTATGTAATGTTATCTAAAAGATTCTCTCAACGATCATGGTCAATCGATTAAAACCAATCCTCCTTAATATTATATCCCCTGAACAAACAAGATTTGTGAAGGGAAGACAAATTCTAGATGGGATAGTCACAGTTCAAGAAGCCATGCATTCTCTCCGCACTCTAAAGGTTAAAGGTATGTTGATCAAACTGGATCTATCGAAAGCCTATGATCATCTAAGCTGGTCTTACTTGAAGGCAGTTCTAGCTTCTTTTGGTTTTGATCAAATATGGATACACTGGTCGATGGTGTTTATTTCCTCCCCAAAATTTTCAATTCTTCTTAATGGTGCTCCCTCTCAACCATTTAATTCTTCCAGAGGACTGCGTCAAGGAGACCTTATATCGCTTTTTTTGTTGATTATAGCAGCTGAAGGCCTAGGCCATCTCATCAAATCACAAATAGCATCAGGACACCTAAAATGCCTGAACTTATGGGGACCGAATCTCACCCTCTCACACTAGCAGTTTGTAGATGACATTATGCTATTCTGTCAGGCCTTGCTAAGGGACGCAAAAGACATTCTATATATCCTCAAAGTATTTATGGAAGCATTTGGAACTCTGATAAATAATGACAAATCAAATGTCTATTTTTTAAACTCCAATAATGTTACTCAACGATTCCTAGCCAAATCTTTGGGTTTTAAGCTTGGAACATTCCCAATGAAGTATTTGGGCTTTCCTCTCAACCTCTCCTCCCTCAGGGTAGCAGGATGGAAGGATCTCCTTAACAGCCTCTAGAAACACCTTTAGAATTGGGCTCTTCAAATTTTGAATGCTCGCAGTTGGGTTATCCTGCTCCGATCAGTCCTTCAAGCCATCCCCATATATCAGTTGCCAGGTAGAGTTGCGCCGAAAACAATCTGCAACAACATGGTTAAAGTTATTAAAAAATTTCTTTGGCAAGGAGCACAAGACACTCGGAAATGATCTCTCCTATCATGGGAAATTCTCATTAAAACAAAAAAGGCAGGAGGCTCAGGACTTCGAGATACCTATTTGTTAAATTAGGTAATGGGTGAGAAGTTATGGTGGTGATGGCTACAAGGTGGAACCGACCTTTGGAAACTAATATGGGAAAGAAAATATGATATTCCTACAACAATTACAGGGAAATTGAAAGCATATGTCACTCCAAAAGGATCAAATATCTGGAACCTAGCTGCGGTTAACAAAGATCTTATAAGACAACATAGCTTCTGGGAAGTACGAGGAGGAAGGACGACTCTTTTTTGGGAGGACTCTTGGCAATAGAGGGAGAAATTATTTAGCCGCTTGGATCTGGGAGAAATTTTTCTCTTCATAATTTTAGCCAACCTAAGATTAGTTGTTAACCACTGGTGTCGAGAGCAGGATGGGAAATGGTGGAAATGGAAGGGGAAAGGGCAATGGCGAAATGCTCTGGAAACACTACAATGGAATAATTTTGAGAAGGAAATGAAAACCAGGAAATTGGTTTCGACAAATGGGGAAGACATTCTGAGATGGGGCTATCGAAATAAAGGTATGTTCACCATACAAGAAGGCTACTTCATCAAATCCAATAATCATCAAAACATGACAGTCCCAAGATGGAAAAAATTATGGGGAGCCAAATTTTGGCCTAAATTAGAACACTTCCTTTGGCTGCTAATCCATCGTAAGATCCTTACTTGGGATCAACTGTAGCACGGAGGAATGCAAGGTCCCTCACTCTGCAAAAGGTTTAATAAGAATGCTGAAAGTATAGAACATTTATTTAATACTTGTCCCCTGGCAGGAAATCTATGGCAAAACAGTGTTGCGCTCTTCCAACAAACTGATCGAGACATTACAAGCATTAATGAGACTACCATAAAATGGTGAAAAGGGGGATACAAAAGTGAAGTCTTGAATCGAGCATGGAGGCTTTCGATGGGTTTTCTTCTTTGGATAATTTGGAAAGAAAGAAATCATCGAATCTTTAGGGAGGAAGTGAGGGATATAAACCATATATGGAAGATGATTTTGGATCATATTCGGGAGACAATATTAGCAAAATAGTGGACTGATGAAGATTGGATGGTGACTGGTAATGAGGGTCGGATCGTAGCCATGTTGAATTTAAAACCCCAAATGCTATTGAAATCCTTATGGAAATTCAAACCCCAAAGGAAAAACCCATAAAATATCTTCCAGTTTCCCCAAGCGAGATTTGTGAAGCTTAATTATGATGGGGCATCCAAAGGAAAACCAGGGCAAGCAAGAATAGGAGTTTTATTTAGAAACTCTCAAGGATTAGTGTGTAGGGTATATGCGATGGAGGTTGGGTTTGCAACGAATAATGAAGCTAAACTAAAGGCAGTTAAACAAGGACTGTCAATTGCAGTTCGGGAAAATTATCATAGAGTAATTTTTGAAGGTGATTCGGTGATGGTTACGCGATTATTGTGAAAAATTCAACAAGGAACCCCTGGGAGAAGATAAGAAAAAGTTGGCACACTATGAGACTAATTTAGGAGATCGACCAACTAATACAGGAAATTGGTTACCTGATTCCTTTGCATGTCCACAGAAGGGGGAATGAGGCTGCAAATTATTTAGCTAACTGGGGTTGCAGGAATGAAGGCTGACAGTTATACATTAGTCAAGCTGATAGGGCATGGAATATAGAGCTTCACCCACTACAACTCATTATAGAAAGAGACAAAGAGAGAGCTAACGACCCCCAATCGGGGTGACACGATGAGGCTAATGGGCTGCAGTCAGTGCCACGTGGAGGCACGCACTTGACCGTCCATCACATCCAGTAACAGGTCCAACTACAGATGGCTAAAGGAAGGTACCAGGCATGCTTCACCATTATGGAAGCTTACGGAAAAACTGGCCACTAGAAAATCCTGTCAGGACATTGCTGGAAAAAGGGGCGCTCGAGAACAAGGTTAAGGCAACAAAGAAAGGTGAAATTAGGTAATTTTCTCGGCAGGTGAATTCCAGAGAAGTCTGAGGATATAGAGGCCGATCTGCGATGTCGACGGTTAAATTGGTATGTCATGGCTCTTGTAACCTACGTTTTTCAATTACCTGTTCCTGTTCTTTGTCACGAAGGCGACATCATGTTCATGGATGGTTTTTATGATTTGCATGAAGTTTGTTGATTCAATAGCAGGTTTTATTTTCAGCTTCGAAATATCTTTAGTTCTCTCTGTTTCAATTTTAAGGAAGGGTCAGTCACTGTGGCTTGCATGTCGGTTTTGATTATTCTGGCCCCAGCAATTGACCCCTATTTTAGAACCCCTTCATCATTCCTGAATGTGGCTCAGTAAAATTCTATGTTTTGTTATGAAACCCAGTTAAAAAGCCTTTGGTGTTTACACAATAGTGAAAGGTTTGTTAATAGTTAATGCCCGATTGATCTGCATCTAAAATTTCCTTACTCGCTTCCTAATGAGGTTCAATTACATGCCCTCTTGCGCTCCTTTCTCTGTGTGGCTCATTTCACGGCCTGGATTTTCCGGGCCATTAACAATGATGAATTCTCTCAAGCCTATGAGCATGTTTGTATGTTCAACAATGATAAATTAGTAACCCATAGTAGCCCTCTTCAGCATAATCCACTGTTGTTTGGTGTCAAGGTTACCTCTCCTCATTTTGTGTGTTTTGGATGCCCCAGTAGTTATCTGAATTATCTTAGTCACTCCTTCAGTTGAAAAGGTATTTTGAAAATTCGTTCACACAAGATGGTCTTTGTAACTTCTCTGTTTAACATTCATGCTGCTGGTTGCATGGAAACATCTGAAGCTCTGCCTGCTTATAAGGATGTAGTGGGCCCTATCAAAGATCAACCGAATTCTGTTATTGATTTTTCCTTGCCATATACAGGACTGTTTCACATTTTTATAGGGATTATACAGGAGCTGCCAGGGTCTGCTTGTCAGTTCAAAACTATGGCAAAAGGTCAACCTGGGAAACGACAGGGTACCGGAAAAGGGAAGCAAAAGCTACCAATTCAGAATGTGGGACTAAGTAAGCATGGAAGAAAAACAAAAAAATAAGTTATCGAGAATATTTTTGATATTTATACAGTTGGAAACCCACCTTAGGTTCGTAATACAATTCAAGGCTGGGAAAGAGAGAGAAACCACGAGGAAGATGACATCGAACAATAGGAAGCCACCATGGAATTCATCTCGGACCCCAGGAATACAAGAGGGAGGTTATCCCTCTTTCACCAATATATCCATACCTATTGGATAATTAAATGTGTTTTGGCGAAGGTCGTGACTAGTGTGCAGGAGACGGAAGGAAACCCTAATGTGGTTTCAGTTCTGCAACAAATCAAACAGGAAATTCAAGAAATTGGCATGTCTCAGTATCATGCCACGGCCAGAATACGCCAGCTTCAAGCTATGCCGCAAGTATATATGTCAGGTTTTACTGCAAAGGACCCGACTCTTATTGACTCTTATGATGGGTGACCCTAGATATTAACAATTTTTAATGATTTTTGCAGCAATTTTTTACTGCTTTCAGTTAAACTTTGATGGACATAGTAAAGTAGATATAGCGGCAAGTATAAGGAAGAAAAAATTCCAATACTGGTTGGCTTTTAACTCACTCAGGTGGCCAACAGACTTGGTTTCCTTCGGGTAGGTTGAGGCCACTAATTGATTTAGTATATGTATGGAAATCTGCTCTTTGTTTTTTGATAAATATAAAATGGTACGGCTCTATGAAATTTACAAAAAAAAAAGTGCTAATTGAATTTATTAGGGTTTTCCAACAACCGTTGAAACCCTTATCGCTTTCCTGCCTTCTTGTTAAAGCTCGTTCCATATTTCAAACCATAGAGAGCTCACCCCATGGGTACTTCTGGGCTCGGGGAATGAGTTATATTGTGATTATGTGCATGGATAGTTGTAACACTTCTAAATTTTTTATTTAATATACACAGTCAATTTCATTTGAATGGAAACCCATACGGGTTTGGGTTTTTGTTACCATGTTAATTTTTGTACTCTCTTGCGTATGAGGGTTTTTCGACAATATATTTGTAATGGCGTATAATTTCACTACTAGTACACTTTCCAATTCTGCATTACCGCAATATATATGTATTACCTTAAATGAATTCATTTCAACTTGTGGTGCATAATTTTTCTGAAGCTTGGGTTGTTAAATTGATACTTTGTTTCATTAGTATTCTCAAATGAAGCTTCTGCTTCGGTCATGGGTTTTATTAAGTTAACCCTATTTATTTAGGGTTTATTTCTAGTAATTCCTTAATTACTAATTGTTCTAGTTGCATATATGTAATAGCTTCTTTGTAATTAGCAGTGAATATTTCTCTTTTTGAAGGTTGTAAATGGCTCTCCTTTTCTTGCAAATCACAGTGAATTTGTATCAATAGTTACTGTCATGTTTCACTATGTTCTTTAGAGTATCAATATAAATTGGTTTAATGTCTTAGCGTGGAACTTTCCAAAGCTAGGTTTTTTGTCACTATTTACAATATAGTTCTCCTTCGATTCGATTAAAAACTGGTATGTCAGTTCTCACATTATTTAAAATTCTTTTCAATTTACTTTTTGTATCACTCAAAAACTCTTATGGAAACTTACAATTGATACTAGTCACTATCTTTGTTTTTTGTTTGTTTTTGTTTTGTTTGTTTGTTTTTTTTTGTTTTTTTTCTAGGTTGGAATTTATATAACAATGACACTATTATAATAAATCTAGAAACATGACACTATTATAATAAATCTAGAAACATTGATGGGTTCCATCTCCGATACCCATTTCTTCTTTTCTAGATTATATAATTATGATTCAGGACTCTTCCAAGCTAATGGACCAAGGTCTGTTTTGGCATGGGACTAACCTAACTTGTTACCATTATGTAATATCTACATAGTAAAAAGGAATTTAAATATTACATAGTAGAACATAACTATAAACACTTAGTACATAATAATAAACATTCCAAAACAAACTTCACTTATCTGTTTTCAAATGACCAATTCTGCCAAAAAAATCACAGGGGAAAAAATATTGCTGCACCCAACCAATGAGTACAGGCAATCCCTACTAAAAATCTGCCCCCCTCCCCCAAGCTAGTTTCACTTCTAGAGATTTTTTCTTGACAGGGACCACACTAGGTCCATCTAGGGCTTATCTGACCACACGAGTTCTACCTAGGGTTTCAAAGACCTCACAAGTCTAATTAGTAATTCCATTGGCCAACTAGCTCAAGAATTCCTTTTCCTGGTAGCATCCTACCTTCCCTAAAAAATTTACTCTTCGAGGTATCAAAAATTTTAATTACCTCTCTTGGGCCTCCTCCAACCAGGCTCTAAGTTACTAGGTTTCCTTAAGATTTTTCCCTCACACTCTCTTGGCTCCCTTTTCCCTAACTAAGAAAATTTATCTCTAGGGAGAGGAATAATTTTCCTCTAACTATCTGGTAAGTGAATCTCTAATTTAACATATTTTCCCTCCATAATTTCCATGGTTGTCCATAACTAATTTTATTAATGAAATATAGAATTAAAATAAACATTTATGTTTATCACCTATTCATACCAGGCCTTCTAAATGGCCCATAGTCTGCCAATTCATTTCAGTAAAAGTAAATAAAAATATTTACATTTCACGGAGGGGAGTTATATCTCCCCCCATCTAGCGAAATATTTTCCTCGATGTTTGTTCCTGGTCCTTTTAGAAAAAACTAGGATATGCCTCACACATGAAATTTTCATCTTCCCAGGTTGCCTCTTCTAAGATAAAGTGCCTCCACTGAAATTTAACTTAGGTGATAGATCACTTCCATAACATAATTTCTCTTTGATGTAGAATATGCAGAGGATTGACTAGGAACTCTCTATCCGGCTCAACCTACATTCACAGTCATAAGAAATGTTATTAGTTTTCCATCAAAAATTAATTAAGAAACATATATAAAATCCTTTTAGTTAACTTTTTACCTCTACATCCTGCAAATTCCTAATGTGCTTAGGATCATATATGTACTTATTTAATAGAGAAACATGGAATATATTATGTATACATATATGCCTAGGAAAAGCCAACTGATAGGCTACACGTATAATTCAAGCTAGTATTTAGAAAGGGCCAAAAAACGAGAGAGTCAATTTTACACAACTTCCCCACCTCAAAGTTCTCTTTTTAGGTTTGACCCTCACATACACATGATCTCCCACCTGAAATTCCATGTAGGACCTTATTTTATCAACATAATTTATCTTTGATCGATAATATGTAGAGGCTCAACCATGAACTCTTTGTTCATCTTGACCTACATTCAAATTCATTAGAACTATTATTAGTTTTCCGTCAAACATTAATCAAGAAATATATATAAAATCATTTTACTTAAATTTTTACTTGAACATCCTGCCAATTAACTATGTGATTAGGATCATATATGTACTTATTTAATAGAGAAATATGGAATACATTATGTATACTTATATGACTAGCCAAATCCAATTGATAGGCTACAAGTTTGATTCAAACTAGTATTTGGAAAGGGCTACAAAATTAGGAAGCCAATTTTACACAACTTCCCCACCTCAAAGTGCTCTTTTTAGGTTTGACCCTCACATACACATGATATCCCACTTGAAATTCCTTGTAGGTCCTTCTTTTATCTACATAAGTCTTTAGTCAATCCTAAGAAACTTTCAAATTCATTCATACTTTTCTCGAAGTGTGCTCCATTTATTTTAACATATTGGGTCCCAATATTAGTTTATCTTCAAGACTATTATGGTTAATAGGTGTTCTACACTTTCGTCCATACAATATTTTGAATCAACTCATCCTTAATGAAGCATAATAATTGTTATTATATGAAAATTATACCAAGTGGAGGTAATATTCCCACTTGTTTAGTTGTTGTATGGCATACATCCTTAGCATATCTTCTAACACTTGATTCTCTTGTTCAATATGCCCATCAATCTGTAGATGGTAAGCAATATTGAACTGTATTTGAGTGACTATTCTAGTAAACAGAGCTTTCCAAAACACAGAGGTAAATTTTACATCTCTATAAAAAATTAATACTTTATGTATGCCATGTAAATGACAAATTTCTTTCATGAATATATAAAACATTTGGACACTTTTGTAAGTTGACTATACAAGAAAAAAATATGATAATTTACTTAAATTTATCCACAACAAACATCATAGAATCATTTTTTTCTTTTATACTTCAATAAACCTGTGATAAAATCCAATGTGATTACTTCAAATTTCCATTCAGGAATGGGTAATGGGTGAAGTAAACTTGTTGGATGCTGATGTCCAACTTTTACCTGTTGACACTCTAAGAACTTGGGCATGTATTATTCCACATGCATCCTCATACTAGACCAAAAATAAGTTTTCCTCAAGGAAATAATTAAATTATGGTAACCAAGGTGGGAAACATAGGGACTTCTGTGATATTCATCTAAAATTAATTGTTTAATAACTTGCTAGTTGAGGACATAAATTATGTTCCCGTAGGTTAGAAAATTATCCTCATTAATATCATAATCTAAATATTTTTTAGAGTTGTTCCTTTGTTTTGTTTTATGCCATAAAAACTATTATTCTGGGCCCCTTAGGGTTGCTTCTTTAATATGATCTGTAAAATCAAAATTTACATGACTATATGAAAATGCATATATACAATTCATCCTTATATTTAGGGAATCTGCTACCCAATTTTCCTTTCCCTTCAAATGTTTTATATCAAAGTAAAATTCACTTAGTAAAGCAGTCCACTTTGCTTGAATAGCATTAAGGTTGGGTTGTTTAAAGAAACTAGTTAAGCTACTATGATCAATGATTGAGATAAAATTCTTACCTAACAGATAGTGTTGTCACACCTTTAAAGGATGGAGTATTTTTCTTAACCCTAAGTCATAAGAAAAATAGCGTTGCTCATGCTCCTTCAATTTTCAAGACTCATATGCCACAACATGACCTTCTTGCATCAACATGCCTCCCACCCCTTCCTGACATGCCTCTATAGAAATGAAAAAATAATTTTCTGGGTCTGTAATCCTTAGAACATGGGTTGTAGTTAATAGACGTTTTAGCTGGTCAAAACTGTGTTGACATTATGTTGTCCATTTAAAAATATCTCCCCTTTTTTTTGCAAGGATGTTATGGGGTAAGATACATTAAAAGGCCCATCTATAAATCGACAATAATAGCTTGCTAGACCCATAAATGATTGGATATCTGCAACATTTTTAGGAATGGGCCATTCCAAGATAGTATTAATATTTTCAGGATCTACAACTATTGCCTTTTAGTTCATTACGTGTCCCAATAATTGTGTTTGATATTTATAAAATTTGCATTTTCTATACTTGGTGTATAGTTGGTGCTCTCGTATTGTCCGCAATACTCTCGGAAAATGATTCTTATGATCTTCCATATTATTTGAATAAATTAAGATTTCATTGATAAAAATTAATACGATTTTTTCAAGATAATAATGGAATATTGTAGCACCCTCCTCCCACATTTTCCCAAGCTAGTCGGTCTACTAGGTAAACATGTGACAAGAGGATACTATGATGTGATTACAATCCCCATGTATAGTTAAGGAAGTGGAACCAACATAATGAAACCAAGCTAAACTTCCACACATGTTATAGAACCTTCAGGATCCAACCAACCCTTCCGGGTGACCAACCCCTGAGGAAACTTGACATTTTACTGACATGTACCCTTAGCCACTACCATGACAAGCCATGCATGTGACTGAGGCATGTGTGTGAGGCAGAAATTTTGAAATATATGTTGGGAACACATCCTGAAACTAGTGCAAGATTTGGTACATGTTCAATAGCTCTGCATCCTCATCCTCCTTACCTTTATCATTAGAAAGATGCACTGCAAATAACACACACCCTTTTCTTCAACTGTGCTTTTCCTGCATAATTGTCACGATTCTAACTGATGATGCTTTCTTCTTATGCTGCAAGATCCTATGTTTTCCATTTTCATCCAAACACTCAATAGATTTGTTATAATAATCCACCTTAGTCCTCGAAAGATACAACAAATCCATACCCAAAATCATACTATATGATCCCAATGGAAATACATTCAAATGTGCTGATGTAGGCATACCATTCAACTCAAATGCACAAGCTCTTACCTAATGATGAAATTTTTTGTTTGTACCTCTATCAAACTGTACTAACTAAGATTATGCATCCACCTGTTTTATTCAAACCACACTTATCCATAAAGTAAGGGTTAACATAACTATAAATAGATCAAGGGTCAATCAAAATAGAAACAACTTGATCACAAAGCTTACCATCCATCTCGATAATAGATGCCTGGTGATTTGCTTGCATGTAAGCCAACTTTGCATAGATCTTAGGAATGCCCTGCCCAACATCCCCAATAGTCCATGCCTCCTGTGCACATTAGATATGAGGCCTTCCACCCTGATTTTGCGGACAATCCCTCTTAAGATACTCCTTACTACATGTCCAACACTGCAATTTTCCTGTACTATCACCCTGATTCTGCTGCACTCCAAGATATGACCCATGTCCCCTTACAACTACACTAAAATTCTTGTAAGGTGCAACATTCTCTTTCTATTTTTCATTTTTAGGTCTTGTCCTTTTCGATTTCCATTTACCTTTAGCTTTTTCTTTCCCTTTCCAACCCTATTGAGATTCCTTATTATGCTTTGATTGTTCATACTAGTGCTTCAATTTCCCAGTGACTTCCTCAAGTGATCAAGGCTCATCATACTCAATCCGATCTCTAAATGCTAATGGAAACCCACTGAAAAATCTCTTAACTTTGTCTTTTTCATCCTTAAGATATGGTACATACCTTAAAAACTCTAATAAATTGGTCACATGCTCCTCATCTATCATTGATCCCATCTTTAGGTCATAGAACTCCTTAGATTTTCTATCGTAGTACCTCTATGGCAAATATTTCTTCTTGAAAAGTCTCTCAAATTCATGCCAACTCAAGTCTTATGTCCTGATGTTTCCAATCCGCTTCACATCTTCCCGCCAGATGTCTTCTTTTCCTTTGAGGCTAACGAAATCTATTCAGGACTTCATGTTTTCTATGTAATCATAACTCAAAGAATTTCTTCATCCCAAGTAACCATGCCTAAGCATCCTCTATATCATTTAAATCCCCATCAAAGGTAGCTGACTTAGCTTTCTTGAACTCATCTAGAAAATATCCCCTATCACTCCTCCTGTACGAATGATAACAATGACCACTATAGTTCCTGCCAAAACTAGAACTAGAGTAGAACCTTTCTCCATCACCTCTCCTATACAGAGTATCCAAGAGCCTACCATATTTGATAGTTTCATCCCTATCTGACCGGTTCCCACCATGAGATATACTGCCATATGTCCCATTAGTCTTGTCCTCCTACCCATGGCTGATCCAAAGTGATCCTTGTATCTGCAATTCTGACAAACTCTGAAGGATTATTGCATTGAATTCTACTTGTTTTTGTTTCACATGAATGATCCTGTTATTATCTTCCTTGCAACTTCTTATTTATACCTTCAAACTTCTCAATGTGTCTGCTAAGTCATAAGAATTCCCACCACCATGTTGCTCATTTGACCCATAGGGAGAATCTCATGAACTGTATTCTACGATCTTTGTAGTCATCTTTGATCTCTTTCCTACAAGTATATCATGTCAACCAGCACCAAAATATAAAATAATCAACATACCTAAGTATAGTTCAGGGGAGGATACCTCGTCTGCAAGATCAACCAAATTAGTTTAATACATGTTAAACATAATCATAGCAGTATATGAACATCATTTCAACCATCATCTAATTATCAATGCATGACCATACCGACCACATAAGATGACCTCATTCACAAAAAATATTACCATGTTAATGTATGCGTAAAAACATATAAACATTAACATGCATAACCAATGCATAATTGACATACGCTCACGAGGACCACATCCAAAAATAAAACCATCAACTTTCACATGGAAACACAAGTGAAACCATGAACACCACCAGGCACATGCAACAAACACATAGAACACAATCATAAATAGCACATACGCAACCTTATGCATGATCAACACACCACCCATCTATTCCAAGGGGTGAACCATGCTCTGATACGACTCTGTAACACCCTCCTCCCAAATTTACCCAAGCTAACTGGTCGATTGGGGTAAACAGGAATTTCATCAAATATGTCACAAATATGCAATTTACAGGTCATAACAACATATTTGAGCATAGGGGTCTCACACTTATCGGAGATTCGTAGAGAAGAATTGTTGCCTTATCAAAATAGCTCCATTATCATTTATTAGGTCATATATTAACTATACATTCATTTTCTAATCAAAACATGATGAGATCCATACATCAATTATGTCATTAAGCATACTCATAACCAACATGTAACTAAGAAAAATAACAAGGATATAACAACCATAAAAATCACATATGAACCAATACATTTACACATGAAATATCAAAGGAGAAGGAGCTATTATTAATGAATACATAAGCCAAACAGGGTTGGGACTTCCACGAACCACTCGACCATAGATTGGGCTGAACCAAAATATTTCTTTCAGCAAATCACCCCCGTGCCATATTCCAAACATGAATGTGGGACTCACAACAAAACCAATCCAGGTTTCCTTAGGCTTTACCATAATCCTCACCTAATCACTAGGCCCTAAACAAGCATGGATGCATTTGGATCTCTCCACCTACACTGTGAGTATTTTTGCTATCTCCTAGTCTCTAGGCTTTATCCTATATCTCTCCATTCACCATTCGAGGATTCATAGGCCTGATCGAGACTTGACCTTCCAAGGTTTACCGTATATCCTTCCATTCACCAATTGAGGACTCCTAGGCCTGATCGAGCACACACACCTATATGATTTACCTCATATCCAGCCATTCACCAGTCGAGGATTCCTAGGCCTACCGAGGAATACAAAATTTGACTTTACCATAATCCCGCCTTCTCTAATCCAAGTATTCCTAGGCCTTGTGTTCTTCTTCAGAGACCACCTCACTTAGTTTCGAAACCGTCTGGAAATAAAACTTAACCAAGTAAAAGAGAACCCATCACACCATGGATATTCAAAAATGGAAAGGAAAGGATGAAAATCATTGTCACACATGGAAAAACCCATGCCAATGATAATAAGAGAACCAAATACACACATGCATGTACCATGCATGCCAAATCTAGCAAGGAAATCAAACATGAAAATCGATACCTGCAAATAATCTCATTATAGTCGCTTCATCCTGCTTTCCTTGGTTGATCTTTTCTTCCCTTTGCCTTCTCTTTCCTTCCTTTTCTTTTCTTGATCCAATGCTATAGCGCTCTAAGAATGCTCTAAGTGTCCAAGTGAAAACTCCAAAGGCGGGCCCCGACAAAGGCTGGCAGTCTTGAAATTTTTTTTTATTAAGGAGGCCTCTATTTTCTTCATTTTCCATTATTTTCCTTCATTTTCCTCCTCACATGCAACCTATGACCTTTCACCTTCATTTTCTCCCAATTTCCATTATTTCCATAAATAAAATGCCAATAATGCCATTTTTCATCTCCAAAGCCTTTTCCATTTCCTTTTCCAATTTACTTAGCCATAATAAACCAAATGAACATCCACATTAGAATATTTTTCCCAACATTAAGCTTGGAATAAGTGTCCCATGGCCGTGTTTATTATTTTTCCTCTATTAACTTTATTACATGGATTTTTTACCAGGGCTATTACAAAACCCTCCCCATTGGGGGAATACCATCCTCAGTGTTCAATGACACCTACAACCAACAAGACTGTTGAAAGCAAAACATACTACCCATGGAAATTTATAACTTATATCATTGCATTATTTACAATGATCAACCTGCTGAGAAGCAACCCAACATGACAAACATAAAAACATAACAACCATAACGACATGACACCCGTACTGCTTATTGGAGCTTTATAACACAACTGATGGAAATATTTGCATCCATATACATATGTACATATACCAAAACATCACACCAAAACATATACCAAAAACATTCACTCAACCAACGAATAGAGAAGGATACAAATCCCACGTCTGATATGCCATCTCCCATGTAGCTTCATCATGCCCAAAGTGCTTCCACTGCACTTCAACCTATTCGATTGCTCGGTTCTAGAGCATGAGGATCTTTCTATGAAAAATACATTGAGGTTCTGACTAGAATTTTCTTTCTGGTTCCACCTGTAATACAGACCAATCAATCATATGATCAACATATTTAACATACTTCTTAAGAAATGACACATGGAAAACATCATGTAATTTCATTATTGGAGACAATGCAAGTTGATAAGCTACTAGTCTAATCCTTGCAATAATTTTGAAAGGTTCACAAAACCGAGGTACCCATTTGGCACATGATCCAATCCTCAAGTAGATCTTCTTAGGCTTGATGCGCAAGTACACCTGTTCCCCAACCTGAAACTACTTAAAAATTCTGTTCCAATATTCATAACGTTTTTTCCTGTCATGTGTTGCCTTTAAATTATTCTTGATTACCTAAATTTCCTGTTCCATCTCTGCCAATTGTCTAGTCCTATAAAAACCCTGTTCACTAGATCACTCTAAATGATGGGAGTGTTACAACTCCACCCATAGAGTGCCTCAAATGGACTCATCCTTAGTGACTCTTGATAACCACTATTATAAGAAAACTAAACCAATGGAACGTACTCCTCCAGGCTCCCATATCCTCTATTGATGCATCACATACATCCTCAACATGTCCTCTAATATAATGTTTACCCTCTCTATATTTTCATCTGTCTGGGGATGATAAGCTGTGATGAAGGTCAACTCTATCTCCAAACCCACAAACAACTCCTTCCAAAACGTGGAAGTGTACTTAGCATCCCTGTTTGACACAATATTCTACAGAACACCATGAAACCTCACTACATCTCTGATGATAACCTTTGCTACATCATTAGCTAAATACATATATTTTATTGGAATGAAGTGCGCTACATTTGTCAACCTATCTACCATAATCGTGATAGAATCATGTTGTATAGATGTCCTTGACAAACCTATGATGAAGTCCATGGAAATGACCTCCCACTTCCAGTTTAGAATCATAATTGGTTGAAGTAGTCCACTTGGATGCTTACATTCCGCTTTCACCTTCTGTTATTCCAAATATCTAGCCACAAACTCTACCATGTCATTCTTCATATTTGTCCAATGATAAAACTTCTTCACTGTTGCTAATGTGTTTTGGTATCCTGGGTGACTTGAATATGATTTTGCATGAAATTCCTTCAATATAATCTTCTTGAGCTCACCGTTTCCCGACACATATATTGTGTCCCTAAATCTAATAAAACCATTTGCTATAAGATGATATTCCACATTGTGATCACCTATACCTTGTTGTAACCCGTGCCTAAGCTCTCTATACCAGTCATCATGTTGTCCTACCTGTAAGATCTGATCCTGTAAGTATATCCCATAAGAACTCATAACTGCTATATGATTCACTTGTATCCTCCTACTAAGAGCATCTGCAACCCTATTATATTTACCCTTGATGTGCTTGATCTCAAAGTCAAACTCACTAATCGTGGCTAACCATCTAGCTTTCCTGGAATTCAGATTCAATTAGTCAAATAGATACCTCAATCCACTATGATCACTCATAAATACAAACCTTCTACCACGAAGATAGTGCCTCCACATCTTCAATGCATGGATGATTGTTTCCAACTCAAGATCATGTGTCGGATAATTATTCTCATGCTCATTTAGTTTTCTTGACTCATAGCATACTACCTATCCTTCCACCATAAGGAATCCACCAAGTCCTTTATTGCAAGCATATGTACATACCACAAACTCTTTTTTCGAATCTGCAATATTTAACACTAGTGCATTTGTGAACAATTACTTCAATTGCTCAATACTTGCTGCACATTCCTCTGTCCATTCAAATTTCTTACCTTGCCTCTGCAGTGATGTAATAGGATATGCAATGCGAGAGAAGTTCCTAATGAACCTCCTATAATAGCCTGATAGTACCATGAATGATCTTACCTCATCCACATTTTTAGGAGCTTCCCAATCCATCAGAGCCCTTATCTTTTCTGTATCCACTACTATGCCTTCTCTGGAAACAACATGTCCCAAGTAATGTACCTTTTTCTGAAAGAAACCGCATTTGCTAAACTTAGCATTTAAATGATGCTCTCTTATAAATATCAACACAGTTATAAATGTTTGGCATGTTATTCTTCATTCTTATAATATATCAAGATGTAATCAATGAATACAATAACAAAATTGTCTAGATAAGGATACAATACAATATTCATCAAGCACATAAAAGTAGATGGAGAATTAGTCAAACCAAATTGAACTACAACAAACTCATAATTCCCATGTCTGGTTCGAAAGGATGTCTTGTATATGTACTCTTCCTTAATGCATACGTGATGGTATTGTGATCTTAAATCAATCTTCGAGAACACTACTACTCCCTTCAACTGATCACCCAAGTCATCAATCCTCGGAAACAAATGCCAGTTCTTGATGGTTACCTTGTTCAAATTTCTATAATCAATGCATAACCTGAGAGTACCATCCTTTTTCTTTACAAAAAACAATAGTTCACCCCACGACGACAAACTTGGCCTAATGTACCCCCTGTTAACCATTTCCTTCAACTGCAACTTCAACTCTACTAAATCTAGAGTCCTCATCCTGTATGGTGCCTTCGATTTTGGTGTTTCCCCTAGTACCAACTCAATGGATAAGTCAACTTCTCTGTGAGGCAAAAACTTTGAAATCTCTTCTGGGAATACATCTTGAAATTTCTTCAAGATTGGGTACCTATTTACTAGCTCTGCATCCTCATCCTCCTTACCTTTATCACTAGAAATATGCACTGCAAATAACACACACCCTTTTCTGCGACTGATTTTTTCATGCATAAATGTCACCATTATAACTAATGTTTCTTTATTCTTACCATGTAAGATCCTCTGCTCTCCATTGTCATCTAAACATTCAATATATTTTTCATAACAATGCACCCTAGTCCCGTGAAGATACAACTAGTCCATACCCAAAATCATACTATATGATCCCAATGGCAATACATTCAAATGTGTTGACGTAGCATATCATTCAACTCAAATGCACAACCTCTTACCCAATGATGAAATATCTTCTTTGTACCTGTAGCCAAATGAACTAACCAAGATTTTGCATGCACTTATTTATTAAAACCACTCTTATCCAACAAGTAAGGGTTAACATAATTATAATTATATCCAGGGTCAATCAAAATAGAAAAAACTTGATCACAAAGCTTACCATCCATCTCGATAATAGAGGCCTAGTGATATCCTTGCTTGTTATCCAACACTGCATAGATCCGAGGAATGCTCTACCCAACATCTCCAACAATCTGCGCCTCCTGTGCACTGTATATTTGAGGCCTCCCAATAGTCCCTCTTAAGATGCTCCTCACCACATGTCCAACACTCCAACCATCTTGTACCGTCACCCTTATTCTGCTTCCCTCTAGGCTGTGACCCATGTCCCCTTCCAACTTCATTAAACTTATTGTAAGGTGCAAAATTCTCCTTTTGTTCTGCATTATGTGGTCTTGTCATTTTCAACTGCCATTTACATTTAGATTCGTTTTTCCCTTTCCAACCCTATTGAGATTCAGTCTTATGCTTTGATTTCTCATAACAATGCTTCAATTTCCCAATGACTTCCTCAAGCGATCAAGGCTCATCATAATCAATCTGATCTTTAAATGATAATGGAAATCCACTAACAAATATCTAAAATTTAGCATTTTCATCCTTAATATATGGTACATACCCTAAAAAATCTAAGAACTTGGTCGTATACTCCTCATCTATCATCAATCCCATATTTAGCTCATAGAACGCCTTACCTTTGTTGTACCTCTATGACAAATATTTCTTCCTAAAAATTCTCTTAAATTCATTCCAATTCAAATATTTTGTCCTGATGTCTCTAACCCACTTCACATCTTCCCACCAGATGTTTTCTTTCCCTTTGAGGATGAAGTTATCTCTTTTGGCCTTCATGTTTTCTGTGTAATCATGAAATTCAAAGATTTATTCATCCCAAGTAACCATGCCTCCACATCCTTTGACTTCTTTAAATCCCCATCAAAGGTTGGTTGCTTAGATTTCTTAAACTCATTGGGAAAATATCCCCTATCACTCCTCTTGTAAGGATGATAATGATGACGATCATAGTGCCTGTCAGAACCATAACTAGAGTATAACCTATGTCCATCACCTCTCCTACATGGAGTATCCAAGAGCCCATGATCTCTTATCATGCCATCCCTACTGACTCATGCCCACAATGATATCTACTACCATATGCCCCATTAGTCTTGTTCTCCTTCCCATGGATGATATAAAGTGGTCCTTGTCTCTACAATTATGACAAACTATGAAGGATTACTGCATTGAATTTTTCTTGTTTATCCTGTGCCTAAATGATCCTATCATTATCTGCCTTGCAACTTCTTATTTTTTCCTTCAAAATTCTTAATATGTCTGCTAAGTCAAGAGAATTATCACCACCATGCTGATCATTTGACCCATAGGAAGAATCTCGTGAACTATAGTCTACCATCTTGCTAGTCATATTTGATCTCTTTCCTGCAAGTATACCATGTCAACCAAAACCAAAACATAACATAAATAACATACCTCGGTATAGTTCAGGGGATGATATCTTGTCTACAAGATCAACAAAATTAGCGCAATACACATATAAGCATCATCATAGATGTATATTCACATCATTTCAACCATTATCCAGTCATCAATGCATGACCATGATGACCACATACCACGACCTTATGCACAAAAACTATTACCATGTCAATGTATGCATAACAATTAATGCATGACCATACTGAACACATACCATGACCTCATGCACGACAACTATCACCATGTCAATGTATGCATAACTTGTCTAGATCCATCTAACTCTGGATCTATCATGCGCCGAGAGGGATCAAATCTCTTGAGGTGAAAACCTATTTTTTGAGTGCAAAACTTGAGGAAAGGTTTGCACCTCGAGAGATTTGATCCCTCTCGGTGCATGATAGATCCAGAGTTAGATGGATCTAGGCTGGTTCCAGTCAGAGGCATCAACGTCACATTTTTCAGATTATTAAAATTTTTGTATATCTTTGAGATGTAAGATGGATCTAGGCTAGTTTCAGTCGTGTGCTGCCAAGGAAAATCTATCAAAGATATGATTAATTTTATCAGTAATATGTAAATATATCAAATACTAATATAATCATTTTAAATATTCTTAACTTGGTCATTTTAATTTTAAATTTTCTTAGTTACCTCAGTTCGTTGAGATGATAATTATTGTTAATAACTATAATGATGAAAAATGATGAAATATTTTTTTAAATGCAAAGTGACAATAATAGTGTTGAAAGATAGAAAATGTGAATAATAAGAATGTACTCATGTTACAATCAATCTCAAACTATTTTCTTCTACTTTTCTTATTTCCTCCCTTGTTAGTTTTGTTATCTTTTCATATCTTTATATGAAAAAGAAAATTTAAATCGTAAACCATTTAAATCTTTAGCTCGATCTATTGTAGTAAACATGATACCTTGTCTCTCTTGCTCTCCAATATTAATAGCTTAAATTACTATAACAAAAAAATCAATCTACATTGTTAATAACTTTTTGTGCTTACACTAAAATCAATGCATATTGTTAATCCAATCACTTTAATATTAATGTACCGTCATATATCCAATTACATCAAATCATAAATCAACATATACATTGAAATCAATGCATTTAATGCAAACAATCAAATAAGATTAGAAAATAACTTCTACATTGAAATCAATGCACCTAATGCAATCAATCAAATAAGATTAGAAACCAACATCTACACTGAAATCAATGCATTTAATCAAAGAAATCAAATAGGATTAGAAATCGCCATCTACACTAAAATCAATGCATTTAGCACAAACAATCAAATAGTATTAGGAATAATCTACATTGAAATCAATGCATCTAGTCCAAGCAATCAAATATAATTATAAATCGACGTCTAAATTGAAATCAACACATCTAGTGCAAGCAATCAAATAGTGTTAGGAATCATCACCTACACTGAAATAAATGCATCTAGTGCAAGTAATCATATATCATTAGAAATAAATATCTACACTAAAATTGATGCATCTAGTGAAAATAATCAAATAGGATTATAAATCACCATCTCCACTTAAATCAATCCATCTAGTGCAAGAAATATTCTTCCCTCTTTCCACCCTCCATCCATATCTATATCCCCATCCATCTCTTTTTTTTTTGTCTCTATCTCACCCCCCTAAACACACACGCTCTCGCACTCCATATATATCATTCTCTTTGTCAATCACCCTCTCTCCCCATCTCTCTCTTCTTCCCTCTCTTCCCCTTCTCTCCCTCTCCCCCACTAATATCTCTCTTTCCTCCTTTTGTCCTCTCTCTCTCTCTCTCTCCATCTTCCTTATCACTCACTCTCTCTCTCTCTAGGAACCAACATCTACACTGAAATCAATGCATTTACTCAAATAAATCAAATAGGATTAGAAATCACCATCTACACTGAAATCAATGCATTTAGTGCAAACAATCAAATAGGATTATAAATCATCTACATTGAAAACAATTCATCTAGTGCAAGTAATCAAATATAATTATAAATCGACATCTAAATTGAAATCAACAAATTCAGTGCAAGCAATCAAATTGTATTAGAAATCACCACCTACATTGAAATCAATGCATCTAGTGCAAGTAATCAAATATCATTAGAAATAAATATCTAAACTAAAATCGATGCATATAGTGAAAATAATCAAATAGGATTATAAATCACCATCTCCACTTATATCAATCCATCTAGTGTGAGAAATATTCTTCCCTCTTTCCACCCTCCATCCACATCTATATCCCCCTCCATCTCTTCTTTTCCGTCTCTCTATCTCACTCCCCTAAACACACACACACTCGCAATCCATATATATTAATCTCTTTGTCAATCCCCTCCTCTCCCCATCTCTCTCTTCTTCCCTCTCTTCACCTTCCATCTATTTCTCTATCTTCCCCCCTCTCTCCCTCTCTCTCCATCTTCCTTATCACTCACTCACTCTCTCTCTCTCCACCTTTCTCTCTCTATTTCTTTCTTCTTACCTCTCTCCCCCTCCCCCTCCAAGTCCATCTCTCTTTCCCTCCCTCTCTCCACTCTCTCACATCCTCTCTCTTCCTTCCTCTCTTTCCCTTTCTCTCCCATCTCTCTCTCCCTCTCTCTCTCTCTCTTCACCCACCAACTATGTTACTATATCCCTCCCTCTCTCCATATATCTCCTTCTCCCCCCTTATCTCCATCTCTCCTTATTTGTCTCTTTATCTCAGCCCCAAACATACACGCTCTCTCTCTGTCTCTCCCTTGTCACTCCTTCTCTCTCTCCACTTCTCACTCTCTATATTTCTTATTTCCTACATCTCTCCCCCTCCAACTCCATCTCTCTTATCAATCCCTCTCTCCTCCTCTCTCTCAAGTCCTCTCTCTCGTCCTTCCTCTCTCTCTCTCTCTCCCCTAAATCCCTCTCTCTTCCATGATCTCTCTCTCTCTCCAATACTCTCTCTTCCCCCATCACTCTCCTCCTCTTTCTCATCCTTCCTCTCTCTCCCACCTCTCTCTCTCTCTTTTCCCTCCAATACTCTCTCCCCCATATCTCTCTCTCTCCCTCTAATCCTCTGTCTTCCCCCATCCCTTTCTTTCTCTCTCTCTCTCTCTCTCTCTCTCTCTCTCTAATCCTCTCTCTTCCCCCATCCCTTTCTTTCTCTCTCTTTCCACCCTCTCTCTCTCCGACTACATTACTATATCCCTCCCTCTCTCCTTCTCACTTCTTCTCTCCCCCCTTCTTTCCATACATCTTACTTTGTCTCTTTATCTCACCCCTAAACATACACACTCTCTCTCCATCTCTCCCTTATCCTCTCTCTCTCTCTCTTTCTTCTTAGTTATGTAAACTAATGAACATAAATATTTGTAAATATAAAGCAGATTATGGATTAAATATGAAAAGAGGTTTTATTTACTTAACATACCTCTAGTTTATTTATATTTTTATTTATTTACCATACCCCTTTTCTTTACTATGGTATTTGGCCCATAGGCTTGTTATATAATTACATTTTTATTTATAATCCTATTTGATATATTGTTATTTATTTACCTTACCTCTTTATGCCTCTTTTAGATTTATTTATTTACCATACCTCTTTATATATATTTTATATTTATTTATTTATTTATCATACTTTTTTATACCTCTTTTATATTTATTTATTTACCCATGGTATTTAGCACATGGTATCAATATTAATTTGTCCCATGGTATTCATCCCATAGGCTTCATCTAAATAAAACCTCTTTTTAAAGTTTTTTTAAATATAAAAAGGTTTATGGAATAAATATAAAAAGAATTTTTATTTATTTACCATACATCTAATTTATATATTTTTTTATTTATTTACCATAGCTCCGGAGTAAGTATAAATTCATTTTACAAATATTTAATTAAAAGAAATATTAAAAGATTTTGGATTTTGATTGTTTGTGTTGAATTAACTCTTTTCCTTTGATTTAGGAAATGGTATTGACTTTAGTAAAGAGTAAAGATATTTAAAATTTTACTTAATTTGGAAATTCAATGTGGTAATTTTTTTTGTTAAAGGTAAATTTATGATCCATTCAAATTCACGTATATAATTTACTATCCATTCAAATTATATAAATAATACATAATTGTATTAGAAATTGATATATGTTCTAGCACAATGCGATTTTTATTTTTTATTTTTTATTTTTAATTTAAAACTTAAGCCGACATTTTGTATGAGGACATGACCCACCTGACATCGGGGTCATATTGGGCTGTAGATACGCCTCTCGGCGCGCAAAAGCATATAAAAATTAACATGCAGAACCAGTTGACATACACTCATGATGACAACATCCAACAATTACACCATCAACTCTCACATGGTGACAAAATTCAACCATGACCACCACCATGCATATGCAACAAGCAAATACACCACAAGCATAAAGAACACATATGCAACCGACACGTATTCATGAATAACATACCACCCATCTAGGCCAAGGGGTGAACCATGATCTAATACCACTCTGTAACACCCTACTCCCATTTACCAAGGCTAACCGGTTCACTAGGGTAAAAATGTGACGAGAGGCTACTATGATGTGATTCAAATCCACATGTATGGTTAAGGAAGTGGAGCTAACATAATGAAACCAAACTGACCTTCCACACATGCTACAAAACCTTCAGGATCCAACCAACCCTTCCAGGTGATCAACCCTTGAGGAAACTTGACATTTTATTGATATGGACCCTCATCCACTCCCATGACAAGCCATGCCTATGACTGAGGCCTTCCAGTCACTCCCATAGCAAGGCATTCCAGTGACTATGGACCTTTTAGGCATTTCTGTGCCAATGACCCTGGATTCTAAGCCAATTTTCAGGGCTCAGTCTCAGACTACTGCCCACAACTTCATGAAACTTTTAGAAATGAATGATAAAAATGGAACAAAGCTACTAATGCAATCACTGGTACAAGTAATTGATTCGATCCCTACTATCCATGACAGGAATTTTGTAAAACATGTCAAAAATATGTAATCTATAGGTCATAACAACATCTCTGAGCATAGGGGTCTCACACTTATTTGAGATTCATAGAGAAGCATTGTTGCCTTATCACAATAGCTACATTATCATCTATTAGGTCATATATTAATTGTACATTCATTTTCTAATCAAAACATGATGAAAGCCATATATCAAGTGTGTCATTAATCATACTCATAATGAGCATGTAACAAACAAAAATAACAAGGATATAACACCCATAAGAATCATATATGAACCAATACATTTACACATCAAATACCAAAGGAGAAAAAGCTCTTATTAATGAATACATAAGCCAACTAGGCCTCAAACTTCCACGAACTACCCGACCATAGATTGTGCTGAACCAAAATATTTCTTTCATCTAATCACCCCCGTACCATTTCCCAAGCATGAATGTAGGACTCACAACAAAACCAATCTAGGTTTCCTCAAGCTTTACCGAAATCCCTACTGGATCACTAGGCCCTAAACAAACATGGATTCCTCCAGATCTATTTGCCTACACCATGAGGAATTTTCATGTCTCCCATTCTCTAGGAATTTTCCCATGCCGCAATAATTTTAGGTAGACTTCTCGCCACTTCCCCTATAGTAGATGCCTCTTGAATATTAACTGCATGTTCTTTTCTTCTGTGATAAGGATAATGTTTTATATAATATGGTTCCCTAAAACTACAACACTATAATGGGGGTTTTTGTGGTTGAAAAAATTCAAGATTTTTTTATAGTTCTGTTGGTTTAGATTCAGTTTGCAGCTAGGGATTTTGCCAATTTTTCCTAGAAAATTTGATTTTGCTGGTTCCTGTGTGAGTTATTGGTATTGGCAGTTTTTGCACTCTTAGGATTTTGAATATTTTTCTGCCCTTTCTTGCTTGTCTATGTTTTGTTACCATCCCCTTGCTTCTTCATCTTCTGATAGAATATATGTGCCTTATGAACCGCTTCATCCATAATCTTAGGTTTATCAAACTCCAATCATTCCTTCATAAATACATGCAGACTACTTATGAATCACTGCACCTTAGCCTTCTCTACTCATATGTAAGGAACATACCACAATACGGATGTAAATTTTGCCACATACTCGTCCATGGATATTCTAACCAACCTAATACCATGAAATTCCTTGGCTTTATCATCATAAAATCATTCAGTTAAATACTTATTCTTAAAATATTTCTAGAAATTCTCCCATGTTATTTCTAGTTCATCGATTCCATACATCGCCTTGACCGCCTCTGACCACAGGGTTGTTTTTCCCTAGAGATGGTAAATTTTTTATCGAGATTTAATTTTTTTTCATAATCATAAATATGGAAATATTTATTCATATTTACTAACCACACTTCAGTCACTTCCTTTGACTCAACATCAAATATTGGAGGTTTATTTTTTCTAAATTCCCCTTGCAATTCTATATTTCACCTTTTTTTCCTTTTCTTCTCAGAAGCATTTCTAGATTCTTCCTCATCTATCTCCTTATCCCCTTTTGACTCTTGGGTGTGACTTCTCTTAGGTATATTTTCCTCTGTCCATCTGTGTGACTCTTCTCTATTTCTGTTATCAAGAGTTGGGACTGAATTTTTGTGATTTTGTTTGTTAGTTAGACTTTTCATTATTTGTTCCTACTCCCACATTATTCACTCATTATCTGTACTTAAATTTTCTATTTTTGTCTGTAACTGTTGCACTGTTTCCAACAACATAACAGTTGTGGTTTGAGGTTCTTCCCCCAACTGGACCCATATTTCTGGATTGGGTCCTGGAAATGGTATTATACCAGACCTTGGACATGGCATTACTAGTGGTGTGGTCACTGCACCACTTCCCCTTCTCATCCTTCTTCATCTATTAAGTTTAAAAATACAATTCATTAGTCCATTGGTTCACCCTAAATAGGCCACAATGTGGGAACCGTGGCTCTGATACCACTTGTAACATCTCTTTGTACACACCATTTTTTTTACATTCACTAGGAACAACTAATACACCTATTATAAACTCTTGTTTACTATGGATCCAATTACAATTGAAGATTAACTCATTCAATACTATTTAAGCATAATTTACAGATAAAACTTCCTTTTCTCCATTCGTTCGGTTTAAAAAAATTAACATGGTTGAATGAATTATATAATGGTGAATGCATTTATATGTTTTTTTTAGTGCATACATTTATTTATTAATTTGTGGTACTCCTGTTACATGGTTCTCTCAATGATTATTTTTGCTTGGCATTTGCAATATGTATCAGAATGTAATGTTTTTATATATTTCTATATAGTTCATATTCTTGGTACATTGTTAATGTTTATATGTACTTTTCCCTAGTCGACGCTCATGAAATTATATAAACATTTATGTTAATGAACCTTTTAGGATGTGAGTTGTCAAGCATTGGAATTCTTGGGGACTATTGAGGTGTCAAAAACTACACGATCCAACTTGCTAGGGTTACAATCGATGGTCGAAATTTTTAGGGGTTGTTATTGGGTAACTACCCCCTCCCCCTTCCCCCCGCACTTGCAAACCTCATTCACACTCTCTGGTTTGCTAACTGGGCTCTACAACCTGCAACAAAACCTTAGTCGATATGGCTCATCGTTTTGGTTATGCGATTATAAAATTAAACACAATGAGGCACATGTATATGACACAACTAATATTTTCTTGTTAATACAATACTCTTTCTAAGTTTTTAGGGTTAATATCTTACATGAAATGGTCTCCTCTTCAGATTTCTAATTCCAGGAGTTGGAAGACAAGGACTAATATTTTCCTTTTCAATAAAGGCCAAGGAATCTACATTCATTCCTTCCACAAAGGTATTGAGAGTTTTCCCTTTCCTTAGGGTTGTTCCTATTAGCACTCTGTGATTTTCCTAGGCTGAGGAGGAAAATGAAAAAGGTAACTACAAACCACTTTAGGCCAGAATCTAGTCCTTTTAGCCTGGAGAGGGATCTCTCACTTATTTTACTCAAAAAATAGGATATTAGGCTAGGTAGTAAGATCAAAAAGGTTTTGATTTTAGAGATCTGTTGATGAGAAAAGGAGGAAAACCATTGGGAATGGAGTCATGATCAAAATATGATTTTTGTCCAGATGATCAGAAATTAGAGGGTTTATCCATAAGGGCGAGATAGGAAACTTTGGTGGTGGTTTTAGATTAAAATTTTTTGGAAGGTGAAGGAATCAAAATTGAATAAAAATCACATTAGAGCATCAAAACTAGATGAATTCTAAAATGTTGTACTAAAGCAGAAAACATGAATAACATGGAAAACTAATCAGAGCATCATTAAGGATGAATTCTGAAATAATCATATGGTTTTTTCCATGCAATAAATATGCACATTAAAGGGATGGAAAAACATATATAAATCACAAATCATAGGATGCGCAAGCCACAAAAATTCTGCCACAATAATCCTTGCAAATCACTTGTTATTCCATTCATTCACTGGAAAAACATCTTCAAAATTATAGTGCACAAAGAGTCTTCTCCCTAAAGTCAACCAACAAAACATTTACAATGCTTTTTCTATCCTTTTACATCCTCAAATATTCAATTTCCTATCTTAGGTGGTCGAATTCATTGACCAAAACTAATTTTAACTAAATACATTCAAAATCTGGCACATATACATAAAAACATGAATTATTTTCCTTGTAGCCAATCCAAGTTTAAAACATCACAAGATTAGAATACTGACCAATAAACATTACACACAAGTTATAGGATAATTTACCATCTATTTGCATGCTTAAAACTATTACTAAGAGTAAAAAAAATCGAATTTAAGACAAAATAAGGCTAACTGTCCAGACTCGGAGCGCCATTAGGCAGATTCACAACAGAACCAATTGTGACTTGTAAATGACAAAACGAAGCAATTGGGTATGCCTAAAATTCTCCTATTATGGTGATGGTCCTCCTGAGAAATTTTGAAAACACCTATAGATCTCCATTTGGCTCGTACCCCACTTTCGCAGTGCACTTGTCTGTTTTCGCAGTGCCTTTACAAACTGAGAATTTGATGATATTTTCCTCCATGTAGAATTCTAGAAACCTCAAAAGGGTGTTGGAAACTTCATAAAAATCCCTCATGGAAAAAAACCTTGAAATTCAATACCCCATAACTATCAAATTAACATATGAAAAGCGCAACAAGCCCTTGCTCCAATTCTACTATTTTCACCAAAAGTGATCTTTAGGCCAAAATGAAGGTTTAGTGATGGGTTGAAGCTTGTTGATGTAGTTTTATCTTTGTACTAACCTCTGCCAACAATTCCAACTGACCTCTCTTCCTTTTTATTCCAAATTCTCTGACTTAAGTAAGCCTTTTATTCACCAACCTAAGCCTTCTTTTCAGGATCAAATTTTGCATATACAAATTCTTCATTTTCCTATGCAGAGGAAAGTTATACTTTAGCTTATACCTCGCTTTGTCAAAAACTGGCATAAAAACCTCTACCTCTTTGAACAAGTCCATCTTTTCCCTATGGTATTTCTCTGCAAGTTGATCCACTTGACCTTGTACACCTTCAAGCTGCTCCATTAGCTTCTCATATTCCTTTTGTTCATAAAAAACCACAAGTTGGATAGTTTCATTTTCTTGTACATGTACCTTGGCAACATACCTAGTCTTATGTATTCTTGAATACTGAATTGGCTCTTTCATCTTGTCAACATCAATCACTACTTTACCCTTGCATTTGGCATCATGTGTCAATACTTCCACTGATGACTCTTCACTTCTAGGTTGGATAGTTTCTTGAGACACTTTATGCCTAAGATCCCTATTCTCCTACTACAAATTAGCTATTTTCACATGTGCTTTGTCTAACTGATCCAAAAATTCCCTAATTTTCTGGTCTTTTCCATCAATTTCCACATTTCTTTGTGTGCTTTCTGATTCCATGATTTGAATAGGAGATGATGAAGGAACCACAAGTAACCTTTCTGCTGTAGAAATTGTTCTTGGCACCCTTACCAACTTCTATATCTCAGGGGATACCTGTAGTTTCTTAGCACTTTTCTTACCATCCATCTTGCCTTTGGTAAAAGGTTACTTGAATGAGATTGCCGCAGGTGAAACCTCCTTAATCACAACTGAAGGAGTATAATTCTTGGTCCTTTGATTGTTTAAAGACTAAGCTGCCCAACCTGAAGAGACCAAGAAATTCTGCCATGTCTGCTCTCTCCTCCCAAGATCTTTCAAGACCAACAACTTAGTCAATTCAAAATGAAATAAACTGGCCTCCACTTGACCCCCTTTTGTCTGCACTTGATCAACCATCTTACACAAACTATTGAACAAATAATAGGGTAGACTCATAGCGTTCTTACCAGTGAAATGCATTAAGGGCCTGATGTGGCAATGATAAACCCTGATGAATCTTCCCTCACATGTGGATGAATTCTAGCAGCTTTCCATGATTGTCTTGTAAATAAATTTTAGGAACAAATGAACCATATCCCTTCCTATTCTTAGGCTTGAGAAAATATTTGAAGGCAACCAGGCCAAAATATGTTACTTTGAACCACTCCTCTCCACCTAAAAAAATATTAGTGGCCTCTGATATTGTTTGGGCTGAAACTGGAAATTTCATGCTTCCCACCTTTACCTTTACACCATCAAAACCTTTAGAAATTTCTTTAGTTAAATAAAAATGGTAGGGCCTCGAATTCTTTCACAAAATCTCATGCATCGTGCTTTCTCAAAATCCACCGTGATAGTTGCATCTGCATTAATAGTCAAGATGTCTTGAGGTTCAAAACACATAATGGCTCCCCCTTTATGGTTTTTGTCCTCTGGTGTTTCCATATTTTCAATTTGCAACGATGAATTTTGTAGGCAATGATGAAGGTGTTTCCGGTCTTCCAAACATTATGTCAGTTTTTCATAATACACTCCAGCAATTAAATTAAATTCCACAACTGCATGCAGTCTCAAGCAACCTTATAGAACCCATAAAATTGATAACTAATAACAAGTAATGTTACGTGGGAAAGTCACATCGCAGAGGTTAGAAAACAAAATGTAGAGGTTAAAAAACACAACATAAAGGGAAATGTTGGTTTCTAACACATTTTTGGGCATAAACTTTGAGGGGAAAACCTTGGTAACAATCCCTAGGCTAAACAATTATTGCATGCAATTTTAAAATATCAAAAGAGGTGAATTGGAAGCTCATAAGACAAATTGTGTTCCACTATGTGGATTCACAACGCTTTTAGGATGAAATCGCAATGCTAGTTTAGGAGAAAACGCAGCAAAAAACATAGAATTCGCAGCAAAAGCACATTTCACCCTATCTACAAACTTTATTGATATACATTGGCTCCTAATCACAACTGCATAATTGTTTCAATTCTAAATGATAAAAATAAAAAGGAATTGGCACCTGTGAGGGAGAATTGAACTCTTGCATGCATGGAAAATGGCACTGTCTGAACTCGCAGCGCCCTTGCAGACTTTGCGTAGCAAACAAAACCAATATACCAGAGCCTTTGATGAAATTGTTCAAGAACTGCGGGTTGAGGAGTGAATATGTTAACCCAATTGGTCATCAAAAATAACTTAGAGCGGGTAACAATGATCTTGATCACAATTTTGAATGGCCAATGAAGAAAACGCAACACGTGGCAAGATTCACAATGCTTGGGAAGGGAGAAGTATTGTACTCATAACCGTTTGCTCCTTTGCTGAGATCACTATTATGTTGTTGAAAAGACTTCTCAACTAACTCATCACTGCCTCCAAATCTCTACCTATTACCATGTCATTATTTCTTTAATGTAGACTTGATTTTCATGTTTGGAATATGATAACCAAAGTTTGATTACAATGACACCTAGACTCCTTTATCATGACCACTGACCTTTGTGATTACAACTTCGGATCATGACTTTTTGTGAGCATTTACATCTCAAAAGATGGAAAAAATATTTTTTACTCTATAACCGTTTAACAACACTAACCTTTGAATACCATGACACTCATGAAAACCAAAACAAATACACTAACATGTCCTTATAAACATGACCTCAAGTAACATGGTAAGAGTATCATAACCAAGATGCCTAGACCTAGGACACTAATAGTTCTAAGGGTTATCTCCTTTCGATTTGTATTACTTTTTCGTTCACTGTATTTTAATGATTACCTCTTGTTTCGGTATGGTGTCGAACTTGCTCTGCTCAATACATGACTACATGTATATATTTTCTCCTGACTCTCGTAATTACAATCTTTACTTCCTTTTAGTTTTTATCACACACACAAGGATGTAAGGTGACCTTTTATGTTGTTTTAATTAATTATAGGTTAGGGTTTTACCTTCATGAACAAATTTTATTGGCTTATCTATGACGATGTGTTCGACTCACTGGAATTTGTTTTATGTCTACATAACCAGGTTCTTACTTTCGTTCTTTACCCATTTTCTTCCAAGTGTTAATTGAAGTTATCAGGGTTTTCCACTCACTGTGGAGCCCTTTTTTGCTTCCATGCCTTCTTGGTAAAGTTGTTCATGGTTTCCAAACCATAGAGAGCTCACCCCATGGGTTCTTTCGAGCTTGGGGAATGAGTTATATTGCGATTATTTGCATGGATGGTTGTAACACTTTTGAATGTTTTCTTTAATATATACCCACAATTTTTTTTTTAATGGAAACCCATACAGGTTTGGGTTTTTGTTACCATGTTAATTTTTGTACTCTCTCTCATATGAGCATTTTCGACAATATATATGTAATGGTGTATAATTTCACTAGTACACTTCCTAGTTCTGCATTTCCGCGATAGATATGTATTACCTTAAATGAATACGTTTCAACTTGTGCTGCATAATTTTTGTGAAGCTCGGGTTATTAAATTAATGCTTTGTTTCATTATTATCTTCAAATGAAACTTTTGTTTCGGTCATGGGTTTAACTAAATTAACCCTATTTATCCAGGGTTTATTTCTAGTAATTAGTTTCTTACTAATTGTTCTAGTTTCGTATATGTATTAGCAGTGTATATTTCTCCTTTTAAAAGTTGTAAATGGCTCTCTTTTTCTTGCGACTTATAGTGAATTTGTATTAATAGTTATTGTCACGTTTCTTTTTATAAGGATTTTCACTCTGTTCTTTAGAGTATCAATATAAATTGGTTTAATGTCATAGTGTGGAACTTTTCACAACTAAGTTTTTTATCACTATTTGTAATATAATTGTAATATAATTGTCTTTCGATTTGATGCACAATTAGTAACTTTATGTTGGTTCTCACATTAGTTATAATTATTTTCAACTTAATTTCTATATTATTCGAAAAATATTTATGAAAACTTACAATTGACAATAGACACTTTTTTTTCTTCAATTGGTATTTATATAACAATGACATTATTATAATAAATATGGAAACTTCGATGGGTTCTAACTCTGGGACATGTCACTTCTTTTCTAGATTATATAATTAGTGTTCAGGACTATTCCAGGTAAATGGACCGAGTTCTGTTCTGGCATGGAACTAACCTAACCGGTTACCATTATGTAAACTCTACATAGTAACACGAATTTAAATACTACACAAAAGAACAAAATATGAAACACTTAATACATGATGATAAACATTCCAAATCAAACATCACTTATTTGTTTAATCGCAGGGGAGAAAAGATTTCTCCACCCAACCAATGAGTATAGGTAGTCTCTACCGGAACCCCCCTGAGCCAGTTTCACTTCTAAAGCAGTTTTCTTGACAAGTACCACAATAGGTCCACCTAGGGCTTATCTGACTGCACCAGGTCATGCCTAGGGTTTCACATACCTCATAGGTCCAATTAGGAATTCCATTGGCCAACCAACTCAAGACAGCGATCTGCCAATGTAATGTAATGAGTGTCGACTAGGGTGAAAATATATAAAGGTTATTAATGTACCAAGACCTCTTAACTATATAGACATATATAAAAACATTACGTGCAATACAATATTGCAATTCCAAGCAAATATAAACATTGAGAGAACCATGTATCATGACTACCACAAATTAATAAATGAATGTACGCAGTAACGACAACATATAAATACATTCGACATTATATAATACTTTTAATCATGTTAATTGTTGTTATTGTATTAATGGAGCGAAGGAAGGATTATGCGTTTTTTATACTTAAATAATATTGAGTTAATCTTCATTGCAATGAGATCCATAGTAAAACCAGAGATTCTAATAGGTGTATTAGTTGTTCTAGTGAATGTAAACCAAAATGGTGTATACATAAATATACATTATGGTTTTTTTAATTTTATATATATATATATATATATATATATATATATATATATATATATATATATATATATATATATATATATATATATATACTTATTTCTAATTATATCTTTATTAATTAAATTTAAATATGAAGTGTTTCAATATCATGGTTAATAATATAAATTATTGTCATTTAATTATTTTTTAATATAGCTTTTATAATATGATTAAAAAAAAAGAATAATAAAAACAAAATTACAATATAACAAATTGAATTGAATTACACTATCAAGTAGTTGATAATTTTGTAATATAGTGTTATTCCTTGTATCCAAATTCTAATTATGATAAAATTTAAAAAAAAAAGTTAAGTTGAATACTATTCTTGTAACACAAGGAAATACTCATTTAATAAGCAATTCCCTTTAAATTAATGTAAATATTATATAACTAATTGATATGTTTTTGTTAAATGATAATAGCTGAGAGATAGTTACTGGGTTTAATTCCCTTCCCTAGAGTTCTATTCTCTAAAAACATGTTAGTTTCTATAGAGAAAATTTAAACTAGTTCAAAATCTTGTTAAGTATTTCTTATAAATCTGAAGTCGTCGTGATTAGTGCCTTCACAATATGCAACTATTTTACATATTTCTTTTTTCCTTCTTGCATGTCAAACCATGCTTTTATACTTAAAAATATTTATCCTAAATTTTATTTAGAAAACAAATACCATTGAAATTGAAATTGAATATATTAATTTCAATTTGTTCCATAAGCATAGGTGCCATGACAAATTTATGCAAAGAAGGACAAATTTATGCAAAGAAGAAATTTCTTTTTATTATGAAATTTTTAAGATTTAATCATTAGTGATGTGTTATTAGTCTTCAGTTTTCTCTTTTTCTTTTTTCCTTTTCTTTATTTCAAGTTGAGGATTGTAGTTTTTTTTTTACTCTTTATTTACAGTTAAGTAAAAATTGAATAATGATTTAATATTTTCTACCAAACATTGTTAAACATTTTTGTAATAGAATTATATTATGCTTATAATATAGAAATAAATGAGATAAGGAAAACACCATAATAATTTCCTCGTGGCATCCATGACTAATATTTCATATTCATAATCTAAAGCAACGAAAAACCAAGAAGGAATACATGAACAATGTATGAGAATATTTTAGTCCCTATTTACAACTAACTACGAATTGAATAATCATTTGGTATTTTGAACCAAACATCGTTAAACATTTATGCAATAGAAATCAACTATGCTCAAAATATATAAAGAAATGAGAGAAGATAAACACCATAATAGTTTCTTCATGGAAAAAAATTATTGTATGAGGTAGTAAAATTTCAAACAGCATACATGACTAGTGTGTTCATATTCATAATCTAAAGCAACAAAACACTAACTAGGAATTTATGTGTAGTGTCTTCATCTTCATCCTCCCAAGTAAAAAAAAAATGCGCATAGAAACTATGAACAACATGTTCACCTTCATCTTCTTTCATGATTGACTTCTACCATGAGTGTGGAGATAAATGAGTTGATGCTTAGTGAAGATTGTGACTCCTAATGGTGATTTCCAATTGATAGAATCCCGTGCGAAGCAAACCATTATGGCACCCAACGTGTATACTAACCATTAAGAGAAAATTTCCAAGGTGCCAACATAAGAAGATTTTGCAAGGATGGTGAGAAATGTGTCATGGTTACAATGCATCACATGATGTATTTTACAACCACACCATAAAAATATTTAATATGATGTAGACAAATCCTTGAAACATGCAGTATTTAATGGAATCTAGTACCACATTTGAAATATTTTTTAATTTTTGCAAAACATTATACAATAAGAAGGTAGAATAAGATGCTAGTTACAAATTTAAGAAAAAAATAGAATATGAAATTGTTATGTGTGCAAATAAGTGGGAATTTCTATATGTTGTACGTTGAAAAATAAAAGTAAATATTGAAGCAACAATTCCAATGGAGAGAACTCAGACTCGAGCCTTTCCTCTAACTTATATTGATCAAGGATGATAGTGTTTTCATTCCAAATAAACATCTCTATATGAATATTAATAGGCCTTTTCCCTTGGTAACTAAAATTCATGTTATAAAAAACATATGTATCTTAATCTAGCTTATGGCCTTGATATTTTCTCTTAAACAAAAAAGAGTATTTCAAATAAACTAGTTGATAGCCTTTAAATCTAGGAGTAGAAAAAAAACACTCAAACAAAATTATGAAAGGGGGTTCAAACTCAAGTTCTCGCCTACTTATTCATCTTCAATTTAGAGGGATATGGTGGAAATGGTATGCTTCAAATGGTCACTTTACTTTCTTTTGTATGACATCCTCATCTGAAACTATTTTTGAACCTTAAATGGCTTGGAAGAGAAAGTGGTAGTTAAAATTTAGATGTTTTATGATCCTCATATATGAAAGAACGAAATTAAATACAAATGTATACATAAACAAAGAGATACAATTAAAACAAAACTTCAATTCATTAATAACAAAGTATTGAAAACTATTTACATGCAGAATGGAAAAAAATAGCTCGAGTGATGGTAGCTTATATATAAGAAGAGATGTGGTGGATACATGACTTCTGAACTATGTTACAATGAGGCTAGAAGGCCTACTTATTATTTATAAAAAATGGAAAACTATAAACATCCAAAAACCTAACCCTCTGAGATGAAGCGCCAAAAGACTGTGGGCCTCGTTGGGTAAATTGGTACATCAACTTCCCAAGGTCATAACTTTGGAATATGATATTTGTTTGATGTGTACGATATCTCGTTAGAAATATCTATTAGAGGACTACAACTTTCGACTACAAAACACTATCATAAGATACGATTTTTCTCATTTTCCAAAAAAATGTCATTTAGGGCCTCAAAATCGCTCTGGAAGTTCAGGATCCGAAAAACTACCAAATTTTTTAAATTGTGCTAAAATTAAGGAAACTGAAAGAAACAATAGTGGGGGTCTAAGTGGAATAGGTGAGTGGTCACCAATATCCACTTGGGTAATTTTAATTAGGATTATGTTTCTTGCAGGGAACTATTGTTGTTATCATCTCATTCATCCAAGTGCTTGGTTATGAGCTCTTTGACATGCCAATATACATACAAGGTGAGTGAGAAGATGGTATTATGGTTCTTAAAGGAGTTGGTGCCAGACAAAATGTTCTACAACTATGCATCAATATTGAAGTTTTGGTGTTTCCCCTCTTCTTTCGAACCTTTTCTTCTATTGGTTGGATGTGCCCAATTGTAGTAGGTTTGTGCCTCTCATTGAGTCCCCTAGTTATCATATGTGCATTTGTTAGCTTTCATGCATTCACTATTGATTTTAGTGGGATGGTGGCCAACCCATATGCACTAGTGGCTTGTTGGAACCCTCTACTACCTTTAGTTAATATCCATTCTCATTATGGCTTGTAGGTACCTCATTAACAAGGATGAACCCTTTGTATTCCATTTTTCTTAAACACTCATATGCTTCTCTACTTTACGCCGCGCCCCCCTCGCCCAACCTTTGTTGATTAAATAAAAAGCCATTTTATATCACAAGCAATCATGAAAGGAAGTGTCTTCACAGGTAATTATCCCCTCAATATTAGTAGGATGAAGGTTCTCATGGGTTTATATCCTTGTGGAAATGATCCAATGTATTCCCTCATCACCCCTCTCCCATGATCAAACTCTTATATGTGGGCATTAACCATGGAACAAGTTATATGACCTCCTTCACTTTCATGTATAGCATTCCTTTTTTCCTTAACTATTACCAAATGATGACCATTATGATCAACAAATCATATTATGAAATAGTTATTATGTATCCATATTACCAGGCTATGTAGAAAGAACACTAACTAAACAAATGTGATGTGCAATGATCAAAACATATTAATTATAACAGGATATGATACTTGAACTAAAAAGGAAGGAAAATAAATTTACCTTAATACATTTACATAGTTATTTAAAAAATTATAAACGGCAAATGTAAGTTTAATGAGATTATTATTTCCCCCCATGGAGGGTGCCCAAAGGTGGAATCAATGCCACTGGAATAATATGAGCGCAAAGGATTTAATTTTGGTTGGGAGTACAACTCCTAGTTAGAAAACTGTGTGCATAAAGGCGCTTACACATATGGTCATGTATGAGGTTAGATCGTGGAAGGTTTCAAACATTATGGAGGTTGATGCATGGGAGACTTGAGAAGGAAATTTAGACTTACAAACCGAATTCAATCCTCCTTCAAACATAATAACGGAGAAAACTATGGCAATTATGATGAATTATGATATAGGATGGTGGGGGATAATAGGAAAATAGCTTAAAGATTTATACTGGTCTCTTGCTCATCAAATTCCTGCTATGAAGAGTTGTTATTTAACGTTCCTTTATCTTATTCTCGACTGAGTGTATATCCTCTATGAATTTATTTGTTCTTTTTCTCATGTTTCCTTTTGTCTGGGTTTTTTTCATCATTGAGTATTGGGTTTTTGACTTGATACAAGGTTTTAGGCAACAATGCTCTTGCTCTCTAGTTTAATTGTGGCTCACGACTTAAAGGTGTAAATTATTAGGCTCATTTTCATTGGAACAAAAAATACACCACTAGTGTCTCTGAAGTTTGGTTCGATGATTGTCTTTCTCAATCCATTGGCCTATCTATTTCAAGTTTCAGAGTTGTTATTTTCTGCATTCAACTATGTTTTATTGGGTTATGGATTTTCTTCCCTTCTCTTCCCATTTTAATAATTTTTGGGTTTTTTTTCATGTTATCTCCCTAATCCTTTGACCCTCAACTAGAATATATTGTAGGGTCCTACTCTTCTCTATTTTCTTGTAAGGGTTTCAATGGAGGCCTATTGGTCTTGGGAAATCAAACATGTTCATTGATCTAAGTTTCTCTTGTATCTATCATTTGTTTCTCCCTGCCATTGTTTGGTTCTCTCCCTTAGATAATAATATATACCATCTTTTTGTAGCAACGTTGTCTCCTTTTCTTTCATTCTCCCCTTAATATGGCAAGTTGAAGGGTCTCCTTTTTTTTCAAAGGAGGTAGAAGACATATACTTTCCCCTCTTTTCCATATCGAGACTCATTAGACTCCATATTCTTAGCCTTAGGCTCAGGATACAACTCATGATTTTATGGCTATATTTATGGAGGTAATTCCTGAAGAAGTTTTCATAATCATTTCAGAAGTTGAGGAGGAGGTTCTTTGTAGCCATAAATTATATCCTAATTATCAAGTTGACAAGGGAAAAACAAATTGGATTCCAAATATTGGTAGCTCAACTCAAGTTCATCAAAACTCATATATGCAAACTATTAATCTGTAAGGCACTTTAAAACTCTCATGGGAAAGGTTCCCATAGACCGATCAAACACACATCAGGAAATTATAGTTTGTAATGTATAGATGATGGACCAAGTGGAATAGTTAGATAAAAGGTTTATGTTGTGGCCAAAAAGCTAGAAAAACTTACTTTCACCTCCTCTAAAGAAGAAAATGATCCTCCTCCACCAATTACGGGGAACACTCCCATGGGTCGATATGATTAGGTGAGCCAAGTTTTTTGTTATGGTTTTATGTTGAAACATCGTTCCAGTTATGGTTGTCAATTTGTGCTAAAGTACTATTATTTTTCTTTTCAAATTAAATGATAGACTTGTAGCTTTTACGATATGCAATGTTAAAAATTAGAACCTTTGCTACTTGTTTGGTTTCCCATGTGGAAGAAAAACAACCCTTGAAAAACAACTATGTACTTATTTTCTAGATAAATATAAAGTTCCTAACCTTACGAAAAAAAAGGAGATTAATATTTAATTTTAGTTTTAGTTTTGAACTCAAATACTAAGGCTAAAGAATCATTAATATGTATGTGAAGAGATTTGATGCATCTAACTCTTTCAAAATTCATTAAGATTTCTCTATTTTTATTTACTAATATAAGTTATATGTATTTTTTGTCTTTAAAATTTTCTTAATAATATAATTTGTTTGTATTTTTTTAATATTATAAATGATATAGCCCACGGGGTGTAGAGTAGATAGTGACAGGTTGTTCTCTTAAGGCACTCTATGGTATAAAGGTCATTGGTTTGAACCTCTGTGGGAAGAATTCCAGCCATGCTAAGGGTTTCTTTGGCCCAGGACAAGTACGATACCCTGATGATTTTGACACCTTATATGCCCCTAGGTTAAGGATACTCAAGCCACATGTTACTCATGCAGGAATCTCAGAACTCACATGAACTAGCAAACCAAAAAAATGTATAAATTATATTAAAAAATTAATATAAATTACAAATTAAAAAAACAAGATTCATAATAGTTAAGGTGTTACTCTCTACCTAAAATTGAAGGTTGAAGTCATTGCTTCCTTTTTTATGGTGCTTTCTACAATTAAGTGAAATATATCTTAAATTTTATAGTATCATGCATTGTTATGACATATTTATGAAAAGCCTAGGATTATATTTATTAAAACATAACATGGGATTTTTTTTTGTAAGTAAGAGAGAGCTATATTATATTATAAAAAATGGAGGATTACATTTGACATCAAATGGGCATGGTTGGTCATATTACAGGCCTGACCACTGGCAGTAGAGTTCCTTTCTGGATTTTCTATGGCGATTTAAAATATTCTCCTTGCCAACTTGTTGAAGGCTGGAAAGTGACTTCCTCAACATTAGGGATTCCACCCAGTCAGGAGCTTAAAACAAATCCTTTTTTGTTGAAATGGTGGGTCTGACTGGGGATAAAGGGACCATTTTATTGTATAAAGAAAGTTTATATAACAAAAGAAATGAAATCAACACTATCGAGGTGATTTATTCTAATGATAACATAAATCAAAACTAGTCTAACTACTTCCTGGGATTGGATTCATTTATATGATTAAGGCATAGAATTTCATAAACATGAAATAATATGGATCATTGCATACTTAATGAATATAAGCACATTTAACAAACTAAATCAATTCAATTGATTTAGTTGATGAAGAACATTAATCACATAAAAGATCACTAAGTCTCACATCTAACAGCATATTTCTCAATATATTATATCAATAGTAATAAGAACATATATCACTTCAATGCTTATCAGAATGAAACTAATAGATAGAAATAAGTTTGTCAAAATTTCAGAAACATAAAACAATCAATACACAGATAATAGTACCCGTTGCACTATAGCTTTAGATCTAAAAAGATAGCTTCAAGGTTCATACTTTCAATTAGATATCTTTCATTCAAATAGTAGTGTAAGTTCCAAAAGAATTCTTCTCAAAATTCTGGACCCCTTTCTAAATGCATGCAAGGGGTTTAAATACTAATTAATATTACAAAAATAGAAGACTTGTAAAAGAAGTCTCTAATATTACTCTAAACTATAAAACTATAAACTAGGAAAATAAAATTTATAAGTTGTAACAGTCTCATGACTGTTTTGCAGATTCACTCTCTAGTTGGTCTTTGAGCTAGCATGCTTTGATCATATGTTCAAGCTGGGGGGGATGAATCGGTTGCATTCTCATCTGTCCCGTGAATACTACATCGTTCATTGTTTGAATAAGTTGCGCTACCGCATTGGAGATGCGCCTCAACATTATCAATTGGTTATTAGGCTTAATCAACAAGTACCAGTAAATATCCATAATTAACCTTGTTAGATTTTATATGTCAAGAGCTTTTATGTTGATGTCTCTTGCTAGGATTGATTCAGGAAACTGATATCTGGCATGGTGTCTCTTGATGCTTCATGAATCAGGTTGGATTGAAGAAGAGAATATTTTATATACTCAGAGATGCTCGAAGTTAAATTCTTAGCTTCGATAATATCTAATAATGCCCTTGAATTTTATTATACTTCTCGTAGAAAACTGCTTGTTGTGTTGCCAATAATGCTTCCAACTTTGTTGCTTCTTTCTTTACCTCATTGATTTCAGGCTTTTCCTCGAGCTTTTCAATCCTTTACTGCAAATGATCTATTATTTGACCTTTTTATTTAATCTCATTTTCGAGTTTGAGTTTGAGACCTTCAAACTCTTGTTGTAGGTTATTGATGCTTGATTGCAACTCCTGTTCAATACTTTGCTTTTCATCAAAGAAAACTTGCTCCATTTGAGAATTTTTTTGAACTTTTTCTATAATTAATGATTTAACTTCTGTTGCTTATCAATGGTTGCATTTACATAAGCACCCACAAATTCAGTAATCTGTTAAGTTCCTTCCCTGGAGATGATTGAGTTCCTTTCCAAAGGATTAGCTTTAGTGTTGAATCTATAGGCAGGTCTAGAGATTCTTCCATATTTCGCTTTTTCTTTGACCTAGTCATGATAGCTTTGTGTCTTGGACTATAAAACACGTCCAATGGAGGCATCTCTTCAATTTTTAGGATTATTTCAATAGTCAGAAAAGCCAGGATGATTTCCATATCTTGGGCTGAAGTATCTTTTGGTTTCTCCTCTGTATCATTGTGTCCTTGGATCTGGCTTTGCTCAAGAAAATTTTTGGAAACCTCTGCAGTAAATGATTTTCTCTGATTTCTTCCTAATCCTTGGAGTTATTTATATCAGTAGAAACATGCTGCACACTTGGCGCACCTGCATGATTTATGGAACTTGTAGCACCCACAATAGGCATGGTTTCTGACTAAATGGTAGGGGTATTAGTCTCTAATAGTGGTTTCTCGAATTATTCCCAATTTTGGGTGAATTTATCATGCTGTTGAACATTTTTTTTCTTCTTGAATTGGTACTGATACTTGAGAAGTCATTGCAACTACAACCTATTTTGCCTTCGGCTTTGGTCTATGAAATAACTAATCGGGCAAATGGGCATTTCTCTGTTCATGATACACTTTGAATCTTGACAAATCTTCCAAGCTGAACCTTTCAGATGCCTTTTGCTGAACTACTGAAAATTCATGAATTGATTCAAACTTATCGTTAAATCTATCAGGATCGCTTGGAAATGCTTGTAGTTTGAATAAATTCATTATCACTCTAGCAATACCATAATAACCACAAATTCTATTGGGTAACACTAGAAAATTGAAAGGTTTTAATCGATCAATTTCAGGAAAGGCATGCTTGAAATTTTCTAGGGCATATGAACCACAGGAAAAAGGAAAAGTTTGCCAAACAGTATTTTTGGCATCTTTCAGGGTTTTTGTCAAACCATTACCAACTTCTTGATAAGCAATTTCTTTGGCCAACAATTTTTCTGGTATATATAAGGGTAGGACATGAGGATGGGCATAACTTCCAAAAGTACGGATGTATGTAAAATTATCTTCACCAAACCACCTACCTACAAAATTAAGACTCTTATTGGCTTCAAGGGTGACTCTAGGGATTTTTCTTTCGAAAATGACTTGGAAGGCCGAGAGCATTATGTCATTGCATATAATGAACATATGAGAATGATATTTTGACTCCCACAATAAATCTAATAGTATGTAGATAGGGGTTTCAACTTCTCTGGTCCATTTACATCCTAATGATGAAAGTTCAAAGGAAAAACAGACTGTGTCTAAGATATAAGAACTCATGTAAAAAGGAGAGACTGCATTGGGCAGGGAATTTCGATTTTCTCTATAGGATGTGATAAATCTTATCAAATTATCAGAAATAATAGTAGCCCAATCTAGAATGTAACAGTCAAAGGCTACTTATATCAAGGGTGTCTAATTCTCTTTAAACTTGGTTGTATTTACAGGTCTAAAGAGATGACACATCATTGAAGTTATCTGAGAGAATGGGCTTTTAAGAGAGACGACTGAATACATACCCTTATCGTCGTGCTTTTGCTAGTTAGGATCATTTCTCCATTATTTAATTACATTCGCAGGATGGTCATTCTCATGCATGAACTCTTGAACAAATAGGGTGTCATATCTCTTCTCGGGTTCTAGCAGTTTATACATATTCTTCAAATCTGACGTCCTGAGAGAGCCAATGACAGTTCTGCTTCTAGTAACAAATTTCCTATCTATAATATCTACATTATCCAACAACCATCTCAATAAATCAGTATATGACAACATCTTAGGACGAGCAACAATTCTATGAAGAAAATATTTAGCAGTGTCCATCCATGATTCTGAATCATTAGATAAATTGTTGTCAACCACAACTTTTCTGTCTAGAATTACTTGCGGTTTCTTGTTCTCAAACAACTGATAGATCCCTTCCTAACATGAAGAACCAATTTCTAGGTTGCATGTAGTATCCGAGATTAAGGGAGCCATTTTTTTGTTTTCCTCTTGTTGTATGACTAACAGTGATGGGGTGGCATATTTCCTTCGTGCTTTAATCAACCTTGAAATCCTTTTATGCCTAAGTGTTTGGAATTACCCCGTTGAAAAGAAAACTAGAGAGGATAATCTGAAATCACTTCGAACGATATTAACCGTCCTGTCAACTTAACTCATGCATAATGGGAAATCCTTGGTATTAATATTTGAAATAATTACAAATCGATTACAAGCCTTGAGATCAAAAAACACCTAAATTAACATTAAATTGACAAGCATGGGTTCGTGTGATTTTGACAGATCTCATCACATTGGGATTTGTTGATCAACGATTTTGGTTGTTGGCGAGTTATAACACTTGAAAGCAATCTGTGAAACACGAAGTGCGATATTGCGATGATTTTAGACAGGATGCGACATCGACATCTGTTAGATGACGTAATTCGATTTCGACATCTATTAGGTGACAGTTTCGCTACTTTGCATTTCAGCGATTCACAATTTGTAACTTCGCTGCTCGGACTTCGGCATTTTGCTATTTAGGTAATTCACTATTCACAATTTCGTTGCCATTTTTTTCCCTCTTTTATGATTTTTTGGTTTGAGGGTTATTTTAGATGTTTTTCTTATTTTGTAAAGAAAAATTAAAACTCAATCTAATAAAATATCTAATAAAATACTATCTTTAAGTTTTATTTCTAAAAATAAATATCAACCTAAATTTTTTAAAGGTTCACCATTATCCTTTCTAATCTATTTTACTTGGATAATGGGGAGTTGTTGTAATACTACAACAATTGGCGACACACTTGATGAATCAAGAATCTCTAATAAATCTTAATACTTAAAGACAATATTCTAGGAAATTTATAAGTAATTGAAATCTCTCTTTGATATAGGTATATTCTAATCTAAATAACATGGTTTTACTTGAAAAATTTTCCTCTTGCTTTTGTGAATGAAATTTATTTTTAAATGAATCAAATCTTAATAAGTTGAAAAGATAAGCATGAATTTAGTCAAAGCTTAGCTTGTTTGATAAACTTATTAATCACTAGTAGAGCCACTGCTTCCAACAAACATTCATAGCCTCATCAGGGTTACTATTTAACCAAAAAATGAACAAGTATCCCAATCATAATATAATAGACATCTCCAAAGGTAATATAATTACTTATTTTCTTTGTAGAATTCTTCTTCTTTTGCCACTTTAAAATCATTATCATGATTTGGAAGTCATAAGTGATAATGTCATTCACTGGTTATAATAAATTTGAACAAGTTGACTCGTGATGAGATCCCTTGTCTCAAGGTTTTTAGGCCGTGAGCCATTATCTTGGTTTGGTAGCCAATTGATAATGTCAAGTTTATTATTTTCCTATGAACATGATGAGTCGACTCGTGATGAGATCTCTCAACTTTAAAGTTTTATATATTTTTTAATTACACTTTGAAAAAATATATCTAATATATAAATGAATGGGGAGGTCATCATTTTTCTCTTTATGAGCTTTTGGATGACTATTTGAGTAAAAGATGCTAATACTTCAATAAAATTCTTACTTTGTAAAAGTAACTTTTCGAACATGATTCATGTCAAAATAATTTTTCAAATCACATGAGTTGGAAGAATTCTTCTTTATAATCGGCTATTTAAATCAAAATATTCCAAAGAAATAGAGAATTCAATTTATTATTTATTTCCTTATTTTGTATCTCTAAGGATTAACACTTCCATGTTCAAGAAAAGTAATCAAATGTTTCACCTTTTGCATAATATTGCAAAACTTAATTTATTTTGGATTAAACCTATCTACATTTTTATACAAAAGAACTATTGTTATTTAAGAAAAATGTTTTTTTAGGACAAGTCCATTAACAGGAATATTTTCCTTCTTCCGTTATAAATATTGCAAAATGAAATTTGATGGACCTATTGTTTTGATTATTTGAAAAGGGCTAAGCCAAAGTTTTTGAAATTTGTATGTTTTCCTTTATCCTCATGCACTTTATCCCATTTCAATACCAAATCTCCAATTTCAAACTGTTTATTTTTTACTGTATTTGAATCAAATGAAGTTTTGATCAACTATTGATGATGACTGTGTAACATTTTTTCTTTCTCTCTTTCTTCTTCCATTTTAATTATTTCAAACATTCTTAATTGTAATGAAGAGAAAAGTTGTTCATTAATGAATTGAACTAGGGCCATTGATGGGATAACTATATTCAAAGGTAAAATTTCCTCTTTTCCATATACCAATTGAAAAGGAGAAGTTCCTATTGAAGATTTTCTAGTTATCCTATCTTCCCATAATGCAAAAGTTAAGGATTTATGCCAGTTTTTCTGGTTTTGATCAATAGTTTGTTTAATTATTATTATGAGGTTTTTATTTGTTGATTCTGCTAGAAAATTTCCTTGAGGATAATAATTTGCAGAATAATTTAATTTAAAGCCTCTTTTCAAAGAAAATTCAGTCATGACATTACCAGAAAAATAAGAAGCATTGTCAAATACCAGAGAGTTAGGAGCACCAAACCTTGTAATGATGAATTGATTAATAAAATCAATAATGTTTTCTGAGTTGGCCGTCTTAAGAGGTATTGCTTCTACCCACTTCCTAAAATAATCTGTAGTAGTCAATATATATTTGTGTTGTTTATAAGAATGAGGAACGATCTCACCTATTATGTCAAGTCCCCATTATTCGAAAGGTTGTTCCATATTGACTGGTTGAAGTGGAATTGAAGCTTTTCTTTGTCTTCCTATTGTAGTTTGACAAATATTACAATTTCTGACATAGTTGTGTGTGTATTTAAATAATGTTGGACAATAATATCTTGCATGTAAAATTTATGCGTTGTGGTGTCTCCACCAAAGTGTCAACCTACTGGTCCATCATGAAGTTCCTGGAGCATATTAGGTATTTTAATTTTTTCTAAGCATCTGAGTAAGACAGAGTCATAATTTTTTCTGAATAAGACATCATTGACTAATTAATATTGATTAGCTTTTAATCTTAACGCTCGTTTTCTTTTAAAATCCAAATTGAGTGGAGCATGACTGTTCTTTAAATAAAATATTAAATCAACATATTGAGATTGAGGGTTGACATTAATTACCTCTGTAAAATGTTCAATACTAGTTGTTACATCATCCGGTGATGTGCCATTCATTCGTGTAATCAACCTGCAAAATTCTTGACCTCTTACAATTTTAGCGGGTTTTATTTCTGAATCGTATTCTTGCATTGCTGTTACCCAGTTGGCCCTTTTTTCTCCTAGTTCCTTCTATATAAGAATTTTTCTGAATGATGAGAGAGGAACTATTACATTGACATGAGTTTTCAAAATAAAAGGTCGAAAATACTTGATTTCTTTATAAACTGCAAGTGCTTGCTTTTCGGCTCCTGAGTAGTTAAATTTAGTTCCTTGAAAATTAGAACTGAAAAAAGCAATTGGGGTTTCGAGTTTTTTATCATCTGGTTGAGTTAAGACTGCTGCATATGATAGATCTGAGGCAAAAGTATATATAATGAAATCATTGGAAAAATTAGGATTTGAAAGAAAAGGAGCATCAAAAATTTCTTGTTTGATGATTTGAAATTATTCTTTTTCTTCTTCTCCCCATTTAAACAATGTATCTTTCTTGATCATCTTTTTTAGTGGAAGAATTTTATGTGAAAAATCTAGAATGAATCGTTTGATAAAGTTAATCTGTGCTAAAAAGGATTGCATTGAATTCTTGTTATGTGGTAATGGAATTTATGAAATCATTTTAATTCGTTCTAGATCAATACAAATCCCATTCTTTGAGACAATAAAACCTAGAAGTTTACCTTCATTTAAAGAAAAAATTGACTTCTTTGGGTTAAGAGAGATCCCAAATCTCCTACATCTTTCAAAGATCCGCTTTAAGTCATGCAAGTGATTATTTTTTCTTTTGAATATATGGTTATAACATCAATATATACTACCATTGTTTTATTTGTCAATCCTTTGAATGAAATATCCATGGCTCTCTAAAATGTGGCTCCTACATTCATTAATCTGAAGGGCATCGTCTGATATACATACGTTCCCCATTTGGTTCGAAATGTAGTTTTCAAACGATCTTCTGGATGAACCAAAATTTGGTTATACCTTGAAAATCCATCTATAAAAAACATTAATTCAAAACCTGCTACCGATTGTAAAATTTGTTCCATTGATGGTAAAGGAAAATTATCTTTTTGACATGCTTTTTTTAGATTTTTGAAGTCAATACAAATTCAAATATCTACACTCTTTTTCCTAACAGGTACTAAATTAGAAACCCATTTTGAATGTCTAACAGGAAAAATGATCTTGGCTTTGAATAGTTTGTTTAATTCATTTTTTATTTGAATATCCAAGTTTGGATGAATTTTCCTGAGCTTTTGTTGAATAGGCTTTACATAGGGTACCATAGGAATAATATATTGAATGATTGATGGGTCATATGTTTTAAGATCTTGGTAATTCCATGAAAAAATATCTTTGTATCTCTTCAATAATGAAATGAATGCATTTCTTTCTTTAGATGAAAGGCTAAGCCCTAGATTTATATCTTGATGTAAATCAATAGATCCTAAGTTAACTAATTCAAACCTTAGAGTAGATATCTGTAGTTTAGAATTATTTCCTTTCTTGAATCTATCTTTCAAATCATACAAATCTTCAAGCTTCACTACGGATTTTGGCAAAAGATTTTTATCAGTTTGTTGCTTGATATGATTATCATGTTCATCTTCGTCCACAATTTGATCATCATATGATTTCTTATAAGTAAGAAAACTTAAAATATTACTATCATCATTAAAAACCAGCCAACTAGTAACATTATCTGGTATAGATGGTCAAAAAATTAATTCAATAGAGAATCTGTTAGGACTAAAATCCTCTGGTGGAAAAAGCTTGGAGGAAACATTAACTAAAAGGTCAGCGTTGGCATTTTTTTATCTAGGAATAGGAGAGATACTGAATGCTATAAAATGTGATGTGAGGTCTTGAACCAAGGATTGGTAATGTTTCAAGTGAATAGTGTTTCGCACTTGTCTTACAACAATCTCTCAATCTCCAAACACCTTAATATATTGTATATCAAGAAAAATTTCTTTTCAGAGACCTTGAACCAATGCCTCATATTCAACAATATTGTGAGTGCATTCAAATTCTAATCTACATGCTAGCATGGTTTTCTCGCCTTTTGGGCTAATAAGTACGCATCCTTCTCTTGCACCATCATCGAATCTTGATCCATCAAAATAAAGTTTCCAAAACGGAGATTGGACTATAGTTTCTTCTTTGAAATTGAAGCATTTAATGGAATTATTTTGAGAAAAAATTTCTCCCTATGAGTTAACAAAATTTATTGGAAAAGGTGAACTTTGCACATGGAAATTCCCTAAGAATGAATCTGCAGATTAATTGCCCAAAATGTTGTTGTTAAATGCTATAGGCTCATTTTCTTCCCCAAGGTCTGTAACTAAGTACTTCATATGTTTTTCACAATCGAATCTGATTTGATTTGGATTTCCATGTAATTTTTCAGACTAGTCTCGGCTAAGAACTAAACCATAAAATTCAAGGATGTCTACAATCAGTATATCGATAATATGAGCAACATTTGGGTTTGATGACAATCTAATAATTACCAAGTTGATTTCTCCTAATACCTTAACCTTTGTTCTATCCAATTAAACTATACTAACTTATGACTTCTCGGGTTCGATATTTATTTTTTCACAAATTGAACATGGCATTATATTGGGTGAAGCCCCAAAATCGATCAAACAATTATGAAAATTTCTATTGTAGATTTAAAAAGTTAAAAGAAAAGGAGGAGTATGAGAATTGGATCTATCACCAATAAAAATAGAATCTGAAGCATTAAATTTGTTTGAATTTTCAATCAGAGGTTTCCCTATTCCATTAGCAGCTTTAGCTACAATAGTTGGAGGAAGAGGAGATGTTGTAACTACATTAAACTCTTTTAATAAAATTTTCTGTTGTTTCTTTAAATTTCTAACCTCATAAATAGGAATATTGGATTTAATCTTCTTCATATCCTCAATTATATTATATTTGATAGTATCATATACTACTAAATTTTAGATTGAAGATCGGGTGTAGATTTGATCGGCCGTGAATCAGTGATGACCTACTGAGATGATTTGACTGGAGGTTTTTTATTGACTGGTTTTTCTTTAGCAATAGAAGTTGGGATTTTCTGTTTTTGTGTTGATTGAGTTTTTTCCACAAAATTTCTACTTCTTGTGCTCACAGGCATGGCTTCAGCTTATGTCTCGTCATTAGAGGAAGGTAAAATGAAATCCCATAATCCATGTAATTCAAAAATTTCTTCATCTTGGGATTCATAGACATAAGTTGTGGTTTCTTCTTCTTCTTCTTCTTGGTCAGATTCAACATTAGAAATAACATTGGGAGGCTGAGAGATAGACGATTGATTTTTTTTAAATGATCTAAAGGGTTTCCTGGTAGAGGTTTCAACAACTTGTTTTTTGATTTCAATCATATCGTTGGACATATTTTTGAGAACTTTTTGTAATCCCTCGAGATCAAAAGGATCTTTAGGAGTTTTCTTCTTTGGCTCGTATTTGAATGTTACCTTTCTAGATCTTTTATCTTCAAGCTCTGTTTTATTTTCTAAAGCAACAATTCTTTTTTCAACAGACAAGGCTTCTTTTATGTTTTGTATAAGGATGACTTTATTAGCTCTATCTACAAAAATTGCTATATTAGAAGGAAGGGAAGATATGCACCACTCTATTTGTACATCCAATCCAGGCTTAGAGGGAGTTAGAATTGTATTCAATAACTTGTTAAATATGGGGTTGAAGTGTTTGATATTTTCACTTGTATTAGCTTTTAAATTAGAAAGATCATTGATCAATGACACAATTGTCCTATCATCACCAAATTTGACAAGAAATAGTTCTTGAAAAGTATCCCAATCTCCTATTGATCTTGAAGGGAGGGAAAAATACTAGGATCCTGCAGATCCTTGGAAAGTATATGGAAACAATATAACTACGATATCTTCATGTTCAATTCCTTTGAGATTCATGGCAAACATAAAATTATTGAGATGTTCTTCAGTGGGAAGACCATCACCAGGATTATACTTTGGTAACCATTTTTTTGGATGATCTGGGAGAGGATGTAAATTTACCATTTGAACAACACCCGGATTGACCCATGGTAAGTTAGCCATTACTTGACTTGTTGTTTGTGAAGATGAGATAGTAGGTCTAGAAGCAGATGTGGATGGAGAAGAACTTACTACTGGACTAGTACTACTTACAGTAGCACTAATTGTTTAAGTAGAAATGGGTTGATGAGCAGAAATGGGTTGATTAGAAGAGAAGGTAGATTTAAATGGATATGAAGGTGATGTGATCTCAGTGATACCTGATTGAGATGCTGATGTAGTAGTTTTTTTACGATGAGAATCAATAGGAAACTCAAAAGGACTTATCCCAAGTTTTTCACTTTGTGATCGGGTTAATACACCAGTACCTCGAAATATGGATGTAACACTTTCTTTAGAAATTTCAGGATTGACAGGCTTATCTGGAGATATAGTTATTTATTCTAACTTCTCAATCAAAGACTAAACTTTGAGAGACCAGGGAATATGATTTGAAGAAGGTCTACGAGGTAATGTTTCAGGAGATGAAAGAGATGGCTCTACAACTTTAGACTTATGACCTGGATATAATGAATGAGATCTAGAAGCTGTAGGAGCTTTGGAGGGGGATTAACTCTTACGTTGGATTTTTTTATTAAGATTTAGCTTTATATGCCATACATAGTCGGATGGCCCTCCTTCTAGCACCAAAAATGTTGAAGGTTGGAAAGTGACTTCCTCAACATTAGGGATTCCAATGAGTCGGGAGCTTAAAACAACTCCTTTTCTGTTGAAAATGGTGGGTCCAACTGGGGATAAAGGGACCAGTTTCCTGTATAAAGAGAGTTTATATAACAAAAGAAATGAAATTAACACTAACAGGGTGATTTATTCTAATGATAACACAAATTAAAACTAATCTAACTACTTCTCGGGATTGGATTCATTTATATGATTAAGGAGTAGAATTTCACAAGCATGAAATAATATAGATCATCACATACTTAAATAATATAAGCACATTTAAGAAACTAAATCAATTTAATTGATTTAGTTGATGAAGAACATTAATCACATAAAAGATCTCTAAGTCTCACATCTAACAACACATTTTTCAATATATTATATCAATAGTAATAAGAACATATATCAATTCAATGCTTATCAGAATGAAACTAATAGATAGATATAAGTTTGCCAAAATTTCAAAAACATAAAAAAATCAATACACATATAATATTACCCGTTGCATGATAGCTTTAGATATGAAAATATAGCTTCAAAGTTCAGAGTTTCAATTAGATAACTTTTGTTCAAACAGTAGTGTAAGTTCCAAAAGAAGTCTTCTCAAAATTCTGGACCCCTTTCTAAATGCATGAGAGGGGTTTAAATACTAATTAATATTACTCTCTAGCTAGTCTTTGACCTGACATGATTTGATCATATATTCGAGCTGGGGGGGATGAATTGGTTGCATTATCATATGTCCCATGAATACTGCATCGTTCAGTGTCAGAAGAAGTCGAGCTACTGCATTGGAGAGGCACCTCAACATTATCAATTGGTTATGATCCTTAATCAACAAGTACCAGTAAATCTCCATATTTAACCTTGTCAGATTTTCTATGTAAAGAGATTTTCTGTTTGATGTCTCTTGCCAGGATTGCTTTAGGAAATTGATATCTGGCATGGCGTCTTTTAATGCTTCATGAATCAGGCTGTCTTGCAGAAGATAATATTTTATATACTCAGATATGCTGGAAGATAAATTCTTAGCTTTGATAATAGCTAATTCAACGCTCTTCATTTTAATATCCCAATATCCAAATATTATATCTTTAATTGATTCTAATTCAAGACGAGGGAGATCAGCGGCTCTACCCTGTGAAGTGTCTTGCCAATCTATGTATTTTGAAACCTTGTCATCAATTTCATCATAATAAGTTCTTAAATTAAAAATCTGAGTGACTAATTGATCACTGGTCTTAACTTTCTCTTGAATTTGATTATACTTCTGATAGAAAATTGCTTGCCATTTGCTAGTAATGCTTCCAACTCTATTGCTTCTTTCTTTACTTTGTTGATTTCGAGATTTTCCTGGAGATTTTCAATCCTCTGTTGCAATTGATGAATTATTTGATCCTTTTCTTCAATCTCATTTTCAAGTTTGAGTTTTAGACCTTCAAACTATTGTTGCAGATTATTGATGCTTGATTGCAGCTCCTGCTCGATCCTTTGATTTTCATCAGAGAAAACTTGCTCCATTTGAGCAATTTTTTGATATTTTTCTATAATTAATGATTCAACTTTTATTGCCTTATCAATGGTTGCATTTGCATAAGCACCTACAAATTGATATAATCTGTTAAATTCCTTCCCTGGAGATGATTGAGTACCTTTTCCAAAGGACTTGCATTAGTGTTGAATCTATAGGGAATTCTGCAGATTATTCCATCTTTCGCTTCTTCTTTGACCTGGTCATGACAATTTTGTGTCTTGGACAATAAAACACATCCAATGGAGGAATATCTTCAATTTCTAGGACTATTTCAGTAGTCAGAAAAGATGGGATGATTTCCATATCTTGGGCTGATGTATCTTTTGGTTTCTCCTCTGTATCATTGTGTCCTTGGATCCGACTTTGCTTAAGAACAATTTTGGAAACCTCTATAGTAAATGAGGTTTCTCTGATTTCTTCCTGATCCTTGGAGTTATCTATATCAGAAGAAGCATGCTGTACACCTCGCTCACCTGCATGATTTATGGAACTGGTAGCACCCACAATAGGCATGATTTCTGGCTGAATGGCATTCTGAATGGCAGGGGTATCAGTATCTGACAGTGCTTTCTCAAATTCTTCCCAATTTTGGATGAATTTATCATCCTGTTGAACATTAGCAATTTTTGCTTCTTGAATTGGTACTGATACCTGAGAAGTCATTGCAACTATAACCTGTTCTGCCTTCGACTCTGGTCTGTGAAACAAATAATTCGGAAAATGGGAATTTTTCTGTTTTCAATATACTTTGAATCTTGAAAAATATTTCGGGCTGAACCTTTCAAATTCCTTTTGTTGAACTATTGAAAAGTTGTGAATTGATTCAAACATATCATCAAATATGTTAGGCTCGCTTGGAAATGCTCGCAGCTTGACCAAATTCATTGCCTCTCTATCAATACCACAAGAATCATAACTTCTATTGGGTAACACTGGAAAAATAAAAGGTTTTAATCTATTTCAAGACATGCATGCTTGAAATTTTCTAGGGCATACGAACCACAAGAAAAAGGAAAAGTTGGTAAAATGGTATTTTTGGCATCTTTTAGGGTTTTTGTCAAACCATTACCATCTGTTTGATAAGAAATTTATTTGGCCAACAATTTGTCTGGTATATACAAGGATAGGCCATGAGGATGGGCATAACTTCCAAAAATACGGATGTATGTCAAATTATCTTCACCAAACCACCTACCTATAGAATTAAGACTCTTATTGGCTTCAGGGGTGACTCTAGGGATTTTTCTTTTGAAAATGACTTGGAATACTGGGAGCATTATGTCATTTCATATTCTGAACATATGAGAATGATATTTTGACTCCCACAAGAAATATAACTATATGTAGATGTGGGTTTCAACTTCTCTCGTCCATTTCCATCGTAATGACAAAAATTCAAAGGAAAACCAGACTGCATCTAAGATATAAGAACTCATTTAAAAAGGAGAGATTGCATTGGGCGGGGCATTTTGATTTTATCTATAGGCTGTGATAAATCTTATCAAATTATCAGAAATAATAGTAGCCCAATCTAGAATGTAACCATAGAGGCTTCTTCTATCAAGGGTGTCCAATTCTCTTTAAACTTGGTTGTATTTACAGATCCAAAGAGAGGACACATCATTGCATCTATTTGAGAGAATGGGCTTTTAAGAGAGACGACTGAATACATACCCTTATCATCGCACTTATGTCGGTTAGGATAATTTCTCCATTCTTTAATTATAGTCGCAGGATGGTCATTCTCATGCATGAACTCTTGAACAATTTGGGTGTCATATTTCTTCTAGGGTTCTGGCAGTTTATACATATTCTTCAAATCTGATAGCCTGAGAGAGCCAATGATGGTTCCGCTTCTAGTAATAAATTTCCTATCCCTGATATCTACATTATCCAACACCCATTTCACTAAATCAGTATATGGCAGCATCTTAGGACGAGAAAAAATTCTGTGAAGAAAATAATTAGCAGTGTCAGTCCGTGATTCTGAATCATTGGATAAAATGTTGTCGGCTACAAATTTTCTGTCCTGAATTACTTGCGGTTTCTCATTCTCGAACAAGTGATAGATCCCTTCCCATCTTGAAGAACCAATTTCTGGGTTGCATGTAGTATCCGAGATTAGGGGAGCCATTTCATTGTTTTCCTCTTGCTGTATGACTAACAGTGATGGGGTGGAAGATTTCCTTCATGCTTTAATAGGCCTTGACATCCTTTTATGCCTAAGTGTTTGTAATTACCCTTTTGAAAAGAAAACAAGAGAGGATAAGCTGAAATCACTTCGAACGATATTAACTATCATGTCAACTTAACTCATGCATAATGGAAAATCATTGTTATTAATATTTGAAATAATTAGAAATTGATTACAAGACTTGAGATCACAAAACACTTGAATTAAATTTAAATTGACAAGCATGGTTTTGTGTGATTTTGACAGATGTCATCACATTGGGATCTATTAATCGACGATTTTGGTTGTTGGAAAGTTATAATGCTTGAAAGAAATCTGTGAAATGCGAAGTGTGATATTGCGATGATTTTAGATGGGATGCAATATCGACATCTGTCAGATGACGAATTCCGATGTGGCATCGGTTAGGTGATGATTTGGCTACTTCACATTTCATCGATTCACAATTTGTAACTTCGCTGCTCGGACGTCGGAATTTCGCTATTTCGGCAATTCACTATTCGCAATTTCGTTGCTGTTTTCTTCCCGTTTTTATGCTTTTTTTGTTTGAGGGTTATTTTAGGTGTTTTTCTTATTTTTTAAAGAAAATTTATAGCTTAATCTAATAAAATCCTATCTTTTATTTCTAAAAATAAATATTAACCTAAAAATTTTAAACGGTCCCTGTTATCCTTTCTATTCTATTTTACCTGGATAATGGGGAGTTATTGTAATACTACAATAGGCTCCAATTCTTGATCTTCTTCCTCTTCATAGTCTACGTATAATGATTTATTCTCATCGTATTTATACCCCTTATTGTTTTTCTATCACAATTGAACCATAGTCCTTTTGTTTCTTTCATCTATTTTGTAAGGTTTTAATCTTGTTGGTTTACTATAGGGAGCATGCTGCTCTCTATGATTGTTAATGACCAATTTTCTAGTAACGATACTTTTACTTTCAAATTTCCTCGCTATACTGAAAGCATACTCTAGGGATTTAGGTTCAAAGAGACACACCTCATGTTGGATGCTTTCCTTTAAAGTTCCCATAAAGAGGTCTAACAAATTATCCTTTGAAATGTTTTCTTACCTTGAGAGTCAAATTTGGAATTGTTGAATATACTTTGTAATTAGACCTTTTTTTCCCTAATATTCCTAACTAACTAAAGATTATATTGCTTCTAATATCCACATAATGTGTGATCAATTCCTACATGAAATTTTACCAAGATACAATAGAATCCTTTTTTATTTCACAGATTCATTGATACCATAAAAGCTGATCTTTCTCTAAATACATTGATGTCATATTTTCATTTTGTAAGATTCCCACTTGGTGTAGATCAAACTATTGCTCCATCTAGAATATCCATGTCATAGGATAGTTACCATCAAACTCCCTCATATCAATATTCATAATGAAATAGTTCCTTGGTGTGGACTTGAATCCCCGATGATGTGGATCTTGGATTTAAAAATCATGATTATTTTTTCTGCGGTTAAGTATTTGTGCTCTCTAATTGAGATAAAATACTCTCCACATGTAATCGAGTTTCAGCACAATTTTTCTCATTTTCATGATTTTTAGGGATCTTCATATATTTTTTAGGAAGCCTCCCCAAGAGAATATTTTCCATGGAATTCATGGAATTTTGTTTTTCTTAAGTGACATATTTTTGTACTAATTTCATGCTTTCCACTATCTTTTGTTACATGTGTAACAACTACTTTCCAACTTTGATACATGGTACTGAACATCCTTTATTTCTTCATTATTCATAGATGATATTTTTGTAAGTTTAAATAATGAAGTAACTTTTCCAGTAGCCTTCGATGTGAGTAAATAATAATGCTCCACTTTTTCCTCTTTATCACAAGAAATAAATCCTCTATTTAAAATTTGTGCCAATTGTAGCTTAACTGCATTTGAAAACCTTAATTTGTAGAGTATCTCGATGGTTGATCTTTATCCTAATATATTCCCAAAATTTGATCCCTTTTAAAAACATTTTTTTTAATATAACAATTTCTTATGTCTATTATGAAAATTCGTAGGTTTGAACAAAATTTCATGTACCAAGTGAAGTTTACAAAAACTCTCCCAAAACTTGCTAATTTTTGGCCTCTTTATAGGATAAAACTTGTATAGCATGCAAAGTGTTCATTTTCTAAAATATGAATATAATTTTTTTATATGATGTACCCTAATAAATTTCCTTAGATCCCTAAAAATTTCATAGTCTGAAACTTCACTAAGGGAAAATTACAACGAAAATTCCGATATCTCTCAATTTTAAAAAAATTTCATAGTCTAAAGTATCCCCAAAAATGTTATAGCAAAATTCCAAGATCATTTATTTGAAATTGATTTCAAGGACATTGACAAACTCTAAATTCCATAGGGTATCTGAAAGTATAGGTAACTAGAATATGAAATATTGTTTAAGTCTACTTAGGAATCTCTCCTCAATTGCCTCAAAATTTCATGGTTTGAATCTTCCCCAAAACAAAGTTTTAGTGAACATGCCACGATGTATCAATTGAAGCAAAAAAAACTTAGGTTCATATGCTTGATACCAAATATTGTTAAACTTGCACCTTAAAAATTATAATAGGTCAATAAATAAAATCCACTTTGATGGTGGGACCTCTTTTAACAAAGTATACAATACAAGACAATATATGATGATCCTAAGACTAAGTCTCCTTTATTACCGTTAAAGGGATTAACACATAGAATATGAATTCAAGAAGGTGTTTTGGAAGTTAAAGGGCCAAATTCATGTAGAAAAAGGTGAGAAAATGTCTAACTATCATCTCCCGAATGGAGCACTATACATACTAGATATGCTCTATATTCGTAAAGGTGAAATATTGCATCTTGTTCGAGAGGTTCACAACTCCAAGCTGACAAGACATTTTGGTATTGGGAAAATAATTGCTCACTTGCAAAGGTATATGCATTGTCCCATAATGTAAGAATATGTAGCAAAGTATATTAGAGGATGCATATTTTGTAGTACTGGAAAGTCTATTAGTAGAATTTTATGCCTATAGCATCCCTTATCTACACCACATGAACTTGGGAAGGCATTTCCATGGATTTTGTGGGTGGTTTACCAAAACTCAAAATGGACATGCTTATTTATTTGTGGTAGTTTACAAGTTCAATAAGATGTGCATTCTTATTCCCTATAAAAGGATAATCAAAGGTCAGGAAGCAACAAATATGTTACTTTAATAGGTACATGTGCACTTTGGAATAACAAGGAGAATCATCTAAGATAATGATGCCAAATTTATTAGTTTCTTTTGGTCTACACTTTTGGAGAATATGGATACCAATTTGAATATATCTATAGAATTCCATCCATAGGAAAATGGGTATAAAGAAGTAGTTAATAGGAATTTGGTGTAGCTTTTGAAAAGTTACAATAAGAAACACCCAAAGAAGTATGATGTAAAATTTATATAGATTTAGCACTCTTATAATAGAGTAGTCCATGCTTCTACTAGTAAGTCCCCTTTTGAAACTTGTTTTGGATATTTGTCACCTTCACCCTTGGACATTATACATGGAAATTATGAAGGAGTGAGGTATGACATCATAAGATAGACATTGTGAGTAGATAAGTTTAAAAAAAATATTAGGTAGATACATTTGCAAGTATAAGATATTCCAAAGAAGTCATTGGAAAACTATAAGGTCAGACATGATCAAAATAGAACTAATAAGTCATTCAAAGTGGGACACACATTTTGGTTACAACTAAACAAGGATTCATTGTAGGGTCCTGGAAAAAATATGAAGGATCTATGTTATTTCCCATTTTAGGTATTGGAGAATGTGGAAGCTAATACATATAGATCATCTCTACTCATATACATGCACATTTACTTATTAGTGAATATGGAAAATTTGAAACTCTATGAACCTTCCATGTTATACCAAGAGGAGGATTAGTTCCTAATCTAGAGGAATTAGCACTAGATGTCAAAGAAAAGTTGGTAGAATATTTTTTTTTTGAGAAAAGTCTAGAACAACAAGATAGGGGTAGCATAACCCTTAATAAATTGGATTTAAAGGAAAACTTCCAGGCAAAGAAAAATGGTACTTCGAGGAGAAGGTAGAGGAATTATTTATTGACTTTATTCGATAGATATTTTAGTGACCAAAGCATCCATAAATGGGGAGGTATGATATAGATTAGATCCTCATAAATTTTTTAATATATATTGGTACATTATGGGTGGAAAAATTACAGGAATTAAAATATTGGTCCCATTTTAGTGGTAGGTCCCAATTTGGAAAATTGGGGTCCATAAAGTTTTAGAGCCATTTTGAGGCATAGAACGATTTTTTTTAGAGTTTTAGGGGCTATAACTCATGCACACACCCTCAATATTTATATAAACACCAAGATATTTCAAATGGTGTGAAAGTTTCCTTAATAAAATTTTGCATGTGAAAGTTATGCCTCCCACAAGATGACCTACCTTGCTGACCACCATGGTATGAGTGGATGCCATGTTAGGTCTCACTATATACACATATGGGGATAATGACTTGTGGAATTTTTCAAGATGATCCTATAAGGCCAAAAAATATTTCAATTGAGGGTGGAGGAATTAAAACCCTACACCTAGATGGTTATTAACCTATGTTAAATATTGTGTTACCTGGAATCCATTATTTAGAATTATATATTATTCCATAATTGAGAAAAACATTTGAGGATGTTATTTTATTAACATAATAGAGGAGGAAGATTCTATAACAACTATTTTGGCCACAAGGTTAAAATGTAACTTGATAGTGTGTTCCCATTCTTTTGTATGTGCATTTTACAACTAAAATAAAGAGACTAGAGCACAGGCCTAAACTTCTAGTTGGGTTTTCTCATGCATTGGGTTTCCTAGGATAAATGTTGCATTCATTTGTGTGGACGCTGCATACTTGTTCCTATTATTCCATTTTTTTTATTTCAATTATTTGATAAAATTCTAGCAAAACTAGTAATTAATTAACTGGGATCTAAGGAAAAATTAATTTGCAATTTTAGGATTTCATAACCTTATAATTTTTTTTATGATGAATTATTTCAATGAAATATCCACGATATTATAAATATTAGTCCCACCTAGGGCCCTTCAAAAAAGGGGCTATTATGAGCTTTTATTTGATGTAGTCAAATTCTTTTGACATTATACTATCCAATATAATTCCCTATCCTTAGGTAGCAAAGTGAACAAAGGAGATGCATGTTTACTAAAGCCATTGAAGAACTTGCTATAGTATATTGCATGCCTATGGAATATTCTTACATATTTTTGTTTCTATGGGGTATGCATGTTATTGATAATGTTCACTTTAATTTGGTCTACTTATATCTATCTGGAGGAGAGATGGTGGCCTAGAAAAACCCCTTCATTCATAAGAATATGCATTATTCATTATTGAATGAGATTCATTTCTTCACAAATTGATAGTAGTATTCTAAGGTTAGTCAAGGATTCCTGAAAAAATGGCCATAGGGTGTGAAGTCACACATGCAAATTTATACAATGTCATGGGAGAGATAAAAAAATATACTAAGCATATCCCTACAAAACATTGTAAGGGTATTATAAAGGCCAAAGGGGAAAACCTTGTAGGAAAATGTGCCCCAAGGACATGTTAAGGTAATTTTGTCTTGGCCCTTATATCTAAATTGAATTTGATTATATGTGAATAAACCCTAGAGGACGTAGAATTACCTTTTTTTTTATGAGGACATCTAGTACATCATCAAAAATGCATGGGGAAATGGTTCTTCTTGATAGCCTTATTGAGTTCCTTGTAGTCCACACTCATTCTGCATTTTCCATTCCTTTTGGGAGCAATAGTCAAATGCATTCACTATTATAAATATGATAGATAAATCCTCATCTAAAGGATTTTGTAATTATTTCTTGATGATGTCCTATAGGGTAGGGTTCATCCTTCTTTGAAGTTGTCTAATGATTTTACAATCCTCGATGAAAATATGATGGGTACATTTTTTTAGATGGATCAATTTCATATCTCTATAGTCCTATGCAAAGGCTACGATGTGTTTCCTTAGGATAGTTAAATTTTGTTTTTCTCTTGATATTAGTTAATATAGTGTTGATTTTGAGAGTTTTGGAGGGGCATATTTTTTCTATTGTGATTGTTTCTTATTAAATATTAATTGTGAGTATATTTTCCCACATATCAATTTCTAGAGAAATAGGAGATATAGGATATTATGGCTACTATTTTTTATTAAAAACACTAGGCTTTACTACAAATATTTTGTTAAAAAAATGGAAATAAAGGTGTCCTCATAAACGTTTGTGATAGATATATCTATTTAAATAGCGAGGATAAGGTAAATAGAGGTCCAGGGTGCCTCTTATTATTCTTCATATTATTCTTATTTAGCCAAATATGGATTTATCCCATAATCATTAGTTGAGTTTGGGGATAAAGAAAAATATAGTTTTGAGACCAATCATTGGTAATTTTCATGTTTCCCACCCTACAATGGATGCATAAATATGATGTTTCTAGCCAAGGAGTCCCTATGATAAGATGATATCCATTAAATTTAGATTTAGTTTATAAGACTATGTAGATTCAATAGAAATATCTTCAAACATTCTTCTTTAATGGATTTATTATAAATAGGAGCATCCTTGATGGCCCATAGGATATTTCTCTTGACACATAATCTCTTAATTTCCCCTAATATCTCATTCTCTACAAATGTGTATGGTTTATTAGAGTGTATACATTAAGAAAACAAGGAAGTTTCATAATTAATTTCAAGGAGGCTCCATTAATATTCCTGAAGTAAACATAAATCCTTATCTCCACATCTTATTGTGGATAAAAAGCAAATGAGTAGCCCTTATGGAATATATTATTGGAATGATAATCCCATATAGTATAAGATTTTGGATCTCTCTTTTAATTAACACTTGTATTTACCTAAAGGGCCTTAGATTAAGCTTCAATGAGTTCATGTATTTAGATGATCTTTCTTTTCATACCTTCAAATTGCATACATTAAGAAAACACATACTATAACTCCTTACATAGATCATTAAAACACTTTTGTAAATCAAGATATAGGGGGGATGCTGCAAATATACAATTTGGATTGATATTCCATCCTAACATTGATTAGGACAATCTAATGAATATTTGTTGGTGTTTTTTGCTTGAATTTTTATCTTCTTTTAAATGTTTCTTCATTGAAAAATAATGATTTTAGTGAGAATAAACCCTTGGGTATTTTGTTCCCCTCAATATTGGTTGCATCGTCTTCATATTCAATATTTTTTTTTTTGTAGCACCCCTAATTTTGTAGTGTACTTGTACATATTATTATATTGGTCAGTAATCAAGATCATATGGCCAAGGGCCAATTTATGTATTGTAATTAATGTAATTCTTATTATTAATAAAAATACATGGTTGGTTTCATGACAGAGGAACATAAATAGTATGGGGGGATATACCCTCATAATATGGGGCTAAGACGGCCAAAGTCAAAGGCATTAGATCAAATAATATTTTATTATATATAAAAGTTCCTTTACCTTAGGGGTAAATTAACCTTGGTTTTTGTGAAGGTAGTGGGGAAAGTACCAAGTGGAAAGATAGAAAAATTCATACAAAAGTGTTATTTTTGTGAGTTGGGGAAACCAATCCTTGTTCATTATTATATCATCTTGAAGGAGCGATTATCCTAGAGACATGGGGGGTATGTATGAGTGTCTTAGATAAGACCCATACGCTTGAAACAAATGATGATATGTAGAAGAATCTAATATATAGTTTCCATTGAGACATCTGTGTGACCAACAATTGAGATTCTCCTGGATAGCCTACACTCTGTCCTTGGAAGAGGTGAGATAGAATGAGGTACTCCCTTGTAGATAATGGAATTCCCTATTGGGTTGTGTGGGATGAAAATATGAAGAGTGTTGGAGTTGATATGGTTGCATGAGTGACTAGTGGCACTGTTGGGTTGAGTTCTTAGAGTGATTGTTTTCCCTTATCGTTTCATAGCCCTAGCTAAGGGATGGCTTGGCTATTGAGAGTACTAAAACAATAATGCATAAGAATGGGGTGAACACACTTAGTAAGTGTCTAGTTATGGTTTCATAAATGGTAAATGTTTTTCTCTTTTATACGGTTCAATGTAATTAATTATGTGAAATTTGTAATTAAAATTGATATTATTATTATATTGGATATGTTGCATTATATGCCTTTGTTTACTATGCATGATTTAAGAATGATAATGGAGAATTCTAAGGTTGAATGTTTGTTAATATGTAGGGCATAATAATATTATGGTATACGAAATTATAATTATGGGCATAAGAGCCAATTTACATGAGTAAATTAAAAATTAAGGTGTGAAGAGTGGGCTTATGGTAGTCTAACCTAGCCTAGAGGTGGCTAGGTACATGATAGAATAGTCCACAACCTTTAGGAAGCGACTTCAATTGAGGACACCGGGAATAATATTCAAAGGCTATATGCATCCTTAGAAGGATAATAAGCACAACATAAATCACACATGATTGAAGTGGAAGGTAATATTTCAAATAAACTTGTTGCAATTTTAACCTATTTAGGGGAAAGCTACAATTATCTTGATTGAAATTTAGAGAATATATTTCATTTAAAAAAAAGTAATCTTGGAATATCATGGTTAGTGCAACTTTTCCTTAGAAAAAAAAGGAATATCAATGTATTTCTGAGGATTTTTTCCATAAATTTGAACATTATGGAAACCATTGCTAATTCAAATATTATTCCATAAGTTTTAGATGAAATTCAAATTGGGATGGTTTGGTTGAAAAAACATCATTCTTTCATAGATTGATGTAATAAGACATTCACTTGTCTTGATGAGGAAGGGTAGCAAACATGAGTTTAAGGGATTCCAAGGCATGTTTATATTAGAGAAATGTTAGGCATGTAGTTGAAGAAAAGCTTCACAAATGGTGTAAATATTTTGTATCTAATGTTGAGGAACCAACTAGGAATAAAAGTCCAAATATATAGGATTATCCAGTGCTACAATAATTGAAGTATGTGTTTGTTAAAATTATAGGTTTTCCACTAAAATTGGACATATATTTTACCATTAATTTGGTTCCTAGAGTTACCTTAGTATTAAAAAATCCATATATGATGAGCACACTTGAGCTTAAATAATTACAAATGTAGCTTGAAGTGATTTTGAAGGGGGAGTACATACACCCAACTATGTCACCTTGGGGAACGTCAAAGTTTTTTTTTTTCAAAAATAAGGATGGTACATTAAGGTTGTGCATCTATTTCAGGAAGATGAATAAGGTAATAGGAAAAGACAACTATCCTTTACCAAGGATAAGTGCATTATTTTATTAGTTGAAAAGAAACAAGGTCTTTTCCAAGATAGACCTAAGATCTTGGTATCATGAGGTAAGAATTAAGGAAATAAAGATAAACACGACAATATTTAGGACAATGTCTGGGAAATTTGAATTTGTAGTGGTGTCATTTGTATTGAAAAACAAACCATATTTATGTGTCTTATAAATGGATTTTTCTGGAATTATTTGGATAAGTTTGTTAGTGTCTTTTTGGATGACATACTTATTTATCCAAGGATTGAAGAAGAGAATGAGACACACTTTATAAGGGTGTTACAATTGCTAAGGGAGAATCAAATTTATGCTAAGCTAATAAAATACTCATTTTACCAGAGGAAAATTCATTATTTCAGCCATATCATCTTATAGGAAGGTGTGCTAGTGGACCTAGAGAAAATTAAAGCAATGCATGAATGTATAGCACTAAGGGATACCACAAGTTTAGACATTTCATGGAATTAGTGGGCTAATATAGAAGATTCATTGGGGGTTTTTCAAATATTGCACACTCAATCACCTCTTTGGACAATAAGGGCATATAATTTGAATGGAAACATAAGTGTGAAGAGACTTTATAACATTTCAAATTGATTTTCAGAAGTGCACCTACATTGAGGATAAATGATCCAAACAAATATTTTATAATGTGTGATGATGCATGCAAATATGGGCATGGAGGAGTAGTCATGCAAAATGGGTATGTGATATGTTGTGAGTCAAGGAACATACATGAAGATAATTATGCCACCCATGACTTGGAGTGGCATCCATAGTCCATGGACCAAGAATGTGGAGACATTGCCTCATGGTAAAGAATTTTGATCTGAGGATAGACCATGGTGGTATGAAATATTTCTTGAATAACCAATCTTGAATGCATGACAAGTAACATGGCTGGAGATTTTAAGTGAATATGATTTTAAATAAAGATCATTAGAGGAAAATAAAAAAAAGTGGATGATGCACTCAGTAAAATAATACATGAGATGCATGCTACAACTATAAAATTGTATTATATAGATTTAAAAAATAGAATTTTAGAGGCTAAAAAATTAGATCAATGATATGTACAAATGAAGGAAGAACTATAGAAAGGTAAGCTATAGTCAAGGCATAATTTTTTTGAGCTGAATGAAGATGGAATTCACTTGTACAAGGGAAAATTTTATGTGCGAAATTCACAAGGGTTGAGGGTCTTTAATTTAAAAGAAATTCATGATGTCCCTTATGTTAGACATCTAGGTTATCATAAGACTTTCACAACAATAAAAAGACAACATTTTTTGGCTATGATTAAAGAAATATGTAGTTGGTTATATTTCTAAATGATTGAAGTGCCAAAAAGTGAAGGTTGAGCATGAGAACCTAGCTAATTTACTACAAATATTTCTCATTCCATAATGGAAATGAGAGATAATTACTGTTGATTTCATCAACAAGTTGCCTAGAAGAATGAAGCAACATGATTCAATCATGGTAGTGGCGAGCCTTGAGTGTTTCCTAAATTAGTCGAGTGACCATCGTTAAAACACATTTGTATTGATAGGTAACGGTTTCAAGTCTCTCGACACCTTTGGGGTTAGGATCTGTGGTTGATCTAACATGAAGTGATCTCTTTGGTTGGATTTTCTTGGTACAAATATTCCATGGAAGTAGCAATCAATGATCTCTGGAGTCCGTGAACCACATAGAAAATAAAATAAAATCACGGTGGTGGTGAAAAAAATTTACAAAGCAACTCATTTTATTTAACTTAAAATGAATCACAAGGTAACCAACATAGAAAAAATTTATATGAAAGAAGTTGCCATATTGCATGGAGTGCCCAAAACTACTTTGTGAGATAGATATTCAAAATTTACTTCAAATTTTTGGAAGGGTTTGTTCAAAGGATTGGGATCTTTGGTATAGCCTATCATTTACAAACAAATAGGAAAATAGAAAGAGTTATTGGAGATATGCTCAAGATGTATGTGATGTATAAAAAATCCAAGTGGGAAAATTATTTACACTTAGTTGAATTTTATTACAATATTGGGTACTAGGCATCATTAAAAATGAGCCCATTTAAGGCATTTTATGGCATGAAATGTATACACTAATTAGTTGGGATCATGTAGTGGATAAAGTGGTTCTTAGGAGGAGATACTCAAGGAAATGGAGGAAAAAGTAATAAAAATTAAAAATAATTTGAAGGTAACCTGGGATAGGTAGAAGAGTTATTTAAACAAGGGGAGGATAGCCACATAATTTCAAGTGGATGAACATTTGTTTTTGAAATTTTAGCCAAAGAGATTCTCTCTAAAATTGGGAAGATGTAGCAAGATATAATCTAAATTAAGTTGACACTTCAAGAGTTTGAGAATAATTGGGAAAATTTCATTACTTACACCTATGCATGTGCATAATGTATTTCATGTCTCATTATTGAAAAAGTTTGTAAATTAATCTAAACAAATTATTGATTGGAATATGATCCAATTGGAGCCTAAACAAGAATTTCAAGTAGATCCCATGTGAATATTCAACCAAAATGTCAAGGAGCCTTGAAACAAATCCATAGGCTTGGTAAAGGTCTAGTAGAGCTATTACAACACTAAATATGTAACTTGGGAATTGGAAGATGCTACAAGGTAGGAATATTGTCAGTTGTTTTAAAATTTTGTTACATGTATAATGCATATATGTGTGACACCTATGTAGTATGTGCACTTTATATAGTAAAAAAATAAAGGGGAGGGGTATGCGATATCCATGATTTTGTAATGTACTTGTACATATTATTATATATGTTGGTGAGTTGAATCATATGTCTAAGGGATAAATTATGTATTCTAAATAATGTACTTCATATTATTAATAAAAATACAAGGCTAGCTATATGATAAAGGGACAAAAATAATATTAGGGGCTATGATTTCATGAGAGGGGAGAAAGAGGTGTCTAAGGGGACATACAGTGGAACAAAGTGAAATTAATGAGATGAAATCATATTTTATTATATACCAAAGTATATATACCTTAGGAGTAAATCAAACTTAGGATTTGTGAAGGAATTTGGGAAAGTGCAAAGTGGAAAGGTAGGAACATCGATACACAAGTGTTAGTTTTGTGATTTGGGGATATCATTCCTTGTAATTATTCCTTCATTCTAAATGGGAGAGAATATTAAACACCTAGGGGGAACATATGAGTGCTTTAGCTAAAGGCCATAATATTGCAAGAAAATATGATATGCAAAAAAAATATAATATATAATTGCCACTGATACATCTTTTTGATCAAAAATTGAGATTATCCTAGCCATCTTGCATTATGGGACTGAAAGAGGTGAGATATACTGAGGTACTACCTTATAGAGAAGGGGATCCCATCTCAGGTTGTGTGAGATGAATAGGGGAACAAATTTGGAGTTGGGATGGTTATATGAGTGACTAGTTGAATTATTGAGTTGATTTTTCAAAGTGCTTGTTTTCCCTTGTAATATCATAGCCACAACTCAAGGGTACACTAATTTTCAGAGTCCTAGAATAAAAATGCCTACGCCCGAGAGTAATTTCCTTAGTTAGTATCCATTTGTGGTTTAATAAAGTATAAGTATCCTTCTCTTGGGTATGGTTCATTGTAATTAATCACGTTAATTTACAACTAATATTGTTGTCATTATTATAATGTATATGTTGCATTATATGCCTATATTATTTATGCATTATTTATCAATGATAATATAAAATGTTAGGCTTGCATGTTTATTTATATGAAAGGAAAAAAATATTATGGTATAATAGATTATAATTATGGGCATACGAGCTAGGTTACATGAGGAAATTAAAAATCAAGGTGTTGAGATTGGGTTTATGATATTGTGACGCTGCCTAGGAGTGGCCGTGTACATTACTAAGTAGTGTTACCCAATGGAATGGGTAGGTACATTACAATGTTATGGATATTGTCTCTTCATACGTTGTATTTATTTTTCTTACTGTATCTCCACCTCCTCTAAGTCAATTTGTGTCATGAATAGGTTGTAAAAAAATATGTGTGTTTCTCATAATTTCATGTTTAGTAATGATATCTATCCTATGGGATTGAAGGTTAAAAAAACATTCAATTGGATGATGAGAAGGGAACAAATAGATCCAACCTACCTAGCGATGCTAAAACAATTTTCAAATTGGAATAATAATTCCATTGCCTTTGAATGTACTGAATTAAGGATTCTTTGAAACATTTATTGGATGTCACAATATATGGGTTTATCCTTCCAAATTGTCATTATTTAATGAATAATTATTAAGTACTTGATTCATAATTGATATATAATTTCCCATAAATTTTACTAATCATCAAATCTTTTTCTTGTTGAGTTTCCATAATGAGTGCTTCATTCTCTGCAACATTTTTTTCAATCACTGGTGGAATTGACAACCAAGTTAGATTCATACTAGGGTGACACAGGGTTTATTTTGACCACTACCATTAGTAACCTCCAGGAATTTCCACACTACCCCACACATGGCACATGGGGCTATTTGAGGTTTGAACCAATGATGTCACAAGGAGTGCCTTAACAATGCACCCTATCGCCAACTGATATACACCACAAAGCTTCATAATTACGACACTCAAATCCCAATTTAAATGAATAAGAGTGGAACTTACAAAGGGATCCTCCATGATTATGACAACATTTGAACTTGATTTTGAGCATTCACATTAACTTACATCTCCTATGATTTGTTAAGGCAAGCCTCCCCCACATATATGATTTGCATCAACATTTATGATTCCTGAATAACTACATAAGTTCATAGTCCCATATATTTAGATTATGTGGTTTTGTGCATAACATAGGAATTATTATTCTTCACCTAAACATACCATTTCTGATTTTATTCTGTTTGGAACCAAATAATAGACTTATTTTATGGAAACATTTTATGATTTTTGTCATTATAGAATAATCCCTCAATGTCTTTCATTGATTGTCTCCCAAGTATCATAACATATGAAAAAATTATATCAATAACCAATAATGATAATGTTATATGCACTTCAAGTTCTAAGTTAATTGAAACCTAATTCTTACATGAATGTTTTTTATATCCACTATAATTATGACAACTTGAGAGGAAAACTTGTTTATCTTTCTGCCCTATACATAATATTGAGTGCATGTCAAGATATTTAGATATTTCATGAATACCAAGGAAATGACTGTACTTGTTTCTCTTTTCTCCATAATGAAATTATAGATAAAAAATCCTCGGTACCTAAAGTAACAAATGAAGGAGTCACCTCGTTAACTTTAGGAGAAAGTATAGAAAGAAAGCTATGTGAGTCTGATATTGAAAACATGAAGACAAAGGCTTGAGAATATTTGGAAGGCATCCTTTTATTGCTATTTATATTGATTTGTTTATTAAGTGATCTTAGGAAACATATCAAATTCATGCTTGTAAGTTCCTTGATTAGGTCATAGTCCCTCACATTCTTCACTAGAGATGGTTTTTTTTAAGGTCAATTGGAAATGAATAGTAGCAATGGTGTTATTATTCTCATTCAACGTCTAAGATCACTGGGGAATTAAATTCATAGTTGTATTATTCTTAAAAATACTAAAAAATTGTGTTATTATTCATATTGGATGCCAATATTTGAGTTATAGTTTAAGCAAATTCCCCATCTTGACAATTACTTCAAGAAAAAGTACGTCCACATGAATATCATAGGATTCTTCCTTGTTTGGTTGCATCTCATACTATGTAATTTTTTCCATCTTATTAGCTTGGAATAAATCCAAATTACTTTAGTATGATCCACAATCATCAAGATCATTGTTTTAAAATAAATGGAATAAGAAAGGAAATGAATTCTAGAGAGGGATTTGGAGGGAGTGTAGGTGATTCCATAAGATTCCATGAAAATTTGGGTGGATACATCTAAGGATTGATGATGGTGGGATTAAAAACATAAGGCATTTTGGAGTTCCCGTTTAGTATCTTCAAAAGGAAAAATTATTCATCAACCTTTGCCAAATATTATCATAAGGATTTTTCTTATCATCATGAAGACAAAAAATAGGTGTTGGGTAGAACATTGTACTAAAATATGAATGAAGCTTCCTTTTGGAATTACTTTATAATTTGGAGTTTGATCATTTAAGAGAGTGAGAGAAGACACATTATGTTGAGCCTTTTTCCAATTAACCAACTTCTAGGCCAACTTAGGTTTCTTGTATATAAGCCTCCACGTCTTGGGCTCCATCAATGTGTTAGTGAATTCAAATTGGTGTTCTGAATATAACACCTCATATTTATTGAATATAATATTGTATTTATTAAGGGTGATAGCATCATTGGGCCTTGAGTGGGAAGATACATGTAATATTCCTAATTAGCGATAGCTAATTGAAATATTCGATTTTGTTTAGTTTGCTGTCTATATTTTGTAAATAAATAAAAAGTGAGTGAAGAGGGTCTAACTCACTTAAGTGAAATAAGACATCCACCTAGTAGCACAACGTTGTGACTTAAGTGGGAGTCAAGGGGGGCCTAATACCACGTAGAGGAGGAGGGCCTACGTACACTCTAGAAGCTTCTGCAAGCTTCTGCACAGATGAGGATGAGCATGTGGAGGAGAGAGAGGTTACGTTGGGTTTTGGAGGGAAACCAACGCTATAAAAGATGGAGGAGCCTCCTCATTTCATGCATTCTTGAGTTGATGATTTTTGAGTGAGACATTTGTCTTCTTGAGCACACTGGCTATTTAGCCTGTTTGCAGCACTGTTTAGTGCATTGAGTGTCTCCGGTCAGAGATCTCACCCTTAGCCCCGGGGGACTTCGAGTGCCTACTCGGGCAAGGTTGTTTTTTCAGCATTTTGTGAGTATTTTTATTGTTTGGGTTTGTTGCGGAGCTGGAGCTTATAGAGATTGTGCAGTCACTGGGAGAGAGGACGCAGTCCATTGTGGAGGAGCTTCAGATTGGGGTTTCTGCATGTGATTCAGCCTGTATTTTGAGCAGAGGGTCAACCTTTGCCCATAGGAGGCTTTTGGTGGGGTTTGAGGCAGTGTTTTAGCTATTTCCATCTAGCCTCTACGCAAAGCCTTGGAGGCCAGCATAATTCACTGAAGAGGCATTTTTTGGTGATTTTCGGGGTTGGTCATTTTTGGTATGGTTTCTGGATTTTTTCTGAGTTTTTGAGGAGAGGAGATTCACAGATTTTTAGCTCATTCCGGCAAGGGGATTAGCCCCTAGTCTTCAGTCCATTCTAATAGTAGCAACGACATGGCAGTTTTCCAACAGCTGTGACGTAGTTCATAGAGCAGCCATTTCCTGTATTTTCTGAGAGTGTTTCTTCACTTGCCTTGAGCAAGATTAGGTGCCATCACTCTAATCACCTATTGTACTTCATTATATTTCTCAGATTAATAAAATGGCTCAGCATTTCCTCTCTATATTTTCTGGATGAGTTGCCGTATATGCCGTATTCTCTTTCTATGATAATATATGTCTACTGCACTATTATTTTTTAAGCATTCTAGTTCTATACCACTTGGTGCGTTTATCTTTCACTCTTAGACAGAGTCTGGAAAGGGCTAGGTAGCCTCCGGATCTCGTCCTCTTTTCAGAGGAAAAATATCTGGTAAATGCCCTCCCAGTCTATCTCTGGTTGGAGTTTGCCGTGTTTTAGAGATATCCCTGAAACAAGATATTACAGTGGTATCATAGCATATTTCTGGCTCAGCTTGTGGTCTATGACATCGGGAAAGAGACCATACAGAGGTAGGAAGTATAGAGACTGTGAGCGTAGGTTGGAGACCACCTACGAAGAGGAAGACTGTGCCTGAGTAGAGGACACAGATAAGGAGAGAGAGCCTGTGATGAATGCAGAGTAGGAGGACCCTGTAGTAGATTCAAAGCAGAAAGGGCCAACAACAAATGACACAGAGGCCAAATATTTTGGAGAGGCACTCCTCAAGTCGGTGTAGGATTTAGCTAGACAGATTGAGGTGATGGGACAGAGGTTCACAGCTGTGGAGGCTAGACAACATGAGACTCCACGGGTTTTCCAGGTCGGAGAGGGATCAGGTACATCCCACCATTTGCCGGAGCAGGGTGCTGTTCAGCGTGATACTCCTCAGCTGATGGTTTCACGTGCACCTACCCGCTCTACCATGCCCACTTTCTTGGGAGCAGATACAGGGGTAGGAGCCCAGCAGGAGGCAGAGCCTGGACACTTAGATGAGTATTTTGTAGAGTATCAATCCTACGGGCAGGATTTTAGGGATGCTCTCACATTCAGAGATTTTGTGCAGCTCCAGTGGGACAGTAGACCCCGCGACCATCATAGAGGGCACTGACATTATCATGATGGAGATTCCCACCGTGCCTCTAGTAGATTTCATTTGCCTACGTTTGATGGATCATCAAACAATTCAGCAAAGTCTTGGGTAGAGAAGCTGGATATCTATTTCCAGCTTAACCAGATGTCGAAGACGGAGGCCATCAAGGTGGCAACATTACATTTGGATGGTGAGGCCCAGGACTGGTGGTTCCATGGGATGGTTACACTCGGACACTCTACAGTGATGACATGTGCCGAGTTTACCAGGAGGTTGATGGAGCATTTTGACTAGAGGGTTCCAGAACAGCATTTTGTTGAGCTGACAAAGCTCAAGCAGACAGGGAGCCCAGAGACTTACATCGCAGATTTCTTGAGGGTTTCGGTGATGGTGCTAGATCTATCCATGACATGGATGATCTATATGTTTGTGGAGGGATTGGCGGAGCCACTTCAAGGTCTAGTCAGATCTACTAGACCAGCTACACTCTAGGATGCTATTAGCGGGACCAGGGACTTACAGGATGCATTGCCTAGGACACGGACACCTTACCCCCAGAGACAAGGCTTCCAGCCCAAGGGTAAGGATGTGAGGGTTCCTCCTCAAAAGGGGAATCTGGGATGGGCACAGATAGATGATGATGCCAGGAGGGAGTTGAGGAAGAAGCAGTTGTGCTTCACTTGTCACGAGCCATGGGCACTATGGCATAGGTGTGCCACTGGCAAAGCACACTTCATTGAGGTCTTCTCTGATGATAGCGGGGAAGAGGATGAGGAGGATGATGAGGAGGCAGGAGATAGTCAGATGACCTAGTATCAGTTGCCGCCTCCACCTCCAGGTACAGGAGGTGCAGCTTTTGCACCCATAGGAGGGGCCCTTGCAGCTTTGCGAGGAGTTCCTAAGTATTTGACGTTGCACGTATGAGGGATGGTACGTGGCCAGCGAGTGTCAGTCTTGGTTGACAGTGAGGCAACCCACAACTTCATTGATGCATAGATGGTCGAGCGGAGGGGTATACCGACCAAGATTTTTGACGGGTTTTCAGTCTTGGTCCCAGGAGCCCAGACAATGCAGTGTGCCCGGTATGTTCCAGAGTTGGCAGTAACGATGGGTACCTACACCGTGACCGATCACTTTTTCGTGGTCAACATACCAGATACCAATGTGGTGTTGGGTGTCCAGTGGTTGATCACTTTGGGGAAGGTCACCACAGATTGGGAGGCCTTAGAGATGGAGTGGGCTGACAAGAAGACTGGGAAGCATGAGAAGATCCACGGGATGCATACTTACCCACCTCAGACAGTTTCGGCACACCGAATGGAGGCAGATTTTCAGAAGAGAGACATAGAGTGGGCGGTTGAGCTACTGGCTTCAGAGGCAGAGACTGCCGGTCGGGCAGTTCACCCAGATATACAGGCCATCCTTGACAAGCATGAGGTAGTGTTTGGGGATATACCACCAGGTCGGCCACCAGATCGAGGGTTTGAGCACACCATTGAGCTTGAACAGGGTATTCAGGCGGTGATCACTACCCCTTATAGGCATCCCAAAGCTTATCGGGATGAGATTGAGCGGGCCATCTAGGAGTTTTTGGCTCTTGGACACATCAGACTGAGCACGAGTCCGTTTGCTTCTTCTGTAGTGCTGGTGAAGAAGAAGGATGATACCTTGAGGATGTGAATTGACTACAGGGCCCTGAACAAGAAGACACTGAAGAACAGGTACCCTATACCCAATATCGATGAGCTGATGGATGAGCTGAGAGGAGCTAAGTTCTTCTCGAAGATTGATTTGAGATCAGGGTACCACCAGATTCACGTGAGGGAACAAGATATTCCCAAGACCGCCTTCAGGTGTCATTATGGGCACTTTTAGTTTTTGGTTATGCCTTTTGGGCTGACCAATGCACTAGCCACCTTTCAGTCTTGCATGAACCATATCTCCCGCAGTCATCTGAGGAAGTTTGTATTGGTTTTCTTCGAAGACATACTCATATATAACAGGACTTGGGAGAAGCATCTCCAACATATAGAGGCAGTACTACGCATCTTGGAAGAGCAACAGTTCTATGCTAAGCTCTCCAAGTGTGAGTTTGGGATGACAGAGATGTTATATTTGGGTCACATTATTGGAGTGGACGGAGTGAGGGTCCACGAGGAGAAGATTAGAGCCATCAGAGATTGGTCAGAGCCGAAGAATGTGACGAAACTTCGAGGGTTGATTGGGATATGTACCTATTACAGGAATTTCGTCAGAGGATTCTCACAGCTTGCTGCACCCCTTACAGATTTGACGAAGAAGGGGGCATTCAGTTGGTCAGATAAAGCGCAACGAGCCTTCGATAGGCTCAAGGAGGTGATGAGTAGCTGCCCAGTGCTTGCATTACCGGATTTTACGTAGCCATTTTTCTTGGAGTGTGATGCGTTGGGAGAGGGGATTGGTGCAGTATTGATGCAGGGGGAACACCCTATAGCTTTTGAGAGCCGGAAACTCCTTCCGCACAAGAGGATGTATCCTATCTATGACAAGGAGATGTTGGCCATCATGCATGCTTTGGCCAAATTCCGGTAGTATCTGATAGGGAACAGATTCAGGGTGAGGACTGATCACAATAGCCTCAGGTTATTTTTGGAGCAGAAACAGCTACAAGAGAGGCAGCAGAAGTGGATTAGTAAGATCCAAGCATATGACTTTGACATTGAGTATGTCAAGGGTAAGAATAACGTGGTAGCAGATGCCCTTTCACGTAGACCAGCCACGTTATCTCTTATGAGCTTGGATACAGATTGGAGGGCTCAACTTTTGGTTGAGTACTCCAAGGACAGATTTGGGCGTGAAGTGCTGGATGGACAGGTGGCGGATGATAGGTATAGGGTGGTTGATGAGATCATCTATTACAGAGACAGGATCTTCTTGACTGAGGGGTCTCAGCTTAAGAAGAAGATACTCCAGGCATCACACGATTCTCCATTGGCAGGCCATCAAGGGTTTACCAAAACCTACAGGGCCATTAGAGAGAGGTTCTCATGGAAGGGCCTCAAGGAGGACGTATTCCAGCATGTCAGGGAGTGTGATGTTTGTCAGAGGAATAAGGGGGAGATGAGCCATCCCGCAGGATTGTTGCAGCCTCTTCCCATTCCGGAGGGGAAATGGGAGAGCATTTCGATGGACTTCATCACAGGGTTGCCCATCGTGTAGGGCAAGGATTGTATCTTTGTTGTCGTTGATCGATTGACAAAGTATCCACACTTTTTCGCCATATCCGCACATTACACAGCAGCACAGGTGGCTGAGCTGTTCTTCAGAGAGGTTTTCAGGTTGCATGGTCTTGCTAAGACCATCATCAGTGACAGGGACAGTCGTTTCATGGGTGGATTTTGGCAGGAGATTTTCCAACTAGTGGGGACGGAGTTGACACCGAGTACCAGTTACCACCCACAGACGGATGGAAAAACATAGATAGTTAACAAGTGGTTGGAGGGCTACTTGCGTAACTACGTTAGTGGGAAGTAGCGAGCATGGTTGAGATGGTTGCATTTGGGAGAGTACTGCTACAACTTGACACATCACATGTCTATTGGTATGTCACCATTTTATGCTTTGTATGGGTACCATCCTTTATCTTTTGCTGATGTGATGTTCGGTGCTAGCAAGGCTCCTAGAGCCAATATTTGGATCCAAGAGAGTCAGGACATCCTCCGAGCTCTTAAGGACAATATGGCTACAACACAGAACTAGCAGAAGCTGTATGCCAATAGAGGCTGGGTGGAGAGACAATTTGAGGTAGGGGACTTGGTCTACCTACGGTTACATCCATACCGACAGTCATTGCTGAAGCAGAAGGGAGCTGAGAAGCTCAAGCCTCGCTTTTATAGGCCATACAGGGTGATACGCAGGATTGGGCAGGTTGCATATGAGTTGGAGCTGCCCCAAGGCAGAAAGATCCACAACATTTTCCATGTACCATGCCTGAAGAAGGCGTTGGGGCAGCAGGTGACAATGACAGAGGAGCTACCACCTAAAGATGATGAGGGGCACTTGGTGTTGCAGCCGGAGGCCATTATTGATACTAGAGAGAGGCGGTTATAGAGCAGGATGGTCCGAGAATTCTTGGTGAGGTGGAAGAATTTGCCGGAAGAGGATGCCACTTGGGAGAGCGAGAAGATTTTGCAGCATCTATCACTTCAATTGCTTGAGGACAAGAAACATTTTTCCGAGGGAGACTGTAATATTCCTAATTAGCGACAGCTAATTGGAATATTCAATTTTGTTTAGTTTGCCGTCTATAGTTTGTAAATAAATAAAAAGTGAGTGAAGAGGGTCTAACTCACTTAAGTGAAATAAGACATCCACCTAGTAGCACAACGTTGTGACTTAAGTGGGAGTCAAGGGGGGCCTAACACTACGTAGAGGAGGAGGGCCTATGTACACTCTAGAAGCTTATGCAAGCTTCTGCGCAGATGAGGATGAGCATGTGGAGGAGAGAGAGACTATGTTGGGTTTTGGAGGGAAACCAACGTTATAAAAGATGGAGGAGCCTCCTCATTTCATTCATTCTTGAGTTGATGATTTTTGAGTGAGACATTTGTCTTCTTGAGAACGCTGGCTGTTTAGCCTGTTTGCAGCACTGTTTAGTGCATTGAGTGTCTCCAGTCGGAGATCTCGCCCTTAGCCCTGGGGGACTTCGAGTGCCTACTTGGGAAAGGTTGGTTTTTCAACGTTTTGTGAGTAGTTTTATTGTTTGGGTTTGTTGCGGAGCTGGAGCTTATAGAGACTCCGCAATCACTAGCAGAGAGGACATAGTCCATTGTGGAGGAGCTTTGGATTGGGGTTTCTACATGTGATTCAGCCGGGATTTTGAGCAGAGGGTTAGCCTTTGCCCATAAGAGGCTTTTGGTGGGGTTTGAGGCAGTGTTTCAGCTATTTCCATCTAGCCTCTACGCAGAGCCTTGGAGGCTAGCGTAATTCACTGAGGAGGAATTTTCTGGTTATTTTCGGGGTTGGTCATTTTTGGTATGGTTTCTGGATTTTGTCAAGGTTGTTGAGGAGAGGAGATTCACAGATTTTCAGCTCATTCTGGCAAGGGGATCAGCCCCTAGTCTTCAGTCCATTCCAACAGTAGCAGCGACAGGGCAGTTTTCCAGCAGCTGGGACGCAGTTCATAGAGCAGCCATTTCCTGTATTTTCTGAGAGTGTTTCTTCACTTGCCTTGAGCAAGATTAGGTGCCATCACTCTAATCACCTATTGTACTTCATTATATTTCTCAGATTAATAAAATGGCTCAGCATTTCCTCTCTATGTTTTTTGGATGAGTTGCCGTATATGCCGTATTCTCTTTCTATGATATTATACGTTTGCTGCACTATTATTTTTTGAGCATTCTAGTTCTATACCACTTGGTGCGTTTATCTTTCACTCTTAGAAAGATCATCTTGTTTGGATAAGCAGAACATATATTTTAATTTTATTTTCTACACATGTGCTACATCTGCCAGATTTGTAATGTAGGGTCAGAAGCTGAATAGATGTGTCACACACCCTCACTAACTGATATAAATTGGAGAGATATGATGTCCATTTCATCATCATCTCATCACACACACTCATCACGATCTGATTGGTTCATATAGCCTAGAATAGACTTCTCTCTCTCCCATGTGTGAATATGGATGCCGGAAATCTGGATGTCAGAAATATGGATGCTGGAAATGGATGCCAAAAATATGGATGATTCCAGAAATATGGATGCCAGAAATGATGCCGGAAATATGGGTGATGTCGAAAATCTGGATGAGGGATGCTTTTGTTGAGTTGCGTTGACTTTTGGAGTTGTCTTTGAGGGGTGTGTGTGACGCTTGGAAGGTTGGTTGATCTGATGTTAAGAAAGAATTTGTTGGCTGATGCATCCTGTTGACTGTCGTAACACACATCACTCTCTATCGTTGCTGGACAAGAATAACTGTAAAATCTAATCTACATTATTTGGCTTGTCTTTTGTTGATCTATTATTATGTTCTATCGGCATTTTACTTTAATGTTTATGTGTTGAATTGGGCCTATAAGAAAGATTAAATTAAAACTGCATTAAGCATATAGAACATACCATGTTTATCTAAAATTAACATGGTATCAGAGCTGAGGTGAAGACAAAGTCCAAGATAGTGTGAAAAGAAATCACCGAAGAAGAAGTCTTGTCAAGGACCAATGGTCTGATGATAAGTTGACTGAAAAGTCTGTTTATCATGCATGGAAGGTGTCCTTGGATTTGGTATTAGAAGATCAATATTTCATGGACTATGTGCAGGGGAAGATTCATGGGCATCCATCATATTTTATGAGACTCACGAAAATCAAGAATGATCTCCTTGCCATAGGAGAATTAGCTGATCGAGAGCTTGTCCTCATCGCTCTTGGAGGGCTTCCCCGTGACTAGTATGTATTTAATACTACGATTCTTAATAACAAGATTATTCCTGATTTTGATGAATTTTTTACTAGATGCACTCAAGAGGAGACAAGAATGATGGAGAGAGATCATCCCTCTAATGGAAATAGAAGTGACCCTACTGCCTTCGCCGCTCATGCAAAGAAGAAGAACCATGGTGACCCGAAAAATCAAAACCATGGTAGAGCGGGGCCCAAAGGAAGGAAGGGATGATGTTACACTTGTAACAAGTCTGGTCACTATGCAAGAGAGTGCCCCAATAGAAGGGACTCTCCCAGGGATGATGACAACAACAACTTCAGGGGGAATGGAAATCAAAGGAACAACAAGTTCAAAGGGAAAGGAAGGCTCCCTCTAATCGTAGTGGAAATGGGAAACCTTTCAATAGGTCAAGAAATTCCAGGTACGGTGAGTCTAATGTTGTTGATAATAAGAAAAATGAATATATTCTTGTATCTACCCTCTCTGTTACATCTCCTCCCAAGACCCTGGATGTCTGGTTGATTGATAGTGGTGCTTCAAGGCACCTCACTGGTTATAAAGAAGCCCTCTCTGATTTGATTGAGAAGGATACTAATTTCGAAATTATCCTTGGAGATAATGCCACATATCTCATGAAAGGGATAGGGACTGTGACCCTTCATTTATCTCAAGGTCAGGTCGTCTGTTTACAATATGTGTTGTACATACCTGATTTTAAGAAGAACCTTATGTCTATTTCGGCAATGGAAGACAAAGGGTTCAAGGTGGCATTCATTAATGGAAAGGTACGCATCTGGAAGAGGAACTTCAAAGAAGCTCTTACTATTGGTTTTAGGGTTGATACACTCTACTCGGTTGGAGGAAGTCCATTGGGGGCTATGTGATGTGATACAACTCTTCAAATAGAGTTATGGCATCGAAGGTTTGCACATCTTCATTACAAAGCCCTTCCCGAAGCAAGGAAGGTGGTGACAGGGATGCCCTTAAAGATGATCATGAAGGCATATGTCAGGGTTGTGCCGAAGGGAAGCATATAAGGGGACCATTCCCCTCAAGTGTCATAAATACAATTGATATCTTGCAGTTGATACATTCTAATTTATCTGGTATGCTGCCCGTGACATCCTTGGGAGGATGTTCCTATTACATGACTTTTACAGATGACTTCTCCCGCAAGACCTGGATATATTTCTTGAAGAAGAAGAAGTTATAGGACTGTGTTTAGTAGTTACAGGATTGTGCGAAGTGCTAAGTATAATAAGTGTCCTCAAAGAAGTAATGCAGCACAAGTAAGGGTATCATTAGAGTATGAAAATGGTGGATTGTTCATCAAAAGGAAATAAGACGTGTGTGTATGTTGAAGACCAATTAGAAAGGTGAAGTGAAGCTGCAAGGTGTGCACAGGATATTCTATAACAAGGTGTTGATATCTCGGTAAGGATCACATACAGTTAGAGAAGGTAAATACAGTTAGACCGAGCTCTCTAGCCCTGGTGTAGAAAAGAGCAGGACGGTGCAGGACAGTGCAGAAAAGAAGGATCAACTTAAAGAGTCAATGAAGAAGTAGTGAAAAGGTCTTGGAGGCATACAAGGGTCAAGGTTCTGTGTCATGTTCATGGTACTTTTCATCTAAAAGTCTATAATAAGAATTTCTTGTGGGTTTTCCTCTCCAGGAGGGAGAGGTTTTGGCCCTGGCTCGAAGAGCCTAAATTTGTGTCTCGTGTTTTGGTAATTGACTTGATAAAAGACATAATAAGCTAAGAAGAGAAGACATAAGTAAAAGAAGTAAGCTCACAAGTAATTATCAAGAAGAGAATTTGAATTAAACCTAGCCCTACCTAATTCTCAACAAAGGCGCACACAAACATTAAGGACAGTCACAAAGCAAAATTGTTTTTACCACCTTAGAGGCATCTTTCCAAATTTGCTCCTATACTATCTTATAGAGTGTATTTTTTCCTTTCCAATGAGCCCTTATTTGTCCCGAAACTCCTATAGTTTGTGAGATATTGAATTTTTAGGACTAAGAAAATTACACCTAACAGTGAGCCGACCTGCACTTTGGCACACATGTTGGCCTCCCCTTCTAGAAGGATGTTTCCTTTAAAACATGGTAAACAAGTATAAATATAAACCTCCGCTCCTCACAACATCCAGACAAAATTAAAAAATCAGAAGGGGAATTTTCTGATTCTAACACTGGGAAAAGAAAATTTAAAGCAAAAGCAACAGATGACATAGCTACCAAACGGCAAAGGTTATTGGAATTTGGCACTGCAATAGCGGAAGTTAAGGTATGTACTCTGTGTAATGCAGTTTGTAACATTCAAATTTTTTTTGACTTGCATCTTTCTGGGAAGAAACATGTTGCTTAGGTGAAAAAATTAGAGGAAGACGCTAATTTTGCATCGAAAGGTAAAGATCGAGATAATATCTCCACGACTGATGCTGAACATGAAGTTAAGAATGGGGAATAGAGTAGATTGAGGTCAAAGATGTTTTGTGAGAAAGCACTTCCACATGACCTTGGGCAAGATCAGGAAGCAAAATGGTTACACCCAGAGTATATTTGATCGAGATAAGTTATGAAGCCTCATGGAAATTAATAGTTAAAATGTAGTACTTTGGCATTCCAAAGCACTAAAAGTTGGGACATTTATCAAGTTTATTGGGCCACTACATGTTGCTCAAGTTCTTAATGTAGTGCACCCCTGTTGTATATGCCAGATAATTAAATTTGAAGGCAAGGTCTCATACAATGTGGGCTTTTTAATGGATTTCAAAAATTTTGTTTTAATTCAGCAACAAATTTTGGCACTTCAATTTTTAAGATTGGGCCACTGCAGTTTTTTTAGTTATTTATATTAGTACTTGTAATATGAATATCAAGCAAGTATAGATACTGTAATATTATTACTGATCAAATGTTTTCTACGAAACAAGAAGCGCGTCTTAATCGATAGATACAAGCAATCATGATGCTATTACTTAACATGCATATACATCATAACAATTCATGCACAGAGGAACCTATACTCGATGGATGGTCTCATGTCATATATTAATTTGTCTAGTTGTTGAAATTTCTATAAATGTGAATTTATTTACTATGTTTTGTCAAAGTTCAGGAACAAGGGGGCAAAGTAGGAAGTCTTTTGGACCACTGGAGAAAACTTGTAAATTTAAGGGATATCACAACGACAGTAGATCCAGGAAGGATACAAATCTCAAATGCATCTAGGTGGACCTGAGGATGAGGTGAAAGAAGTAGAGTATAACTACAGGAGTGACTTGGAAGTCGAGGAACAAAATTTGTTTGGGTCAAAAATCTGTGATGGTTATCTATTCCTTCGGACTTGTGATAAGAATTGTGCTAGAAGACAGAATTTTGGATTGCAAACCAAGCTACAGCACTAGTATTTTTTGTGGTGAACTTCTTGATCGAACTGTGGAAGATTATAGTGATTCATTCATAGTGACTATAGCAGTTTCATACTGTGTATAGACTCTTGGCTCAGATTTCTTTGTTGGACAGTCCAAAATTCGCATGTCTCTAAAGCTTTCGGTGGATAAGACAGAAAGATACTCTCTGTATTTTGGACCTGTAACAAAAATTTCCATACCTTCGGACCTGTAAGAGGAAGCTACGAAACCCTTGGACCAGTGGAAACCAGAGCTGTGGACAAAGCTAAAACACTGTTGTGAATTGCAGTCCTTGAACAACTTCGGTCTTGAGGATATTCTATGGAGACTTGAACCTCCAGCAAACAGGCTAATTGGCAGCTTGGTCCTGTGAGGAGGGCTCATCATATATATTCCTCAGATCTACAACTTGTATCTCAGATTTTCTCAAGAGTTCAGACCTGTGTGTGGAAAAAAGGCTATTCGGACTTGTGGGAAACATTTTGAGCTTGGTGAGAAGGTATATCTCAGCATTTAGACTTGAACCTATTCTTGACCTCTACACGTGAATCTGGTGCTTGATCAATTCTCTGTTGCGACACATTCTAGGCTAAGAGCTCTAAATTAAGACTGTGTGTACTTAGTCCAAGCCTCTTGCACATAATTTAGATTCCTTTTGAAGATGATCTTGGAAAACATTTTTTAGAAGGCTTGAAGAAAACTTGTTTTATCTTGAGGACAATGGTTAGCAGCTTTAGA